>LFZN01000347.1:0-28536 GCA_001578235.1 Pseudocercospora eumusae | reverse complement strand
TCGTCTCCGCCAAATCCTCAAATACTTCCAAAACCGCAACCTCAAAAAACCCCCCTCCTCTACTTCCACTCGGTAGAAAATCGCGCCACATCTCCTCATATTTCTCAAATTTCCCCGTCGCGGGGTTCGTCATGGCCCCGATTTCCAACGTCGTCGGAAGACCGTTCGCTTGCGGATACATGAATGCTGAGTCTTGGATTTGCGCGACGTCGGGAAATCTTGAATCTATGAGATGTGTCCATGTGGATTTCGTTGTGTTGTTGTTGTTGAAAAATTCGGAAGAGGAGATGCCGGCGAATGCCCAGTCTAGATGGGAGAATGGGAGGATGGCTGGGGTTAGTTCTGTTAGTGGAGAGGAGAGGAGAGGAGGAAGGATGACGGACCTGCATCGCGAGCTAGTTGTGGGATTTCGGGGTCTGAGTTTCTGCGTTTGAGGATGCGGATGTCGACGAAACGATGCTGGGGGGATGTGAGGACTAGGGTGTTTGTTGGTTCGTGAGGTGAGGTTTGTGGGGGGTCGGATTCCCATTTTATCCATTCTCGGGCTGAGATGCTCATTTTGTGTTTCGGGGTGGAGTATTGATGGAAGAAGGAAGTTGAGAGGTTTGGATTGAAGGTGTGGCTGAGGCGGAAACAGAAAAGTGGGGCTATCAAAAGGGAAGGCGCAGATGAAGCAAGCGATTTAACTTCGGGTTCGTTCTTCTGCGCTCCAGATTACTATGTATGTACAGCTATTTACATCATTTACATTTACAGTATATACGCGTCGCTGTTTGCTCGTGCTTTCGTCCAAGTTCCTGTAAGATTTACTGGTGTCTTTGTTGGATGTCCTACTACATCACAGTCTGGCTTATTCTGTTTGCCTCATGCTCGATAGGCATGGCAGGCACAGGTGGAACCATATCCACCTTGTCAAATGGATCCAACTCCTCGTCATATGCAGGAGTTGGTGGTATTGTACTCAACTTGTGAGCTTCAAAGTTGCTGCTGAAAGCAGAGTTGTTGATGGCCGATGGCATGCTTGTGGGGCAGCCGGTTCCGACACTGTTGCGCACGTAGGTCGGCGTGCGGTATACAGGTGCTGAACTTCCGCCACTGATGGATCCTCTTGATTGCGCGCCAGCGCTCGCGACGCTTGAGCTGCGGCTTGGTGCAGGTTGCGATGTGAAGACTGTCGAGAGTCTTCGGAAGACTCCACTGCCGGCACTGGCAATGCTCGAAGAACGTTGTGGCTTCTCGCCTTGCTGCTCGTTGGTGTCTAGCATGTAGAAGACGCCCTTCAGTCCAGCTGTCGCGGCAATGATCGAAGCCTTCACCGTGTTCCAGCTTTCTTCCAGCCGAATGAAGTCGTCCATTTTGTTGTCCATGAGGTCGAGCTGCTTCGTCACCACTTCAACACAGTCTGCCACAAGTGTCACACCTGTTATGAAGACGTTTGCAACTTGATTTCGGACGTCAGCTGCCTGCTGGTTGATCAAAGCCACGGCAGAGTTGCACAGCTTGTCAATCGCCATTTCTGTCATCTGCTTTTGTTGGCTAATGTCCACATAAAGCTTTGCTTTCTCTGCTTGCTTATCGTCGTCTCGCATGGCGTTTTTCAAATTGTCGTAGACTTTCTGGAACGCGTCTTGGTGGATGTATGCAAGTCCTCCATTGAGATTGTCCATGGCAGCCATTACAACATCTGCATCGTCTCCCATAAGCTCGGTCAAGGTCGCGAAGTGATTTGTGCCTTCCATCAGGCCCGCTGCCTGTAGAGTCTTGAAGAAGGTGAAGTCTCCACTTCGGCTTGCAGCGTGAAGATTATGGCGCACAAGCGCTATGCGCTGTGTCCAGTGAAGCTGTTTCGTCTGCGTAGAGGCCATTTCTGAACTCGATTCGGCCCAGTCGCAGGATGGCCAATGTTTGGCGTGTTCTAGATTGTCAATGCCAAGTTGAAATCACAAAGTATGTACAATAGAATAGTAAAAGCAGGTTGATGAGGTCTCAGACACTGGACGGCTGCACGGGATACACTCACTGAAGGTATATGCGCCGCGTACTCATTGTCACGGTAAGCCTCACGGCGGTGGTCTAGATGTTCAACGGCAACGCCGCGAAAGAGTGAGTATCAATTACCCGACCTCTTGGACCGATAGAGCCTGACCAGCCATGCTTTTGAGACACACAGAACTCGCCGATTGGGTAGCGAGGAATGCATGCAGAAGCCAGCAGTTTGGAATCTTTGTACGGCAGCTGTTCTCGGACATCATCGCGTGCACATTCCTCAGTGCGACTCTAGGGTTGAATACAAAGGACAAAGAACTCTTTCTCCGACGCACTGCTCTTGTCCGCGTTGTCGGTAGGAGATGACGATGGCTGTTCGAATTGTGCCTTATTAGTCGCGTGGCAGTTGCTTTGGTTGACGAAGATGGTGCCGGTCGATTGGGACGCAGTATGCTGTGGTCAGCTCGTTTGGCTGAGCGCTCGGTTGTATGCAGTCATGGCGCTGATGCGGAGAGGTGAACAGAGATGAGGTCGAAGTTTGAATGTGTGTGCGAAAGTCAAAGTTCGCGATGGTGGCTGAGTATAGTAAAGCCACACTTCTCTGGGCGACCTTCTGGAGCAGAAACCACTCTTCTGTAAGCATCTTCAGCCGCAGCCGACGCAGAGAGCTCCTGCGCCATTCCACTCGGCCAGAAGAAACAGGACATATCGGTTTCAATGGCAGCCTCACACTTCGAGACTCATCAATATACGTCAGAATGCTTCGTAGAAAGTGCGGGCACCGTCCTTTTCAAGCTGTCGACTCGCCAGATTTGCCTGGTCAAGCACCATAAGCGCAATGAATACCTCTTACCAAAAGGCAGAAGAAATGTTGGCGAGCGCCGTGAAGAGACAGCTGTACGTGAGACGCGAGAAGAAACAGGCTTCCCAACAAAACTACTGCCAGTGACTCTTCGGACCCGTTGTACCCCAAACGTCGAGGAGACTGGGTTCACGCCAGATGAGCCACGCAAATATGAGAGCATCACCGAGCCATTCATGGTCGGGCATCGAGTCATTCCAAATGCCGGAATCAAGCTCATTTGGTGGTATATCGGTGCCATTGATGAGGAAGCTGCTTGTGAAGAGGGAGAGGAACAGTTCTCGGCAGGACTGTTCAGCTTTGACGAGGCTGTCAAGGCCTTGCATTATCAGCAGGATCGAGATGTTGTGGCTCGAGCGACTGAGGTTTTTGAAGACACCTTCGGAAGCGACCGAGAGGGCTGAACTTCTTGCAAGTGCGGATTCGACTCTGTTTGGAAGTATCGATTGAGATTCTGGAGTGCTGCACGCATTTGTGTTTCATCCGGTTGCAGCATGGCTACCTAGCGCGTGTGACCTTGAGACGTTTTTGGGCTTGCGTAGCCTTTCGGAATTGCATTTCGACTGTTTGATAGATCGATAGGAATGGTTCCTGGCCGGCGAGTGTAAGGTCATTCTCGGAGGAACACAAGCAAAATCATTCGGGGCAGCAAGTACGCCTCCAGCTATGCTCACTCATCCAGCTGCCAGGCATATTCCAAAGCTTCGCGATCCTAAGAAAAGCGTTAGTCATAGATCCTTCGAGACAAGAAGATCCAGATGTCGAGCCACTCACCTTGGCCTTGTTTCGCGCAGCGAACCATTTTCGCTCAAATCCATTGCCTCGATCGACTCCATCCCATCTCCAGCCCGGTCGTATGCCGTATCTGTTTGGCTCAAAAGCTCCCTGGTATGACTTGCCGCTGCCTTTGCTCTTTCCTCCTTTGCTGCTGCTCTTCTTCGTGGCCAGCAATTGTGCCATAGGATCATTCCACCTTTCCCTCTCTTTCAGCTCGTTGTTCATTTTCTCATCGTCTGCATGTCGCGCAACGGTCATGACCTTTGCGTCTTGCAGCTCCTGTCTTCGCTCCTCTTTCTGCCGCCTCTGCACATCGCCCTTTTTGCTCTCCAGCTCTTCTTGCTGCTTTCGCTCCTCTTCTCTGGCCTTCTCCTCGGCTTCTTCCTTTTTCTGCTTCACATTAATCATGCGTCCTGAAGCATCACGATAGATGGTTTGCTGCGCCAAGCCTCCAGAGTCCAGCCCGGCAGCTTTCATCGCCTTCATCTCTTCCTTCTGCTTCTTCTTGAGCGCTTTTGAGACCTGCTCGGCGGTCTGCAGACCAGCGAGGGCTCCATTTGCCATGACAGGTCCATCATACTCTGCTCCGTCTTCTCCTACCACTGCAGGGTCATCGTCGTCTTGCCGCGCCCGCGCTTGCGATTCTTTTTGCGCTTCTGCTAGAATCGCATCCGCCTCTGCCTGGTCTGAATTCTTCGGAGCTTCTGCGCCTATGCGGATCCACTTCGATTTTTTCGACGATACATTCAGCCCGCCTGCTAATTCGCCCACTATGGTCGGCGCTTCATCGTCCTCATCAGCATTTCCTGTGGGTTTTGTCCAAGTATTGGCATCATCGTCGGCGATTGTCAGTCCCTCTGCCTGCGCTTTGTCCTTTCTTTTACGTTTCTTTGATGGCTTTGCATCTGCTGAGAGGTAGTTCTTGGCAAGATAGTCAGCCAAAGTCATGGTAGGGTGGTGTTTCCAGGAAGCCGTAAATGTGAAGGTCGATCTTCAAATGGAAGTGCTGTGCTGTGACGTCTCGTGAGATCGCGTCCGAGCGCGCCTGTATGTATTTCGATCTACTGTAGTGCGAACTCTAATTTCCCTGAATTTCCTGCGCCTTTTGTTATTGCGCTCGGCGGTGAACGTGACAACAACAATGTAATACTACGACCGAGATGCCTCGAGAGAGATCAGACGAAGCCGAGGCCTGGTATGCAGCAGTCTATCAGGCTGTCCAGGAGGTGCCCTACGGACACGTGACTTCTTACGGTCACATCGCTACGCTGCTTGGATATCCGTAAGTACAAGAAGCACGAGTGTATCAAGCAGAATTCTCAACAAAGGTGCACGCAGCGAGCGGCCCAGACAAGGTATGAGAGTCAGGCAAGATCGAAGCAGGACAATCTGACCTGCGCGATAGTCGGCATGTGCCTGAAGTATCTGCCTCGAGCTGTCGATCAACCCGATGCTCGCTACAACAGCGATACAGTGCCATGGCAGCGGGTGATCAACTCCAAAGGCATCATCAGTCAAAGGCAAGTCTGACCTGTTACGGTAATACGGTGGCTTCCCACGACCTGTGCCTGCTGACCTCTGACGCTTTCAGAGGTGCGAACGGAGCGGCCAGGCAAGAAGCTCAACTTAATGTCGAAGGCGTCGAAGTTGGTCGAGGGCCTCTAGGCGAGAGGACCGTCGACTTCTCCACCTATGGCTGGTTTCCGAACACGCTGCCAAGCGAGGAGAGCTGAAGGTTGAGGGTGTAGGCGCTTCAGCCGCCCGCGAAGTCCGTGACTCCGTGGCACCATGCAGACCGCATTCGATCTCGCAGCAGGCGGACAGATGCTGGAAGTTGATGGATTCACATCAGCAGACGCTGCCAACTGTGATTGCTGGCTTGCTGTGACGAATGATTGCTTCACGTGCTACACGGCAGTGACCGAGGAATGTTATGCAGGTATCGTTGTACCCGATATAGCGCGAAATGACGTCCGAGCTCGAGCACATCCGTAACTCCGCCCTGCCTGCTGGCTAGCAACATCAGCAGAAACAACAAAGCACAGCTTTCCGGTTTCAAAACCACCCGAGGCAGACATGGACAGCCGCTGGACCCGGAAACCAACCGCATTGCCACGTTCAGCGTTCCTGACGGCCATGACGAATCGTACAGAACGTGGGTCATTTGAATCAGCTCCCGCGCCACGAAGCATGACCTTATCGCTACTCCCCACATTCGGCAGCTACCTTGAGGTTATGCCTTGGATAAAGGCAGTTGTTCACGCCCATTGACGTGCTTTGTGCTGTTCCCAACGCGATCAATCGACCGAGCTCAACCCAATAGCTTACTCCTCACTCCCCATACAAGGCGGAAAGGCGTCTGTATACGATCACCGCAGTGCCAGACCGAGACACAGCCGCACAAGCCTCGTGACTCAGCCTCACGAGCACAGTCACGACTGCCGCTGTCCTAGACAACGCTCTTACCTGTCTCTTTGATAAGCCGTCATTTCGGGCGATCACGTACTGCCCGTTCTTTGTCTCCTTCAATACACCTGAGACAACCACCTACGACATCCTCTCCTTTCGCATCCATATCCACGACTATCACCACAGACATCAAGGTGCCCATTCAGTCACCTTTGGCGGCCAAGCAAACCACCAACCCTCTACCCGACCACTTCAACAGTACGGAACGCCCTTCTCGCGTTCAAGCCACCATGTCCTCTGAGCAGACCTTCTCCAACGCCGATCTTCGCAGCACTGCTCAAGACTACAAACGCGACGCTGCACATAAGCACAAATGGGCTCTCGGTGCGGTTGATGGCACTGGCCGAGCACATGGCAAGCCACGGCCTCAACGCGTGTCGGAGAGGTGAGGTGCAGCGTTCACGGACATGAATAGTTTGCTAACGGCCCGCCAGCGAATACATCTTCCGGCGCCGTGCCGAGAAGGGCGAGGTAGCTTCGTATGCCCAGGCTGCAAAGGTGGCTCGCAAGCACGACATGCTCGACGGTGCAGCCATTACGGATGACTCGTCTGGTAGCAACAGTGACGAGTACGACGAGAATCCATCGCCACCTGTCGACGCTGGTGTGACGTACTCGTTCGATGCCGTTCGATCGCCGACCAAGGGTAGCCAGATCTTGAACGTGGCGCTCGCCAAGGCTGTCGAGAAGTTCGAAGAGAGGGAGACAGTCAAGTTGGTCAAGAGCGAGTATGAACTCCTAGACTCGGATGGCGAGACAATGGCGCCCTCACCAATGAAGCCAGAAAAGAGACGCAAGGGCAAGCAAGCGGAGTCGGCAGTCGTCGTTCGCGAGGACGAGGACTACGAATTTGTCTGAAAGGTTACATTCATCACCCGTCGACGATGACACGATTGTATAATGGCCTGGAATATGGCGTTTCGGTTGGATTCTTCTACTTCTACACCTGCCATGACAGTATTGATTGGAATACGAGGGAGACAGCATGGGGAATGGCGTTAGCATCAGCATGGTCATGAGAAGAGCTCCCGTGACCTTTGGGGCGTTCTTTGAGGACATGAACTTTGCGCGATACCCTATTAGCAGAGTTAGTACGGACAGCAGCACTTGACGAGCTTGTCAAACACGAATGAATCATTTGAGTCTATGGTCAATTGGCCGTAGACAGAATCGCGATGGTGCTTGTTTCCTTGTATGAATGTGCGTACCGGTGTCCGTAGCTGGACTGGCTCTTTCGAGTCATCCAAGCTAGTTCCCCGAGAAGTATGCAGAAGAACATGGCCATGTTCGCTCTCGCTTCTGCCTAAGGCGCTTCTGTGGCTGAGTCTGTGTTGGCGGCTATATCAATGTCTCAGAGGCCCGACCTCATCTCCTCCTTTGACACCACTTATAACTAACTGTTATATTGATGCTGAGCAGTTCTTCCTGACATGCGGCTTTGCTAATGACAGCTTTGTACAGGCCTGATCCTTGCAACACAACACTTTCATGATTCGCCCAGGAGGTTCGAAACATGGTCCTCCTGGTTTGTTTTGGGATTGCCTTTTGTCAAAAACGGCGCTGCAAACGACGAAAGACGATTATTGTTGTGTGAAAACATGTCGTCAAAAACGGTTCGCTGTATCATGGCAAACCGGTGAAGAATGTACTCCACTCGGTACCGGAAGCTTCGAGCCGGCTCGCGCTGTAGATGTAGATGTACGAGTGAAGGCTGAAGACTTTCATCTCACTCACTTCTCGACACGCCTAGAACTAGAATATGGCACAAGCCGGCTCGAAGTTGTGAGTCGCGCGGCATGAAGAACGATAGAACTACCGAACCGAGAGGAATAAGACCGGCCCGATATATCATAGTTCTGGAATGGCAGATAACGCGAACCGGGAACGCTCTCTGCTGAGATCCGCAAATGACTGTGAAGATGCTGCCGCTGGTTTGCATCGCTTTCGGGATGCTCTGCCTAGGAATGCTACGCGCATCACTGCCGTCGTGGCCGAGCTTTTCGGCATCAGCTCGGCCTTGAGACAGATTCATACCGGAGAAGGCATTCGCAGCTATGGTCCATCCTTCTACCGCATCGATAACGACTTACAACTCGTCTTCCGCTCGTTACAATGCACCGTGGACGACATCTTCGACATGTTCGCGCGTGCCCACGAGAGACCAGAGCAGACCGTTTGGGAGGACATGAGCCATCAACACGAGCGCGTTGAGAAATTCGGTCTCTTGGAGCGTCTGGAATGGTACCGCGAGTTTCTGGATGCTCAATTTGACATATTGCAAGGTCGACAGATCGCGGATCCCGACGATCTAAGGGATTATATCACAGACCTTTTGGAAGCACAGCAGAAGGCAAAACGCCGGGCCAGTCGACAATCCATGCCTGTTCCTGAACTTGACTATTCTGGTGACACACTTCTTTAGCTTGGTTGGCTTCATAATCCGGTAAAGACTGACGCACATCTAGGAGCAAGCACGCCTCGCCCACGACCGCGCAGAACATCAAGACCGACAATGCCTCCTCGCATCAACACGCCTAGCACACCAACTGTAGTATCTGATATGTCCTGGGATTATGCATGGAACCAGACACCACGACCATATGCCCCAGAGCCACCAGTGCCGCCTTTGATGTTCCCACCAACTCCTGGTTCACCAATGTCCCCCATGTCACCTGTCTTCAGCAACTTCACTTCAAGCTCCTCTCCGACAGCATCAAGTCACACCTCATACTCAACGACCGACCCATACGCCCCATCTGCTCTTGTCCACTGGGCTGACGACATCTTTGACGGTCAACACCCCAACACGCAGTATCGACCAGATTACCAACTGAGCGATCGTTCAGCATGCTACGGACAAGCCGATCCCTATGCACTCGATCATCTCTCTCGGGACGGATTTCAGAAGGTTCTAGAACTACCATTCGACGAACGAAAGCTGTGGGTACAACTCTACTGGCGACCAAACGACTTCCGAGCGCGTATTCTCATCATGAGCCAAAATAGCTCCGGTGTTCAGCAACATTGCTGTCAACCTCTTACAGCATTAAAAATCATTCGTAGAGGTTCAACTCTACAATTCTGTCAAGCTTCAAAAGACAGCGGTCGCTACAAACTCTGGGCACGCTTGAACTTCATGCTTCATGAACGCATGGTATTATTCTACTCCACCTTCATAGCCATGAAGCACCAGGACCAACGCGGCGTTCCCCATCCCAGCCTCGCCGATGACTTTGAGCTCGAAACCGACGAAGGCGAGGAAGTCTTCTTCGCCGGCCAAATGCAGCACGACGATATGCTTCACGCATTGCGGGTCTTCAGAGATCGTGGTTCTCGTGTCGTCAGGCTCGAAGTCTCGGCTTTGCGTGGTCCGAGGAAACATGTTCCGATTTGGACGGCTTTCGTCACGAAATATGCTGATGCTGGTGATGCTGATTGGTGTCAGTGGGAAGGGGATGGCATTGTTAGTTTGGCTGCTATCAAGCCTGCTCCGCCTTATGTTTTTATCTCGAGGTATCTGCCTCCTAAGCATGGCCGGAATTGGATCTTACCGTTTACGACTGATGAAGGTGGGTTCAGCTTTCCGTGCTGTGTTTTGGGTCGTGTGCTAATTTGAGAGCAGATGCGAGAATGTTTGTGGAAAGCTGGGCTGGACTATGTCGTCGATATGGTGGCCGCGCTTGAGCATTGCATTCCTGCATGGAAGGTCTTTTTTTAATAGCGAGGCGTTCATGGGCGACTCTCCACTTCATTCTACTTCTTTGCTGAGCGAAAGGTGGAGCGTTTGAGCGGTCTATACATCATGAGATACGATCACGATAAGACGACAATGGTGGGGTTACGATATCCACGACTTGATGAGGGTGCTGCATTGTAGGTCGTTGTCATAGGTCTGCACGAATACGAGAGTTGACCAACTTCTCCAGCACATGGTAGGTAAGTTCTGATGAGCAGTCAGCGATTTCCTGCTCGATTTTCGCGGGATGCTCGGCTGATTCTGGTGTCTTTAGCGTTGCTTTCTACGAGATCGTCGTCTGATGTCGATACAGTGATGAGAAGACATTCCATCCCCTTCCTCTGTGCATCCGTCAGTCCACTTTGACCTGCCGGCCACGTCTTATCGCGATCATTTCGCTCACCGCCATAGCTCTTCTTAAGAAACGTTCATGGCTCCCGTGCAAATGAACTCGGCAGAATCACGTACCTCTTCGCAGCACTCGAAGTAATTCTTGATAAACATCCATACACTTCGGTACAGGGGACGTCCGCGTCGGCCTCTGCAATGACAAGCAGGGATTGATCTCATGGGTCGTAACCTTTTATGTTGCAGCCTTCTCTTGAGCTGGACTAACTACATGTAGCAGGTCCTTCGAGAATACTCATTTTGTGCCGCATCAATCTGGTCTTGCGATGATGGCCACGACCTCAGTAGCGCTTTTAGCATTGCTGTGAGCGCCATCGACATGAGGGACCAGATCGTACTTCTGCCATACATCAATCCATTCGGCAATGCGGCTGTCCTGATCATAGGCGCTTGCTTGGCGCTGGTATGCTTCACGCGAGCTTACACCACCATAGCGTACCATCGAGCCATCAACGCGAAGGACGAAGTCGTGCATGCACCTGTACTACCATATTCGATTCCTTGGTTCGGCCATACTTTGCGCTTCCTCGAAAAAAATGCACAACGCTGGTACCCCAAGCATGTCCTGGCTCCTCCTCACGACGTCTTCTCGTTGATAGTCGCCGGTCGCAGAACAATCATTGTCAACAATGCGGCCGCGACTCGGTATCTTTTTCGACATACGTATTCAGGTGGCCTCACTAGAGAAAACTTCGTTGGCGATCTCCTGGGCAAATGCTTACTTGTGTCGCCCCATGATATTTCCGTCATCAATACTGGTGAAGGTAGGAAGGCGCAGGAGGAAGTGTTTCTGAAATATTTGAGTCGGCGGGAAGAGGTGCGGGAGCTCACGTTGTTGTACTCGGAGAGGCTGGCCATGTCTTATGAAAGGATCCACGACGATAAGAATATACGAAGGCATGTACATTTGTACGCTTGGCTTCGACAGCACATCATCACATCGTCCCTCACCACGTTCTTTGGAGATCACCTACTGCAAGTCTGTCCCGAGCTCTGCAACGATATCTTCCACTTCGACGAAGACTTGTGTTCATTCTTCTTCGGCACACCAAGAATCTTAAACAGAGCCGCCTGGACACGACGAGAGCGAATTCTGCGCAAGTTAATGGAATGGGACACAATGATATACAACCTCAACGGCGGCCCACCCGCAGAGCCATCAAATTCACCCTCGTGGGATCCAATTTTCGGCTCCCGCTTCCACAAAGCCAGACTCCGATTCTACGACCAATACAACCTCTCCCCAACCTCCCGAGCCGGCATGAACCTCTCCATCATGTTCGCCCTCGCAAGCAACGTCATCCCAACCATAACATGGATGCTCTTCCACATCCTCGCCGGCCCCGACACTCCACGCCTACTACCCGCCATCCGCCAAGAAATCTCCTCCGCAACAATATCCCCCTCCGACATCTCCCTCCTCCCCACCCTCCACAGCATCTGGACCGAAGTCCTCCGTCACTATTGCGACAACATGATCATGCGAGACGTCGTCTCAAATACCTTGATCCCCCTCGATGAGCAAGGCTTCAAGAAATTTCGAGCCCGGAAAGGTGATGTCGTGATTTCGCCTTGCTGGGTTGCTCAGCACGACTCTCGGAATTGGGAGCCCTCGTCAGCAAATTTTTTCGTCGCGGACCGCTTCCTGGGCCAGAAGGAGAAGCTTTCTCATCATGTGAAAGTCAGTGCTTTGGCGGGCGTGCCGACTCCTCAGATGTTTCCGTTTGGTGGGGGGAAGAGTATTTGTGCTGGGAGGGTGAGTTTTTTTTTTTCGCGTGTCCCCCAAAGCAAAGTTTGCTAGATTTTTTTAGAATACTGATGTTTGTTTTTTTGTGTGTGTGTGACAGATTTTTGCCAAGGAAGAAGCCATCGTGACGGTCGCGCAAACGTTGAAGAGTTTTGATCTCGAAGTCAAAGGTTTTGTTGATGTGGATGGGAAGAAGTCGAAGAGGGATTTTCCGGGAGTTATGCCTAGTTTACCTGGTGTTGTGGTTTATGTTCCGGATGGAGATTTGAGGGTTGAGATTAAGAGGAGAGTTTGAAGGAATAGGAATAGGAATGGCGTCTCGACTTTTATATAATAAGAAATTCATGTCATCTCATACATATCATCATCATACAGCTACATACATACTCATAACCACCGTAAACATCATCATTCATTTTGTTTTTTCTCTTACTCTTACTTCCTCCTCTTAATCAAAACCCCAACCTTCCGATCCGGCATCAAAGCAATCCAATTCTCCTCATTCCCCGGCCTCCCTCCACCACCCGCCACTTTCACCTCATACCTCTCCATCAACGTCGCCAACATAATTTTCAGCACATACGTCGCATAATACCTGCCCGGACACGGATGTCTCCCATACCCAAACGTCAACTGATCGATGCCGGTAGAATGCGACAAAAACCTATTCTCACTGCCCGTGCCCGCGTGTTCCCGTAATTTGGCGAAACGGAAAGCATCGAAAGTCTCTGCGTCGGGATACAGCGCTGGGTCGCGAGCTACGGAGGCGATCGAGGTGGATATGTAGGTTCCTTTGGGCAATAGTGTGCCGCAGCTGGGGAGGATGATGTCTCGACGGGCGATGTATTCGAGAGCTGTGAGTTGGGAGGGATTATAGCGGGCGGATTCCTTGATGAAGGAGTCGAGTTTTCGGGTGTGGAAGGCCATGTCTTCGAGGGAGAGTTTTTCGTTTTTGTTGTTTTGTCGAATCGAAGCCCATTCTTCGCGGAGTTCGGGCACGCATTCGGGATGTGCGGCTAGGTCGAACCAGGCGTGGCTGGTTGCGACGTATAGTGATTGGATTGAGGCTACGTTCGTGATGAGTTGGGCGTGGGATTGGTATTGGATGTTGTATTTCAGGTGCGGAGGAGCGTTGTTCATGACCCATTCCAGGAGGTCGGAATGCGTCTTTTTGCCTTGTTCGTGGTCGTATTGCCGCTGTTTTATTACTGGTTCCATGAAGGCTTGCATTCGCTTGTGGGCTTTCTTGAGGTTCCGGATCCAGGGCATGAGTGGTGCCACGATGGAGCGAAGTGATGCGGGAACGTAATGGCCGAGAATGTACATTGCTACGAAGCTGTTTCGGAAAAAGTTGAGTTTCAGATCGAGGAATTCTGGATTGCGGCTTAGAGGAAGGCCGACGAGAATTCGACCTGAGACGAGGGCCAGGATTCGTGGGAGGATGTCCATGGGATATATTTCGACCCAGTCGAGAAGTAGGTCAGTCTTGAGTTGCATTGCGTGGATTGTTATTATCCGACCTACCGTCGTCACATCGCGGAAGAAGTGTATCGAATGCATGTTCAGCTTCATCTTCGATGTCGGAGAGATGGTTCACTGGGCCACGTCAGGTCCGAAGCTTTCTGAAAGATGTCTGATCGTACCGAGATGTCTCTGAATGTCCATTGCCAAGGCTCTGAGCATTGGAGTGTCGCCACCTTTCCATGGCACTTTGATGGTGGTGAGATGATGGAGGAATCGCTGATGGAATGCGTCAGCATCTTTTGACCCACTGACCATGTCTGTATGACTTTCTGGTGAGTCTCACAGTGTCAAGAGCATCGTAGAAGCTCAACTCGTTCTCTGGCAGACTCTTGATACTGTCGAAAAGCTTAGGAGGCAAGATGACTGTGTCCCAGCGTCGCCAGCTACCAGATATCACATACGGTTCGTCACGATGCTATGGAAGTCTCAGTATCAGAACTGCGGCGGCATAAAGTTCAGCACTTGCCTTATGGTAGGCATATCTCATGAGTGCTTCAGCTGACGGGAACTGGTTCGCGGCCACCTCGTAGCGCGATAAGTGGCTTAATGGATCTGACTTCCTTCTGAATGCCGCGAAGATGAGAGCAAAGCCAACTGAAGCAATAGCCGCGAAAGCGACAACATGCCAAGTCCAGGTGATGGGAGCATCCATGAGAAGAACGTCAATCATTGCAAAATGTTGGACGCGGCGTTGTCTGAGTGGTATTCTCGAGGTGTTGACTGTCGCCAATTTGCTTCGAAGAATGGGCTCAACACCGAAGTTGTTGCAGCCTGCAAAGATATCCTGATTACCGTCCGCTTGAGCGCGACCATGTAGTGGCCGGCTGGTGTCCCGTGTAGCAGCTGCATGGCCTCCCGTGCATCAGATATTCGACAACGTTTGAGGCCTAAGGTATGGTGTGAGATGAAGTATATCAACCTATATTGCATGTAGGCCGTAGATCGCGCCTGGTTTGCCACGGCGCCTGTCCACTTCCGGGGTCGACAACAGGGCATATTTTAGTCCGATCGGAAGCCTTGTTGAAAGATGTAAGTATATCAACCTACACTGGGGTGTAGATCAACCCTATGGTGTGACCTTTCCAGGTGTAGCGACCAGGATGTTGCGCGAACCCTACCAAGAACCAAGATCCATGATATAAAGTCTAAGGTGCGCAGTCGATACGCAAAGTTGCTCGTTGCAAGCAAGTACCTGTGGCTTGATCTGCCTTTAATGCTGGCGGTACTGTACACGTCAAGTCATGTACACGCCAACATGAAGCGCAGGATACCTCAAAGTATGCCCGATCGAGGGTGCCGCCTTTCTAATGCTACCTTGAACTATGAACCGTGGAGCATTCATGGCAATCTTAATCGTCGACATAAGCCGCTCTTAGCCTCTCAAGGTCTGAGATGGAGTTCTGTTGACGTGATCGAAATCGGCAGGACTCTTCCCGTTTGATGTATTCAATCACTCGTTCAGAGAGTTCGTCTTCGGCAAGAGCGCGCGAAATACGAGGTGATCAAAGTACTTGTACTATACGTTCTTGCGGAACGACACTCCAAACAGAGTAACTCTGCAAAGTAGCATGAGGACTGCACCAATTGCGATGCAGGTTCCACTGAAAATCCAAACATCTGCAACTACGAGTCAGTCTCACTGACTAGGATCAATGAACAGGACGGACGCACATGTGTAGTTGTTACTAGTGTTCAAGATCGCGCCACAGATTGGACTGCCTACCAGTACTCCGATCGACGAGATAGCGAACGTCATCCCTATTCTGGTGCCGATGAGCGTTGGGTCGGGAGTCATACGCATAAGTGTCACCTACCATGTTTTTGAGTGTCAGCAGTGTCCGTAAAAAGGCACGTGCGTTCCAAGTTACAGACTTCGACTCACCGGACTCAGTGCTACTACTCCTCCAGAGAAGAAGCCATACAGGGTGGCCACAGCAAAAATAGCCCCATTTGATCGAGCGCTGATGAGGCAGAGGCAAGCTGTGCATGTAGCAATATAGGCTAAGATGAAAGTGTCGAAGACGCCAATCAGCAAGGCCACGAATGGAATGACAAGGCGTCCGAAACAGCTGCCTCCATTCATTGCAGTCACCACGTAGAAAGCTACCTGAGTGGAAGTGACCCCCACTTCGGTAGCGTACAGACTGGCGTAGTAATATGGAGCCTGTAGTCCGATCATAGTGAGGACACCACCTGCAAGATACACGTTGTACGCTCTATCCTGGAAAGCCGTGCAGTCAATCAGCCGGCGGCGTACTGTTGATTGTGCTCTGGTACACATTGTGGAAATGGAGAACAGCAAGGTTGTTAATGCGAGAAAGCCCAGCGTCCTCGTGGCCCAAGGAAAGCCCAGGCTTGTTTGCGAGATGCGGCTGAAAGCAATAGAATAGACAATGCCTACGAGCAGTTATCAGCATAACTCAGGACAGCAGTGCTTGTAGCTGCCAAACCTCCAACGCCAGTACCCGCACTCGCAAGTCCTGCGGCCAATGGCAATCTCTTCTTGAAGAATCGACTGGGAATCGAAGCAGTTGGAGTGAACATCAGACCCCAGCCTAGCCCCACGCAGATCGCTTGCGAGAGGAAAACATGGTAGTATTGGCCGTGGTGAGCTAGACTCAGCGCCATCGTACCAAGAACCGTGAGCAGGACTCCCGAGAGCAATAGATGAGAGGCATAGCCGGCATCGTAAAGTGGTCCGGATAGGAAGCCGACAAACAAAACGAGGAAGTTCTGGACGGATCCCACGAAAGCAATCTCGGAGGCAGAGTACGATGCAAGAAAATGGATTGCATAGTAGCTTTGGAAGATGCCTACATGGTTCATTCGAAAATTGTCAGTGGAACTCTTGAAAATCAAATGCCTTATTACCATATGCATTGATCGCTCCCCACGAGTTGAACCATACAAAGAAAGCACCAGCTATGGCCAGCCAAGCTCGGACCCCTCCATCCGAAGGCTCGTTTTCAGAGTAGAAAGGACTTGTGCACAGTTCTGATGCAACCTCCCCATTCTTCGAAGCGCCATGTTTGGCAGAGCTGCGTTGCGTGCTGGATATGGAGGAGCTCGTAGACATTGCACGGTGTTCGTCGGATGTTTGGTTGATGGGGCTCCATGGCTCGGAGACTTTTTTCATTGACACCTATGCCTTCTCACCCAGAGCAGCCTGCGCTCTTTGATCCATCGGCAATGATGGTGACTCTCAAGCTGTGTGACTGTAGCGGACGGGGGATCCCAATCGTGTATCCTCGCCCGGACCTTCCATGCTGCAGCTCACTGCTTTGGAAGCTTCCGAATCTGATCATCGCCTCTTGCAGATGACAGCCGCATATCGTATACCAGGAGATCGTCAGGTATGTAGGACTGATATATGCTGGGCCGCGTAGGTTGAGGTCTTCTGATGAGGCGAGATTTCTGAGGCGACTAAACGTTATAATAAACTTTTCACTAATCGAAGGCAGGATCCTCTCGATCACCTCAATCGACTCGATCCCCTCGATCCACTCGATCGCGCTCTGCCCCACATCGATAATACTATCCGATAGGATTACCGGACTACCGAATTACCGCAACAAAATTTTACATAAGACTTTAATAGATAGAGAAGAAGTAGCTTTAGTCTTAGGATTCTAAGTCCCAAGGTACTAGTCCTATATTAAGTTGTGTTTAGCGTGAGAATCTAATTCATAGTAAACTTAGCGATTTTCGTATGTTTTTTTCGTAAGAATTAGCATTTCAGGTTAAATAGTAGTTTAACGTAACCCAGATTTAGTTCAAGCTAGACCCCAAATCTTCTACTTACTAAGCAGTATCCGAGTCCGAGTCTTGAGTTCTAGTAAATATAGTCCGCTTTTAGATTCTAGGACTGTTGTTAAGCGGATTAGCCCCAAAATTTAGATATAGACTATTAGTAAGCTACTAAACTAAAATGTCCGAGCTTTAGATTACTAGGAATAGTATACTAGGGCCTAGAAAAACCTTGTATCCGTCCTTTTAAAATATCTAGGTTATTAGCTACTAATGTTAGTAAGAAACTAATAGATTTCTAGTTCCTCCCTAAAGGTAGAATAAAAATAAAACGTGTTGGTTGTATATTGCTAGGCCGTAAACCCTAAGGATAACAAGATAAAAATTAAAGTAGAGTCGATTTTCAGATTTCAAGTTCTGAAGTCTTTTCCTTAATGTATCTCTTTATATGTAAGCTTTATAGCTTAGTAATGTAGGATAAAAATCTTCTATTTTCAATAATGAATCTAGAGAAAACTTGGAGGAGAATTTTTTCTAGGGTACTAGAGGCCGATTAAGTCGATCGAGTAGATCCTATCGCGAGTCGGTCGCTACTCGATTGCTTTAATCGCTATAAATGCTTCTATAACGTAATTACCCTGAGTTAGAAGGTCTTAGTCGGCGCTAGTCGATAACCCTTACTTATAAGGGGGTCTAACTAACTTTATAGGGCCATTGAAATCTATGTTAGAAGGTCTCTGTCTCTACTAGAAAATCCGAGGAAAGGGATGTCGTCTCTTACCCCTAACTTATGTTAGATAAATTACATGTCCCTATCTCTAATTAGACCCTCGGCTTCGGCTTGCCGCCCTCGCTAGGATACAGACATGTCTAAGGGTTCCTCGCCGAGTCACCGCCTCGCCTCATCGCACGGCATAGACGTGATGAGATGTAACGCCAGCAAGGGAGCATTTCTAATTGATTTTGACATTATCCAAAGTTCGATCTGCTGATGTTCAGCAGTTCTGTGGCACTGAAGTCGCTGCAGACCTCCACGCCAATGGCGGTGTGAACACGCAGACATCTCATGCACGCGGATTCTTAGATGTGGAGGTGAGAGCTGGTGACCTTCGGATCAGTCTGGTCTCCATCAACTCTCGCGTGGCCAAGATGAACGACTTCTGGGATCCCCACGAACCAGTTCTATCCCCACAGGTTCTGGAACTACTCCACGAATACAGCCGGATCCCGCCAAGCAAGCATATCAGTCACGTCAAGAACATACGGAGTCGAGCATGGCAAATCAGAAGCTATCCGTGCATTGGAAGCTACATGTTTCTGGAGCTTTCCATGTCACAGCATGCTGCATATCCCCAAGTGCTGGAGGCTCTTCGATCAAACGCAGCAGAATTCACTCTTCTCGACCTCGGGTGTTGCCTGGGGCAAGATCTTCGAAAGCTGGTGTACGATGGAGCACCAGGAAACCGGCTCACAGGCTACGACATTGAACCAAAGTTCTTCGAAGTCGGTTACGAGGCATTTCAAGACAGGCCCCATCTCCAGTCGGTGTTCCTTTCGGGAGATTTCCTTGCAAAAACAAACCTCAGACTCGCCGGCGACACCACGGAGAAGGGGATAATGAGCTTGCCCGATGAGCCAGCATATGATTTTATTCACGCCGCCGACTTCTTCCATCTCTGGAGTTGGGAAAAGCAAATACAAGCAAGTTTCAAGATACCTACTAGGAGCCGTAGACATACTGACAAGTGTCATCCTTCGGTGACAGGCCTATACCAAAGCCGCGCTAATGCTCAAAAGCAAGCCAGGCTGTATTCTGTTTGGCCGAAATACCGGCGCGGAGAAAGCAAGGCTCCTTGATCAAGGACCGTTTGCCAACACAAGCAAGGACCACACTTGGCTGCACGATGCTGAGAGCATGAGACGCATGCTTTCACTAGTGGCGGAGAAGTCTGGAAGGAACCTGGAATTCGTTGTTGAGGAGACGCCTATAACCGATCAACGCACCTTGAGCATCAAGGCTGTGACCGAGTTACGCTGGACAAGGCGTCTCTCTTTCACGATACGTACCATATGATAAAGAGATCCATACCGTACGTGATTTATAACTAGTAAGCTATTCTATGCTTGCTGTCGGCAGTGCAGCGTAGCACTGTCCAAGGCTTCTCGCAAATCATGGCATACAATTGACAGGCTGTGATACAAGGAGCCGTGATTGAGGCCACGAGCTCCAGAATCCCACTTCCCTCCAACTTGCTCTGATTTATCACGACCCTCTTGTCTGCTGCCAATGCTTCCTCATCTTCCTGTTCTCCCCATTCACTGATCAATCACCACTGACGTACACTTGGACTATTTGTTCCGTCGGACTATCTTCTTAGGATGGGTTCCATGGGAGAAGACACTTACGGCGTAGTCCGATTCACAGTCCCAGACACGTCCGTCTCCTTCCAAGATCGTGCGCTCTTCACCTTGCCCGGCAACAAGAGCATTCACGACACAAGCGTGAAACTTCACGACTTTTCCGACCCAAAGACTCGAGCTCTAAACGGCGTGCTTTCTGGGCCTGCCGGAATTGACAATCAAGGCTTCACATATATCAAGCACAAGTCATCGCTAGATTATGATAGTTTCTTGACCGGTAGCAATGTAGAGGATATATATGTTCCAGAACTGGAGAGTCTCGTGAAAGAAGTGACGGGCTGCAGGAAGGTTGTCGTGTATGACGTAGCATTCAGGAGGAGGCTAGCTAAGGAGCAGGGCATCCAAAAAGTCGATATGAAGGGAGGAGAGATTGACAGGTTCGTAGGCTGTTTGCCACGCGATCGAGTCTTGGGTTCGTAGCCTTTCATGCAATCCACGAGTGTGAATTGCCAGGCTGACTCTGTAGCAGTGAGCGGGAGAGATGCATACTCCACAGAACCTTCCAGGCAGGTCCATATAGGTATTCATCCCTTGAGGGCTCTGAGTTGCCGCTTCCAGTCCGAGTCAGCTGACAGGAATTGCATAGACATATCACTCGACGGACTGTTTGCGACCCTCACGTCCTGTAGGCGAGACATAACCGAAGCTGCAAAGCCGGTGCTTAAGGCGGCGGAGAATGGAAGCACAATTCCTCGATATGGAGCCTTGAGTGTCTGGGTAAGTCAGGAATCCTAGCAGATCACTCTACTCGACTGACCCGCGGACTATCTCAGCGTCCTATCAAGACGGTTCAACGTGATCCTATAGTCGTATGCGACTCGCGAACCAATGACAGAAATGAACTGGCTCCAGTTGACTTCCGCGCTCTCAGCGAGGTGAAGGAATCAGCTGAGTATTCAATGCAAGCGCTCATGGGTCTGCCACCGAAATATCCTGAGAAGCAGAAATGGTACGTTTGAGCGCAAGTCTATGACAGTGCTTCTCGTATACTCACGAGATAAATATGCTGACGGCATCTGTAGGTACTGGATACCGCACCAAACACCGGAGGACGTGCTGTTCATCAAATTCTCCGACTCGGCTGCCGGTACAATCAGTGGATATGGCACGCCGATCGCTCCAGGATGTTTGCATACTTCTGCTATCGTTCCAGGGACGGAAGACCTGGAGGTGAGGGAAAGCGTCGAGGCAAGAGTTTACGCATTCTGGTAAGGAGTCTTGGGGATGACCAGCTGAACTCTGTCGCTCGATGATTCCTTCATGATTTTCTCGAGATCATCTGTTCAACCTAGGTCCAAAGAGCAGCCTGTGGGCGGGAGACTGTCACCCTTCAATGTCTTGTGATAGCGGAGCGTCACCTACTCGTGAGGATGATTGATGTGTCTTTTGTTTTCGTTGGGAATTTGCTTTTTCGCGAGTACTGTACTCATTGGCCAGACTTGGGATTGATATGGATCGCAGTATGATGAACGTGTTCAAAGGATGCAATGAAGTGGCATAATGTGGTCGTGCCCTGCCTCCAACTTTCCTTCCACAATCTATCCATGTGCACTTTGGCGTCATTCGGGGATCCCGGGTACTCTATTATATGGTTGTACTTGATTTCGCTTTATGCTCGGCTGAGATTGACGTCCTCAGCATCGTTTCCTGCGAGATCACCGTCTAACATCGACACACAAGGTGATGAGAAGACATTCCTAGCCCCCAAATCTTTCTGCTCTGGTCGAGATCGAATTGATGCTATTCTGACGTCTTTGCAAGCACGACGATGCATGAAGGAGAATATACCTTTTCATATATCCTATTGTCACTTTCATTTTTTTCCAGCAACCAAATTACACTGGATTATCCAAGCACAAAATCAACAAAGCAAAGCCAGTCGCTTCCAAAACCGCGGAACCCTATTTGTAGTTCTCGTACCCCGGTGCACCACCATTATAATCACACTGAACAGTATCAATACCCAAAGTCCCGCACTTCGTAAGCGTGTCCAGCCCAGGCGGCCTGACATCAAGAACATCAGCACCTCCAGAACTCCCCCAGCCACCACGTCCCAAAAACCTAGTGCTCGAGAACTGAAGCGATCCAAAATCCGGGAATATGCGGTACTTGTGATATAAAGTAGTCGTCAGTCGCAGTCTCAACGATCCACTCCGCACTTCTTCGACACAGAGCTGGAACACATTCTAGAGGAGCGTCGAAAGTCTCGCTATGGTTTCGACCTAAAGAGCGATTGATATACTGTTATGGATGTCAGCCATCGATCCGCTTCTAAGATATAGCAATACTAACACCTCATAATGTTCGAATGCTCTTCCACCGACGAACACCATGAACACTCTATCCCTGACTCTCCATCTCCATTCGATGCTTCGCAACACAACTAAAAAACTGCTTCGTGAATTGAGGTCTTCGCCAATACGCTCGACAGCCATAAGCTCGATACGTCGAAAGTTGAGAAATGTATGCTCGCCAGAAAGGACATCGAAACTTGTCTCCAACCATAGGTGTGATCGATGCAGCGACGTTGCCAAGTTCGACAGGAGGGACTGGAAGGTGTTGCGGATGAGGTGCAAAAGGTGTCGCGTGCTGATGTGTCCTTTAATGTCACGAGCTTTTAAGCTTCGCGTCCGTCTCAGAATTGAGGTATTTTCTGTATATCGCGCAAGCAGATCAGCTCTATCTTATACAGATCTACGGAGAATCTGGGGGGCGGTGAAAGACATTCTCAGTATTGTTCTCGGCCTGTAGTGTTGTCTACAGTTATGCTAACAATAACTGCGACTGTGGCATGGAGGCAGAAACTGGGGCGTAAACTCTAAATTGTAGTGTTCAGTGTAACACATCTTCATGAAATTACGCCTTTACTCTTCAGTGCTTCAACTTCGTTGGGCTTCATGCCGAGCATTTCCGTAAGAAGTTCATCTGTGTGTTGGCCGAGCGTGGGTGGTGGCGTTCTAATGCTCGGTTGGCTGTGGGAGAACTTCACGGGCGGCGAGACGAGCTTCATTGGACCGCATGTTGGGTGGTCGACTTCTGTAACCATCCCGCGAGCTTGAGCTGTATATATGTTAGTCTCCGTCCTTTGTCGCATGCAAAGTGTACTGAACACTTACTATGCTCATGTTCGAGTGTTTGCTTGACATCATTGATCGGCGCATAAGGCATTCCGCTCCCTTCCAGGATGTCGAGCCATTGTTGAGTGGTCTTAGTCTTGGTGATATTTTCGATGAGATCCTCAAGCTCATCTCTTCGCTTTACGCGATCGGCGTTTGTCTTGAATCTATCGTCCTGCGCCCATTCTGGCTTGCCGATTTTGTCACAAAGCACGCCGAAGAGTCTATCGTTACCGCCGCCAAGCAGAATATCGCCATCCTTGGTCTTGAAGCCCTTGTATGGCACGATCGATGGGTGTGCTGTACCCCAGCGTCCGGAATCAGGCTTTCCGCTGATCAGACACGAGCTCGCAATGTTGGCGAGTGTGGCAATCTGGCAGTCCGCAAGCGCCACATCGATATGCTGTCCTTTGCTAGTCCTGCCACGAGCAATGAGAGCCGCCATCACTGAGTTGGATGTATAGAGACCAGTTGTAAGATCTGTCACGGCCACGCCGACCTTAGCAGGCGGCCCATCTCGATGTCCCGTGATGTGCATTAAGCCCATCTCAGCTTCAACCATCACATCGTAGCCTGCTCGCTTGCTGTGAGGACCAGTCTGGCCATACCCAGTTATGCTTGCATAGATGATGTTCGGATTGACCTTCGCCACGCTTTCGTAATCCATGCCATACTTCTTCAGAGCTCCAGGCAGATAGTTCTCAACTAGGACATCGCATTCCTTGGCCAGCTTGTGCAAGATCTCAACGCCAGCTCTGTCCTGGAATGACAGCCCAATCGACTTCTTGTTCCGGTTGACCTGGATACATTAGCAATGAAAAGTCACGAGTGATCAATAAGGTCCTACTGCTAGAAAGTAAGCCGCCTCTCCCGGTCCTTGTTGCCCGCTCTGCTCGGTGTATGAGGCATATGGAGGACCCCAAGCTCTCGTATCATCGCCTCTCGTTGGATGTTCGATCTTAATGACTTCTGCTCTGGCAAGCACATCAGCTTAAGTCGAGCTGGGCAGACCTGGAAATGGTCGTACCAGGCAGGCATCTTGACCGTACCCGAGATCTCCGAGGATTTGTGTGCAATAAGGCTGGATTTGTTAATGGCATTGGCATAGCATGATCGGAAGGTCTCGATGACTTACGCCCGCGAGCACCCTTGTCATATCAAGTACTCTCACTCCCGCGAGTGGTAGTTTCGACGCGTCGACTTCCGTAGCTAGCCATCTCTTCTGGGAGAGTGCTCGGGCGGGAATCTGGAATCGTGCTGGCTGACTTAAGAGCCGTAGCGATCGTTGAAAAGACATTGTACGGAGATCGAGCTGCAATCAAAAAGTCTCGTCTATATAGTCAGCTTGTCCTCCGCAACATTGTCGGTTGTGTTGCGTATGTGCTTGGAAAGTTGAGGACCTCGGCTCCACGGAGTTGCTGTTTTTCCTCAAAACGGATCGGGGACACCCGCTAAGAACACCTAGTCCCTAGCCGGCTTCGGGCTTCTATACCGCTTTCTACACTAATTTCAGCTTTTTTTTAGCTTCTTTACTATAAACATTAATACCACGGCCTCGCATTAGCTTAAACGCTTTCCTATCGTAATTAGTAGGTATTAAAGTACTTTCACCATTTTCACCATGTCGGACAACTTAGTCGATCTAATACTACACTACGGATAGTAGCTACACCTAGACCTACCTAAGAACATAAAGCATAACTTTCGTACCGCTATTCTAGTATTTCTACATACCTACCTAATAGATATACACGACGGAGAGGTCTTTAATACTATAGAAGAAGGTGAATTACGTATTAGAAACTAGTACTTCTCGCGTAGATATACGGTTATCCGCAAGACAACTAAACCCGGCAAATTACGACTTCGTTATAAATACTACTCTTCTAATACTCGTAACTAGCGTAAACTAGACGACGAACATAGGCACGTAGTAGACGATAAAGGGCGGCACATTAACCGACTAAACACTTATTATAACCGTTAAGAATGCTAGTATTAAATTAATGTTATATATAAGCCGTAGCCGACTCGGAGTAATAGTAAGAAGTAGGTTATTCTACATAGCACTAGTTCTAAATATAAGAGCTACACCTATGTCGCTTAGCGTAACCCGTAGGTCTACTATAAATATAATGAGCGTAAGCCTAGATACATAGAGGCTATTGCTAAGGCTATAGTAGCAAAACAAGCTAGTATTAAGGGTAGAGATATTAATCGACTCAACGTTGCGAAAGGTCTTCTAGAGGTCGATAAACGCTAATATTAGAACATACTACGTAAGTTTAAGAAGGCTTAGCTTACTCCTATAGAGCGCTTCGAGAAGGTCTATACTATGCTACACGACTTAGACTATGCTATCGACGATAGTTACTATATAAGGCTAGAATATTAGGGCCTACTTCGATACAAAGGTAGACTATATATTCTAGACGAAAGCGAAGATGGCGACGACGACGACGGCGACGACGGCGAGGCCCCCGGGCGAGGGAAGCGAGTAGAAGGACACGTGTAAGAGGGCGTAGGAGATAGCGATAGCGGCCGATAGGGAGGTCCCGGAAAGAGTACTAAAGATAATAATAGTAGAACTCTTAGGAGGGTTAAAAGCGCTAAAGAACGACATAAGGATAATAGTCGATAAGGTAGTAGGAACGGCTACGGTAAAGGTATAGAAGGGGGCTCTCCTAGCCCTAAGAACTAACTAAGGCACGTAGGCCTAGGTAGCGAGCCTAAAGGAGAAGAAGATAGCGGTTAAGGTCTATATTATAGACCCCTAAGAATAAGAGGACATCGACAAGATAATAGGGAAAGAAATCGTCTAAAAGATAGGGATAAAGGAGATTATAGGGGTAAAGAAGGATAGACGAGGAATAGTTAAGCTATATACGGTAGCGGAAGGGGACATAAGGAAGCTAGAAGCCTAGAAGGAGTAGATAACGAAGATTAGAAAGACGGCGAAGGTCTCGCGCTAGTAGTTTATAGTTATAGCCTACGGTATAACTAGAATATTCTAAATTTAAGATAATATTACCTAGCTTTAGAAGGAAAACTAACATACGTACCTAGGGATCTAAATTACTAAGGTAGTATAGGTTAAAAGAAAGATCGAAGATAAGAAGACGAGGTTATTACTTATCGTATAGGTCGGGAGTATAGAATAGGCTAANATAAGGAAGCTAGAAGCCTAGAAGGAGTAGATAACGAAGATTAGAAAGACGGCGAAGGTCTCGCGCTAGTAGTTTATAGTTATAGCCTACGGTATAACTAGAATATTCTAAATTTAAGATAATATTACCTAGCTTTAGAAGGAAAACTAACATACGTACCTAGGGATCTAAATTACTAAGGTAGTATAGGTTAAAAGAAAGATCGAAGATAAGAAGACGAGGTTATTACTTATCGTATAGGTCGGGAGTATAGAATAGGCTAACATGCTACTAGAAAGGGGACTCTTCTAGGACTACGAAAGGATAGACACGGAAATCTATATAAATACCTATAGGATCCTATAGTACTATAAGTACTAGTAATACGGACACCTAGTAGTAAGGTACCTAAAGATATTAAATACGTGCTCCTACTATGTATAAGGATACTAAGTAAAGGAGTATAAGGAACCGAAAGAAAACGCGAGGTATATAAACTACGGAAGAAAGTACCTATCTTAGGCTAAGGAATGCCTAGTAAGAATTAGAGCCTAAGAGAGAGCGAGGGAGGCTAGAACGACCTCGCCGTAGAGGTACTACACCTACGAATAGGAAGAACTAAACCGATAAAGAATATTCATCCCGAATAAGAGGTAGAGGGAGGAGGAGACTACCCCCCCTACCGCAAGGAATAACCTATAGATAGGAAGACCGAGGTACATCGACTAAGTAGGGAGAGACCCTAACTAAAGGAAACTTAACTAAATAGTACCCTAAACAAATAAGGATACCTCCTAAGAGGAGATCCTTAGTTAAGGGGAAAACTAATAGGATTAGATAGATTAATCCTAATGAATAATACGACGACGTTAACGATTATATAGTATAACGTTAATAAGAGTAAAGATAAAGTATAGAGAAGCTTCCTCTAAGCCCTCTAACCGAAACACTACTACGTTATAGCGATCTAGGAACTATAGTTAAACCTATACTCCTTAAAACCTATAACGGTAAAGGACCTAAGATACTATATAATTATATATAAGAAGGGAACGCTAAGAACCTACATCTACGTTAGTAAAGAGATCTCTATAGATTCTTAGGAACCTATAGACTAAGAGGACGGGGACTCGACTACGATAAGGATATATACCGCTTAAGGCCCGATAAAGATCCATTACATCTATAACCTACCGCCGGAATTAAGAAGTAGTACTTAACTTAATACTCTAGTAAGGATCCTAACGATAATATAGGACGATCGATAGTAGGTAATAGTCGGAGACTTTAACCTCTACTACCTACTCTAGGGATCCGACTTTACACCGGTATACTACTACCTAGCGGGAAGATTAATCGACGCTATAGAAAGGGAAGGACTAGAGATAGTAACCCTAAAGGGACTAACGACGTAGGAAGCGAGATCTAGTAAGAGTATAATCGACCTATACTTCGTAACCTAAGTAATTAGGGAAAGGGTTCGGAAATGTATAGTAAATATAGATATAGAATCCTCGTTAGACTACCTACCGATTTAGACGGAGATCGACCTATAGGCTACCTAGGAATAAGAACCCGAAGCGAAACTAAACTAGAAGAGGGCTAACTAGGAAGAGACTAATAGAGTACTAGAACCGAGAGCCTAGGAAATAGCGGCGAGAGACCTTAGGAACCGGGACGACATCGAGAGTATAGTAGAACATCTAATCCGGGCTATATAAGAAGCTATAGAAGTAACGGTACCCTCGAGTAATCTATCTAAGTACTAGTAACTATACTAGACGGAGGAATATACGGAGAAAGTAAAGGAAGTAAGAAAGGTAAGGAGGAAGTAGACTACTACGTACTCTTAAGAGGACTAGGACGCATACTATAGGGCTACCTAAGAAAAGAAGAAATAGATTAAGAGGGATAAGATATAGGAGTAGAGATCTATAGTAGGGATACTTACGAAAAAGCCCGACGATATATAGAGGATAGTAAAATAGGCGAGGCAACCGATTTAAGATAGAGACTAACTACCCTAATTCCCTAATATTAAGGACGGGTAAGGAAATACCTATACTACTAACGAGGATAAAGCGGGAGCCTTAGGACGATACTTCTTCGGCGGCTACGTAGAAGCCGACCTAACGGACATTCGAGGGGTAGAAGTAGAACCGCCGATAGATAGGACTAAATAGAAGCTAGAAACGAATACGAAGGAGGTTATAGTAACTATAGCGAAACTTCTAGGTAAGAAAGCCCTAGGCCGAGATAAGGTATATAACATTATACTTAAAGCCTATAATAAGACGCTAGCCCTAGCGATAGCTAATATCTTTACGGCCTATATAGAATAAGGATACTACCTAAAACGGTTTAAGGAATCCCTTACTATAGTACTTAGGAAGCTATAGAAAGAGGACTACTCCTAACTTAAGTTATACCGACTAATTATACTCCTAAATATAATAGGTAAGCTCCTAGAAAAAGTAGTAGTAAGGAGGCTTATAGAATTCGCGGAAGAGTATAAAGTATTACCGGAGGAATAAATAGGGGGGAGAGTAAAGAGATCTACCCTAATAGCGGTCGAACTTATTACGGAGTAGATTAAA
>LFZN01000346.1:0-26194 GCA_001578235.1 Pseudocercospora eumusae | reverse complement strand
ACCTTACTACTAGGTATCCGTATTACTAGTACTTATAGTACTATAGGATCCTATAGGTATTTATATAGATTTCCGTATCTATCCTTTCGTAGTCCTAGAAGAGTCCCCTTTCTAGGAGCATATTAGCCTATTCTATACTCCCTACCTATACGATAAGTAATAACCTCGTCTTCTTATCTTCGATCTTTCTTTTAACCTATACTACCTTAGTAATTTAGATCCCTAGGCATATATATTAGTTTTCCTTCTAAAGCTAGGTAATGTTATCTTATATTTTAAATGTTCTAGTTATACTATAGGCTATAACTATAAACTACTAGCGCGAGACCTTCGCCGTCTTTCTAATCTTCGTTATCTACTCCTTCTAGGTTTTAAGCTTCTTTATATCCCCTTCCGCTACCGTATAGAGCTTAACTACTCCGCGTCTATCTTTCTTTACCCCTATAATCTCTTTTATCCCTATCTTTTAGACGATTTCTTTCCCTATTATCTTATCGAGGTCCTCTTATTCTTAGGGGTCTATAATACAGACCTTAATAGCTATCTTCTTCTCCTTTAGACTAGCTACCTACGCTTATATGCCTTAGTTAGTTCTCGGGGCTAGGAGAGCCCCCTTCTATACCTTTACCGTAACCGTTCCTACTACCTTATCGACTATTATCCTTATATCGTTCTTTAGTACTTTTAGCCCTCCTAAGAGTTCTACTATTATTATCTTTAGCGCTCTTTCTAGGACCTCCCTATCGGCTACTATCGCTATCTCCTACGCCCTCTTATACGTTTCCCTCTACTCGCTTCCTTCGCCCGGGGGCCTCGTCGTCGTCGCCGTCGTCGTCGCCATCTCTTTTATAGTTCTCTTCGCGTATTATACCTTAGATCTTGCTAGTAGTATATACTTAAGGAGTAAATAACGAGTTACTTAGGCTAAGAGAGCCCTTATCCACCTTAATTAGTAGAAGCCGGAGGTATAAGGCTAAGAGGCATGAGATAAGGCTAAAAACTAAGGTAGGGCCTAGTAGATAATAGGGCACGTCGCACCTACTTAGATACACAAGAATTGTTATGGAGGCCATAGCAGGTAGGCACGTGCCCGGCAGGCACGTGCCTAGCAGGACTACCTTCTCCTCTATTCGTAGATAGACTTATTATTATCCACGAATATAATGAATTGAACACTATAATAAAATGGTAGCTTTGCTACGGTAACTAGCTATAGGCACTAACCGTCGACATACGGACCATATAGCTAAGGGCACTAAACTATTAACCATATAGACCAAACTGTTAACTATATAGACTAAACTGTTAACTCTATAGACCAAAATCCGCGAACAAGTCCTCCGGTTCACGGATTCCTACTAATCTTCCGCACTAATACTAACTACTAAAGAAAGCCGCATATAACAAGCTACTTAATAATTAACTATAGGTCTACGAGCCTCGATCTAGCCGTCTACCTCGCCGCCGCGGTACTTAATCGCCTTTGTTTACGCCTACATTTGCTAAAGGAAGGGACCCTCGAAGTATAAGTAGTCGCGTTACGAAACCGCGTCTCGTAAGCAATCGCGGCTCGTAGCTCGAGTAGTCGCGAGTACGACCGCACGTGCCTCCCTCGGCGTTCTTAGATTCCTCCTTGAGCCTACTAAGGTCGTCATCTTCTAAGGTCGTTATCTTCTATTTTCGTAGTCGGCTATAGAGTAGCATCGAATTAGTCGAGCACCTTAGGTCTATAGCATCGCTACTAATGCGTAGACCCCTCGAAACTATCTATTGAGGGCACTATCCGAACACCTAATCCGCGAACCGGTGATCTACTAACTATAGGTCTATAGGCTGCTCGCGAGCCTAACGGCGCTTAAGGCTCGCGAGTAGTCCGGGTAGTTACCTACCGAGCATAACTACCGCTAAGGGCACTAACCGTCTACTCTACGGACCAGTTCGTAAGACATATTCTATCCGGTCTCGCGATTCCTCGAATTTAACCGCTAAGGGCACTAACCGTCTACTCTACGGACTAGTTCGTAGATATATCCTATCCTCCGGTCTGCGATCCCTCGAATTTAACCGCTAAGGGCACTAACCGTCTACTCTACGGACCAAACCGTCTACTCTACGGACTAAATTAGTATAACTACCGCTAAGGGCACTAACCGTCGACTATACGGACTAAACTGTCTACTCTATAGACTAAACCGTTAACTATACGGACTAGTCCGTAGACATTCCTCCGGTCTCGCGGATCCCTCGAATTTAACTACTAAGGGCACTAATCCGTAAGACTAGGCCGCCGTCTTACGGATCTACCACCTTTAACCTTTTCTACACCCTCGCCTCTACTATCTACCGCCGAGGGCGCTTAAACCGCCCTTATTTACACCCGCATTCGCTGAAGGAAGGGACCCCTGTTGGTACCTCCCTTAGCGAACGGGCACCTCCCTTACCACCGAAGCATGCTACGAGAAAAGTCGTTTACCGCTATCTTTACGAAAAGACGCTAGTAAAAGTATCTAACACGATAACGACGAGGCATTAAGGCATTAACCGAGAACCTCGCGTCTACGGCTGGCATCGATAATTTCCTTTTAACCTTCAACCGTAGCATCAACTATTAAGGCATTAACCGCTTTATCAACCGCTCCATTAACCGCTCTATTAACCGCTCTATTAACCGCTCCATTAACCGCTCCATTAACCGCTCTATTAACCGCTCTATTAACCGCTCTATTAACCGCTCTCGGCAACCTTGCGTCTATGACCGGCACGGAGAAGGATAAGGAGACGGACAATAGATAACCTTGCGTCTATGAAGGAGAAGGACAATGGACAGTGCGTCACCGCTCTCGGTAACCTTGCGTCTATAAAGGAGAAGGATAATAGACAAGCTTGCGTCTATGGCTAGTATCGATGATTTCTTTTGTAATAGAAATGAAGAGATATCGGGTATCGAGAAGGAGTATAACTTAAGTCTGTTAAGCATAGTCCACGTGGTCGCGGACTTTTCGTAGGCCCGGGGATTTTGTTATAGAGGCTATAGTAGGTAGGCACGTGCCTAGTAGGACCACCTTCTCCTCTATTCGCAGATAGACTTATTATCATCCACGAATACAATGAATTGAACACCATAACAAGAATCTAATAACTATTGCCTAAAACCCTAAACACATGCTACTAGTATATAAACGATAGAGGAAGAGAAGAAGCGAATAGAGATACTAGGCAAAAGAGAGGGAATACGATAAGATTATTACAAATTAAGGAGGACGTACGGTCCGAAGAATTATAAGATAGATTATAAAAAGAGGGATACCTTAAATAGTATGCCCTAGCCTAGGAAATAGAGAGAAGAAGGGGAAAGAAGAGGAGGAAGCATTAGGGTAGTAGGTAAGGTAGTTAGAGGGTAATACTATAACACTAGTGTATCCTAGAGGAAGTAGAACTAAGAGATAAGATAAAAGAGAGCGAGAATAAGGACATAGGGGAGAGGTTTTTACTAGCTAGCCTAGTTTCCTTTCTATAAACACATGTAGCTATAGACCTATATAGGCCGTTAGGCACTAAAACAGGCAAATGAAAGATCTATCTATCTATCTATAAAAAAGGGTCTGAAGCAAAAAATTAGGGATATGTTTGTTTTTTTTTTTTTGCTTGGCCCAAGAATTTTACACATCTATCATGCAAGATCTACTAGTATGTAGCACAAACGTACCAACAGCATGACCATGACCACGACAAGATTTTCTACTTACTATTACAACAATCTATCCCACCACTCCTTCGGACTCGACGACTGCCGTCTCCACCTTCCATCCCCAGGATTTTCCTCTTCTTCACCCCCTTCAAAACAACTACTCCGTCTCTTCTCCTGCAAACTCCTCCTATAATCCGCACGTTCCATCGCCAAACGCTCCAGCGCACGCTCCGACTCCAAAACCCTACGATCACTACCACCACGGGGAGCAGCGCGAGGGATCATCGAGGCACTAGAGAGTCTGGGACTCATGATACTCCAGCGCTTGAAAGAAGCGAGGAGGCCTGGTTCTTGCTGGTCGACTGTGTCTTGACGAAAGCGCCAGAACATGAAACTGCCGAAAAATGTGCCATCGCTGCCGGGGATGTGACGCCAGGGTTTTTCGCGCCAGGAGAAAATGCTGACGTCGGTGAAGCCCATGATGTTTTGGCAGAAGATGTTGAGGAGGGAGATGGCGTAGATGGGGTGTTGGGCGAAGTGGTTGCTGTAGTTCATGGCGTGGGAGACGAAGGGCATGATCCAGAGGATGAGGTAGATGGTTGGGTAGATGAATAAGAGGCGTAGTTGGCGCTGGATGGCTCTTCGTCGTTGCTGGAGAGCGGTGTTTGCTGTATTTTCGCCCTCGCTGGACGGCGGCGGCTGCGACGGTGCTGCTGTTGTTGTTGTTGCTGCTGCTGATGTTCTGTGTTCCGTGATTGGTTCCAATGCGGGCGACGAGTTCTCGGCCGATGCACCGGAAGACTTCATGGAAGCCATTGTCGAGATCGAGCCTCGTTGCCGGTTATTGAGTTCCAGAGGTGGAGATGGAGCAAAGTCTTCCGCGCCAATGCCCGGCTCGATTTGTTTGCTGCCGCGACGCGAAGATGGAAGACTTTTGCTGGCAAGCGAGAGTGGTCCAGGTGCTATCTGGTCTTCGGGTCCAGGCACATTCCCAAAAGGTGACGACCAGCTTGGCACTGATGATCTTCTCCCTTCGTTGAACCGTGCGCCTTTGAGGATACCATGCAAAGATGGCTTGTGATTCGCACCACGTGTGATGCTGTCATCGTCGGGGGCGATGTCGTCGTCTGCAGGCGGCTGCTTCTCTGCATTGGCGCCGTCCGAGATGGACGAGAGATGGCGGCGCATTGGCACCGTGCCGGCAGTATAGGCGGTGTTCAATGCTGATGTATCAATATTCGGAATGCCGACACTCGAACTCTGGTCGTTCTCCTGCCCAAAGACCCTAAACTCAAATCCCACGTGCCGATATATGCGTATGGCTACCCCCATTACAAAGATCCATATAAGATATCTCGGTATCCACGACAGTGCGAGACGATACCATATGGGCCGGACAGGTAGTGAGCAGAATCCTCCCTGTGAAATAAATGCCGGTCCCGAATTGACAAATGCCAAGGCGCTCATGATGTTCGGCATAACAAACCAGCCTGCAATGACAAAATGTCGTATACGATAAAGGCCATCATGACCAAGAAAGGAGCGGGCGGGCGGAAAGATCTGGAGAGACATGTGCAAGCTCATCAGGAAGATGGCCCAATCGCATGCTTCGAGGCCGACCTGCAGGAAATACCCGCTCGCCTGACAAAAGCTTGACTGCGTATAGATATGGCCTCTGGCAAGAGTCGTGCTGGAAAATATTAAGAGCCAGGTCGATTTCCAGAAATCGCCAATGATCAACAAAAGGACCAGGTCGCGGCGAAAGTTACGGCGCATCATGCAAAACCAGTAGAGAGCGCATAATGCCGCGATAATGCTGACGCTTGAGAATGCAGAGGCAATGACCTGGACCTGGTATTGCTGTGTTTGCGCGAGGATGGCGGATGCGTTGAAGTCGGGATCGTAGCCAAGAGACTCGCGAGTTTGCAATGGCATATCATAGAGTTCTGCCATGGCGGCCGTATGTGCTGAAGAAGGCGCCGAGACGGTGGTGGTTGGTGATAAGGCCATGGCATCGTGCCAGACTTGGCCAATGCTTCTCATGTTGCCTATTGAGTGCGCCAAAGGCAGCAGAGGCATTTCAGTTGGAGCCCAGCGCACATCTGTGTGCTGTGAGCTGCTGATGCTGTCAAGATGCACCAGCTGCCTTCCCTGGCTATGAAGACATGATCATGGAAGGCCTGGACTCGCGGCTGTGGTTCGGGTGTAGTGGTGCAGTCGCAAGCGGAAACAAAACTGGCTGTGAAGATGACAGAAAATTGAGATATGCAAGTTTGCGTGCCAGAGGTTGAAAGCGGAGTTACGCAGCTCTCTGCCGACAGGTTCTTTCTTCCCGCGGCCCAAGACGCTTGATTTTAGACTCTTGAGTGGTTCGGAATCTGGCCAAGCTGCTGCTCTGCTGGTTGCCAGTGCTTCAGTATCTATATCATATGCGTGTTTTCGAGTGGCAGCGGCATGGACTTTTGGTGAGCACCCCTTTCGCGGTGAGAGCTTGCATTCCTCACGCATGAAAATGGCGTGAGGGGATGGCGTTCAGCCATGCCAACGGTATCGTCCCGAACAAGCGGATGCCACAGGTGAAGATTCAAGAAGGGTCTAGGGATACCTCTTTCAGCACTTCCACCCGCCTGAAACTGAAGATCAGTAGATGGAGAAAGGTTAAAAGAGGTGGAAGAGATCAAGATCGACAGCCACGGGCTTGACATGGCGTTCATGATGCGGCAATTGCAGCCGTGCTTGTCTTATTCACCCCCATCAGCTCGATTGCGGAATCTGTGTGCATGAGAGATTGAGAGATGGTTGCACATGACAGACCTCGGCGCCAAGCTTTGCATCTTCGGAAAAGTGATGCCGAATCGACAGCTTATTTAATACATTACCATGGTTCTCGCCCCCGCAAGCGACTCTTTCAAAAGCCGACTTCGACCGAGCGCATTCCAGCGGCGGTATAGACATTTCTCGTGCACTGAGACATGCCTAGTGATCACTGATGATGTCTTTATTGGTCCTGGAAAGTCATCAAAAAGCAGCCAGAGTCATGAATGATGGAGAGTTGTCATCATCAGTGCAACACGCAGAACTCGACTTCGAAAACTCGCTTGGCTATGCGGCCAAACTAGTAGTATTCTATCACCTGACCGGTGAAGCATGCGAGCTGAGATGAAGTGCACAAGGGCATGTGTTCGGCGTCAAGTTCATCTGTCATGACCGAGACTTTTTCGGGCGGAACACTCCATCTGCCTGCCAGGGTTCAGGATGTGTGCCGACAACGCCTTCCCCCTTGATCCATGTTACACGTCCTATCCTCGCAGATAGAATAGGACGTACAGTACATCTCGACACGAAAATCGAATGCATGTGATCCAAACCCAACACCGGGGTCTTACTTCAATGACAGGAACAAGCCTCAGTTTCGGTGCCGAGCGCGGTAGTCTAACAGTCTACAGTATGTACATTCACCGGTCTAGCTAGCTAGCCAAGTAACGCGCATGATTTGCCGTTGCCGTCTTCCGCCCGTGGTGCAGTAGCTTGGCGCTTAGAAGTTAGAAGCATGAAGCGTGAATGGCACGAGCAGTCTGGACCGAAAGTATCATAGAATATGATAACGTCTTCATCACAGAGTGCGATGGAAAAAATACCCGATAGAGGAGGAGGAGGCGGACTTATCATCATCAGCTGTGGAAATTTTTTAATGATTCGAAGCCGCATGCAGCGGATGGTAAAAAGAAAAAAAAATTTCATCAGATGCTCTCTCTTATCGGTCCAATATCATAACAATACCCTCCTCCTAGAGTTCCCAATGCTCGTACTGTTTCTTTGGTCAAAAATCATCTCTATCATCCGCATCCGTCCTGCTTTCCACGCCGTCGCCGTCGCCATGCCATATGAAAGAAGAAAATTAAAAAAAAAATCAGTCTTTTCCTCCCACCAATAATGCTGATCTGCTAGCTAGTGGTCTTTTGTTGAATTCACATCTCTCAGATGATGATAAAAAAGGTATCATATCGCAGATCTAGCCTAGATGCCACCTTCGAAGCACGTAGTCGCAAAATCCTGCCGGCTTTTCGTGGCAACGCACGCACCGCCGCCGACGACGACGACGATCAAAGGGATATTTTTAGTAAGTTCCTCGATCCTGATCCTTCGGATAGCTATCGGACGAACCCCTCCCCCTCGTGGCAGTGTCACATGAATTCGTAATCATCATCGCGTTTTTCTTTTTTTCCCTTAAAATGTTTCGGTCTTGGGTATCATGAAGGCGGTGGGTGGATGTTGTTGTTGTTGAGAAAGCAAGTCATCATGCGGTGGTGCTGCTGCAGCGGAGGAAGAGGAGGAGGAGGTCTTGAACCTGTCTCTGCGTCTTCTCACTTGTTCGCGAAGAGGACAGCCATCATCGAGATGACGACGGAGCGTGTCTTTTCGTGCGAATGCACTGAAGCACAGCGGACAGTGAAAGTTTCGTGTCTTGAGATGGACCTGTGTTTCTTTATTAGTGACTTTCTTGTTCCCGAGCCCAGGTCGAGAACTCGCTCGCTGCACTTACGCTTTGTTCGTGTCGGATCAGGTCAGTCCGTCTCACGAAGCGTCTCTTGCAATCATTGTACGGGCAGACATGAGGTTGCTCTCGCTCGGGATCGTGCGTCTCCATGTGTGCTTTCAGGTTATAGCTGCGCTGGAAAAGTTTGCCGCACTTGTCGCACTCGCACGTTGAGTTGGCGTGTGTAGTGTATCCGCGCTTCACTCGCACGTCGCCGCCCGGACTGCCTGAATGTTCCATAGACAGTGCTCTACGTGGTGTGCTTGATCCGGCATCCGGCATGGGCTTCGTATCTTCTGCTTCGACCTTGGTCTGAGCGAAGGTGCCTGCGAATGAGGCTTGTTCCGCCGCGCTCAAAGGAGGTGTTGCGTAGATGTCGCCAGGATTGACGTGTGAGGGCTGTGTTGATGGCGCAAGGCCAGGAACCGAGTATAGTCGGTCTTTGCTGCGATCCACGGGGTCTTCCTGCTTTATATTTGGTGGACTCACAGGTTGCAAGCAACCATCAGAATGCGCGTACGGCGAAGATGCGACAACTGAGGAAGTAGAGCTGATGCTGTAGTTTGAGTACCTCGGCGAGGCCTCACAAGCTGAGAGGTTGGAAGGCCTCGCATACCCGGGTACTGCCTCCCAACCCGTTGAGGTAGTCATCGGTGTCGAAGTAGGGTACCACTGATCGAGCGCTGAACAGTACTGCTGGTTGTCTTGATGTGTGACGGGCGACACCAGCGAGGCAGCCGAGCAAGGCCACGACACTGATGCCGCGAGGTCATTGGAGACTGCATAATGAGAATCGAAGATTGGTTGTGTTGGGGTGTGAAAAGACTCCAGGCCTAGCCCTCTTGGAGCTTCCGAAGGCCATGGCATGGGTTGCGAAATCGTGTAGGGGTCTTGAATCGAAGATTCGGCGGTAGACCATCGTTCATTGCTGAAGTTGTGTTGCTCGTGAGCATCTTGCGAGGTATTCGTGTCAGGCGTAGGCTGCTGGCAGAAGTTGTATTCTTGCCAGTTCTGCATGGTCTGCCTTGGTGGTTCTTCGGAAGGATACCAGCTCATCTTGGAGGGTGTCGGAGGGATTCCTGGAGGATTTGCTATAGATCCAGCTTGGGGCCGAAAGAGCAAAGATATAACGACTCGCAGCCAACGTCATGAGGCACTTGTGCATCGATGAGTCGTTGCCAAAAATGCAGCTGAGGCAGTGTTGGCTACCAGCTAGCGGTTAGGACATAACAGGCACGAATTTGAAAGGACAACATTGTCCAAAGGCACAAGCGGCATAAGATGGCGAAGTTGCGAGCAGACCAGGGAAATACTTTGCCAGGTTCATTGTGGCTGTCAGGATGAAAAGAGTTCGCATGCATAATTTAGCTCCACCGCAGCCTATAGAGTCGACAGACGCATCTGCAGCGATAGCGTGCGCCCAGCCCATGCTGGAAAAGAAGGCTATGCCGCGTCCTGATCCCCGTTGCGGAGGCTCAAGAGGCTCCTCGATCGTCGAGGCTTGGCAAGAACAGCCAGAACGGGGTGCGGTCGCAAAAGCGGGCCGAATCACACGCAGCCCATCTCAAAGACTAAAGACGGACGGGCCAAAGACCCATGTGAAGCTTGCACCTGCCTCGACCCTTGTTTCTCCGACGTGCCGCGCTTAACATGTGCCTTAATAGGCGCGGAGTGGAGTGGTACAGTTGTAGTATACCGGGGTGCTTCTCCTCTCCACCACACCTGTTACTGCCATGCCGCCCACGGCCCACAGGTGCAGCGCCGTGGAATGTGCGTTCGTACATCGACTCACGCAATGTCTGCTGCAGCCTTGTGTTTTTCAAGCAAATCGCACAAGATCTCGACTTGCGTTTTCAGATTAGCGATGGCAGCCTTCAATCCTTCAGGAGACTCTGGTGCCGGCTGCTGCTTCGGCACGAGCATGCCCCTTGTCTCACGCGCTTCTCTGTCGAATGGAAGTCGTCTTTCGGCCGGTAGCGTCTTTCTGGGCAGTGGCCGGCGCAACGAGCTTGAGGAGTTGAGACTTGGCCTGTTTGAAACGCGAAAGGAGCCGGAGCCATGGCGATCAAGGATCTTAAGCGCCCGTTCATACCCAAGTATGCAGGCCACAAGAGGTGCGTGTGTCGCTTTCAGCAGCACTATGCGCATTCTACGCACTTGCTGTGCAGAGAACACCAACCGGAGTGGTCGAAGCATCAAGGGTAGGAGGTTCTGTTGGGGTGAACGATCAGCTTTCGAACGTCTTCGTGACCAGGACGTGCATGCAGCCGGCCTCCGACTACTAATCGAGCTATCGAGGTCCCGCTGTTGGTCTGCGGAGCACCAACAACTGAGGCAGCAAACGCTTGAGATCATTCGCTCAATCCAGAATATTGGCCGTTGTGTCTTTCGACCGTGGAGTATGGCCCGGGCCTCACATGATCCGCAGCAATGCACGAGCAGCATGTTATGCATCAAGGAAGTGCAGGGACGGGCCACTGCTATTCTGGAGGCACCATTACAGGAAGGCGACAAACTTACCAGCACAGGATAGAAATATGTCAAGCGGTTGGACGTGGACGCCTGCCCAAGTTAGCGTAGACAATGAGTCGCCTGGAGCCTCGAGTACATACCTCGAGCACATAGACACTATACTGTGCTTCGCCATCAGCCCGGCTCAGTATAGCCACATGGAAAAGGCGCAGCACAACTTACAGTGTAGAGGTATTCATCTTTTGCGTGCTCCATGACCTTGTGTTAAGGAGAAGTGTCAGCCAATGGTCCTAGTGATGGGCGCTTAGGTCGGACAGGGGTTGGCCAACTCACTCGGTCCAAGGTGTTACTTAGGATGGATATCATAGCACCTTGCAGCAAGAAACTGGTGAGAGCGCAGAACACCAACATTATGGCGACGCCCAACACGGGGCTTATCTGCTCTTGTTAGTGGAAGTCTGATGCGGTGCTCTCCAATGACGACGAACTTGTTCTGCTGTATCCTGTGGACTTTAGGATCAGTATGCATGATACATGGAGTGAGCGTTGTGACCTACGAAGCCGAGGTAGCTTGAACCAAAGAAGACCTTGATCAATATCCAATTGATGTGGCCGAAAGTGTATTGGCCTCGCGCTAGGAATGAGAAGCAGGTGGAGAATCCTGTTGCTTGTCAGGTCCCATGATCCTGTGCCGGTGAAGGCTTGCTTCGTACCAACGTAGGGGATGGCAACGAGCGACAGAAACTTCACGAAGTCGATGGTCTGTCATCGTCAGTACTTTAAGGCGTTTTTGGAGACCATGATACTTGCCATCGCTTGCAATACCGGGAGCAGCATGCCGAAGTACGGATGCAGACTTAGTAGTGAGCATATCCTGTCGCAGAAGCAGTGGTTAGTCTGAAGGTCTGGTCAGCAGAGCCTGCACTCTAATAGAGCTTACCTAGGTACTAGGAAAAGAGCTTCAATCGACAGAATGTCGAATGCAACATCGGTCGCGTGTGCATGTCCTTGCAGGCCGATCATCCTGGCTACGAAGAAAGCCACACCGACGAAAATTATCCCCAGGTCCCACAAGGACCAGAAGTCGGTCGCGTAGAATGTCGAGCCAGCATCGCAATACTCCACGAACTCTGCAAATAGCGTCAGTGAAGCACTTGGAGATTTTCAGTGGCTGCATACCATTGTACGTGAACGAAGCGAGCCACACATATAGCATGACTTCTGCTGCAGTCGCAGAAGACGTGTGCTTTTGCACCAGCACGACGTAGTAGAATGTCAAGAAGCCTGCGAAGAACAAAACTTCGAAGACCTTCAGATAAAGCGGGACACGCAGCCGACAGTAAGGATCTGCTATCTTGGGCCGGTACACCTTCGCTTTCTTACAAGAGTGCGTGCTTAACGTCTCCCAGAAGACGATGTCGCCTTTCCAGATCCCGTCAATGATGTGTTGAATGGTCTTCTGTCGCAGGAATTTCTTCGCATCTGACACGGATGCAATCTCCAGAGCATTGAGACCAGCAAACGTAGAGGAGAAGTCAGATTGAAACGTGTCAGCCGGGAGTCGAGAGGGAACGTCGTAGAAGGAGTCCTCTCGCCTCGGAGAAGGTGTGTCCAGCAGCAAAGGTGCTCGCTCGTTCTCAGCTTCTTCGAGATGTTCCTCGTCGTCCGCAGTCTCAACGTCACCACTGCTCTGCGCACTGTCGAGCCGCTCCACAGGTAGATCAGTACATAAGTACTCAATGGTCTCACGATGTGTGAGGTGGGTAATGAAGCGCCTGCGAGGTCAGGTTCGGTGTCTGCCGAATTGGCCGTCACGCTTGCTCACCATGCTACAAGCTCGCACGAGAGACCTCTAGTGGCTTTAATGCCTCTGTCATCGCCCTTTTCAAGCTCGTCAAAATGCCATTTGAGCGCTCTGCAATCATGTCAGCGACTAGCGCTCGCAGTACAGTACTGGTAGTCTTGCTTACAGCAGTGCACTGACGATGGCCTCATGCTGGACCTCGTCAACGAGATAGCGCACCAGGGGCCGCAGAGATGTGGCATACACATCGCGTCGAAGTTCTTCCCAGTCATGCGGAGTCTCAATGGCGTGCACGAAGTATCTGTGTGGCGGATATTGATCAGCTTTGCCGCAGCGCGTCGTCCAGACTGCCGGGTCCTGAATTTGCTTACACTGATAGCTTTTTGACAAGGCTGTCGAAGGACTCCGAACCGTCGATCTGGGGCAAGGCTGGCGCTGTGCGACTGCGACTGCGACGCATGTTGTGCTGACGCTCAGGATGTCACGGATGCAGAGGAGCAAACCCGGTTCTCGCGCACGTTTCGGAGGTAGACGCGAGATAGCCGCGTACAGGGATTATTAAGCGCGCTGGCGCCGCCAGCAGCCGCGCTCGATGTTTGGGTCATGCTTGCCAAAGATCGACTGTGCTTGCCATTATTTTTTGGCTTTTCTAAGAATACTTGCCTGTGGAAGTTCTGCTGGGATCGATTGATCGAGAAAGCTCAGCAGATCAGGCCGCTGTGAAATGCCCCACCAGAGCATACTGTACATACAGCGAAAGATGTACAGCATGTAACAATAAAAGATAGACTAGGACGGCCCTGCTAGACGCGCGCAGAGTTTGCTGGCAGGCTGGCCGTCACTAGGCTTGGCAACGACCACATTGGCAGCGGTGCTCCCCGTAGCAGCAATCGGATGCGATGGCAGAATGACCTAGTGTGAATTAAATCACGCAATCTCTTCCAGCCTGCCAGCAGATGTACATCGAGGAATGCCCGAAACAGTCTCCGTACAGAAGGACAGCGTCAGCACTAGGAGCAAATGCCTTGTGGGCGGCTTATGAAGGGCTTCATACTGCCGTCAAAGGCATCGGATTGCGATGAACCTCGGTCTTCCTGCTCTTGAATCTTGATATAGCTGGCACCGTAGCAGTATGTGCACGCATTCTACCTCGATCCATTCTCGGCCGTTGACTTCCGCTTGGCCGCCACGGGCCGCCAGCTGCCCCACAAGTTGTGTTAGGCAGCTTCGCAGGCGTCATGAGCATACAAAAGCTGAAATGTACAGTACTTCAAACCTCGACATCTACACATAATTGAGCGTCAGCCAAAATGGCCGACACGCCTCCGCTGAACGCCCTCTCCGGCCAGACCATCAGCCGCTTGATGGTCGCTTCATTTCCAAAGGAAGCTACGACACAGCTACGAAACGCCTACGATGCGATCGCTCTTGCCGCACATGCCTCCATGCTGGCAGTCGGCTTTCGTCTTGTAGGGCTGGGCGAAGAGCATCGAATCGAGGCGACCTCACATCCAGACGAACCAGAACCGATCCCATCAGAATGGAATGCGCAAAGCGGAAGCTACGCGTTCAGATACAAGCATGGACAGAGCAGTATGGAATTCCTGGTCAAGGTCACGAGGATGGGCAACAAAGCGAATGTCGTGGGTATGGGACTTGGCGATGATCGCATACATCAGTTCGAGCTCAAGGTGGATGATTACGTGTCAGCTGGCAATCTACCACTTGAACTTGCAGAAGAAGGATCGAACGAGGACAAAGCGCGGAAGGTGGTAGATGCATTCATCAATGTTGGCAGATTGAGCGATTTCGGCAGTCTGATGCGCATCAAGCTCATACAAAAGCTGGCACCTTCACTACAGAAAGAAGGATATGAGGAGACGCGTGAAGGACAGTCATCGGACACAAGGGAGCCAGTGCCTGGCCGCGAAGACGACAGACCGCAGCGCGATCCATTACGAGAAGGCCCCGATCCACAACCGGCTCGGCCGCATCCTCTTCACGACCCCCTCGCTCAGCCTGGCAGACCAAGAGCACCAGTTCCAGAGCCAATCCCTGGCTTCGAAGATGAATTCGAAATTCAACGACCGCCACGTGGCATGCAGCCCGGCGGCTTTCCTCGCTATGGTGAGCGCGATTTATATCCACAAGGATTAGGACCGAACGATCCACTGCGTGGCGGAGTCGGCCCAGGTCTCGGCGGTATGGGCGGCGGAGGCATGCATCCGACTTTCGACGACCCTCTCTTTGCTGGTCAAGGTCAGAGAGGTCCAGGTTTCGACCCTCAAGCACCGCCAGGCGCTAGATTCGACCCGCCATTTGGTCCTGGCCAAGGAGGACACCCTCGCGGCGCGGGCATGGGTGGTCGCCCGCCAAATCCCTTTGGAGGCTTTGGCGATGGCGATTTCATCTGAGACACGACTAGAATGAGCAAAATGACGATGACGAGATGACGATACGCCGCAATGGCGGACGCGACGCGTATGTGGAACGGACATGGCATGCGAGCGAAAGGCTACCTAACTGGGTGGCCTTCGTGGGCTAGCACTTCTTATAGAAAGCAGCACAAGCACTAAGCCACCGTTGTAAGCACGTTTCATTGTCTCTCACTCTCAAACTCTCAACTTTCACAATCCTCCACTCCAAAAAATATTACAAGCATGCAATTTATAATTCTCAGATCCGAACACATTATTATCTTCACTACGAAATCGTCTCAGCCTCATCTTCCCTGCAACCAAAATCCCGCCCAACGCCATCGCTAATAATCTTGGGTATGTAAATCCAAAAAAAGATCCCCCTATCATCATCGTCTCATAAGAAAAAGTCTGATTACTCCACGGCCTCAGCATGTGTCGTGTTCTTTCTCACCACCTACTTCCCACTCGCCGCATCAAACCCCCATCCGCGGGGTGAAAAACATTATCGTTCAAGAAAATGATTTTTTTTTCAGACCCCCCACTCTCGAAGAAGATGCAGCAGGGCGAGAAGAAGAAGAATCTCAGATCTGCCAGAAGGATGATGCGCACTATTAAGATGAGTAGTCGGTCGGCTGATACTTTTTCGAATCTCGTACCCAAGAATCCAAATCCAAATCCATGATGAGCATGAAATTTTTCCCCCTCGAGAATTCCACCTTGAACTCCCGTTCCTCAAAATCTTCTTCGTCGAGGATATACAGAAATTCCTCTTCGCTGCTCTCCCCTCCTCCTCCTCTGGTATAAAATTCCCTCGTCGTACAAGAAGAAGAAAACCCAACCCCCCTCGTCCCATCCGAAACACGAAAACTCTTATCAACGCATATGAATAGCCAAAAAAAAACGCCACGACGGAGATTTCGACGCCGAAATTGAATATATAAATAAAAACAGGGGTTCGAAAAAGTACTAGGGTGTACTCGGAGGAGGCTACTACTATTAGATTATAGGGATTTAGGGGAGGAAGGTAGTAATCGCACGGAACGTTACGCCGGAAGATATACGGAAATTATGCAGACGGTGAGTTTCAAGTTAAAGGTATTTGGGAGTTTGGGACCGGCGGTCATGTCGCCGAAGGGGTCGATGGTAGTAGTAGATTTCGCGATGAGGAGGGGAGGGGAGACCACAACGCGAAGGTAGCGGCTCCAGTTTTCTGGATTCTTCGGGCGAGGAGTTGGTGGAAGGGGTCGGGGAGGTAGAAGGAGATGCAGACGCTGATGATGAGAGAGAGGACCATGGCGACGCTGAGGAGGATTGGGATTGGGGGGAGGGCTGCTGTGATGGGTTTGGACCAAGGGTGTTGGGAGCGGACGATGCGGACGGTCCACCGGAGGTTGGAGAGGATGAGGATGATGACGCCGGCGTACACGAAGATTTGGGCGGTCATTGCTAGGTGGATGTTTCGAGGTTGATAGGCCCAGCCGATGCGGAGGGAGGTTGCGATTGTGCGCGTGGCGCAGAAACCTGGACGGTGTTATATAGAATAGGGTCGGTCAGAAGTTGCATGTCTGTGGGTGGGAGATTTTGCTCTATATATGTACTTACCCATCGTCGCCGCATTGAAAGGGAACAGTAGAATACCCCACGCTTGTTCTTGTTGTATAGAAATAGCGAGAATTGTAAGATGCCGAAGATTGTGAAAAGTGGTAGGAAAATCAGATTGATCCAGAGATCGGGGTGTATCGAAAGCGTGCCTCCCAGGCCCTGATGTTGGGGAGGAAACGGTCCTCGGACCATGATGTATGTATATCTTTCTTATACTTGCTCCCGAAACGTCCACTCCAATTCGATCGTTCGTCGCACTCGTTGTCAATTGCTGTAAACGTCGTCGCCAGCAAACCACATCGTCAATATTCACAGCAGCAGCCACACTAGAAGTTTTTCCCACGTGACGCACAGCCCCACGTAACGCACAGCGATTCGCTAGTAAATTTCCTCAAAGTCGCCGACTTTGGTCTTTAATATCTCGATAACGCCTAGCTCTAAAAAGCTAAAAATTAATATATGGATATTTAAGACTAGAAATAATTATGCTAAGACTTTAGAAATAATGTATGCTTAATATTACTACTATTAAAACAGCTAAAAGTTAACTAATAATATAGTACCTTTGTTTACTAGATACTAGGTTCTAGACTAAGTACTATAAAATTATTCAATATATATATTAAAATATAGTATTAAGATAATGTTTTAAAAGTTAAATCTTTCAATATAGCTGCTATTTCCTAGTAAGATCTAGTACTATAGATATATTTAAATATTTAGTATTATCGTACTAGATTACTAGGAGACTATGTACTTTTTGATTTTTTTATACTTTTAAATACTACTATATCTAATATAGACAAAAATATTTCTAAATTTACCTTAAATTCTAAAAGAATAAAGCTTAAACCAATAATATTCTAGAATTTAAAGAATACTATCTATTTTTACTAGCATTTACTAACATAATATAGATTTTTAGACTTAAAACTAAACTTAGTATATATTAGAGCATATTAAAAGCTTAATGTACTTCTCTTTTAGTAAGTTTACCTTAATATTAAATCAATATTATATACTCTAATATTATTGTCTTTTTAGCTATTTAATATAGTTAATATTAGACTTTATATATAATATTTAGTAGTTAATAATAGCATTAGTTTAGAGGTACCTAGAGGCTAAGTGTTTTAGTAGTATACGCCTAGTTCCAAGATATTATACGCATTATAAGTTTTAATAAGAAAAACTAGATTCTAAACCTAAGGATTACGATTAACTAATAAGAATAGAATAGTTTATTGGTTTTCTAGAAACCCTCTATACTATTAATTTCACATATAAACTACGAAATATAACTTTACTAGTAATCTATTAGTAATATACTGTAAATCTCTATAAAGGTACCTTTTTAAACTATAGTAGATTATAGCTTGAACTAAGGATATTAATAGAACATTTAGATATCAATCTCTATAGATACTACTAAATAACTTATATACAAAATTTCATTTTAATCGATGTAGGGACTAGGAAGTTATTTAAAATCTAAGATCTCTCTGAAGTGTGCGTTACGTGGGGCTGTGCGTCACGTGGGAAAAACTTCTATCCAATTCAATACCAAGGAGAGGCGTAGCGTAGTTCGTAAATGCAGATCCATCTACTACATCCAATCGCGCTGCGCTAAAGCTTCAAGCCCGCATAAGATGATGTCCCTATTCTAAATGGAAACAGATAGCTTGGTACGAGCAAGATCAAAAATGTGCGAACGGTATGATATGGCTATCTCCCATTAGACCCTTGTGCGCAGGCTTAGTGACATTATCCGTTTATTTATAAACGCCTTGCGCAGTAAGGGTCTAAATACAAGTTGTTATATTCGGATAGCTAGAAAACCTAACTTAGCGCATAACACGAAATATAGAATTGTTAGAAGTGCATCTTATAGCGCGTACAATTACGAGTTCAACGCTTTAAAAATAAATTAAATGCGACGTTATAGCGTTAAGATATTATTAATCTCCTAACGCGGGTTTACTATAGCTAGCCGGCTTTAGCTATAGACTAGTATACACCTAATTTACGATACTAGTATCTTAAGGAGAAAACACTTAGAGGTTATAGAGCGTGCGATTCTAAGTAGATTCCTTACTAGGTATAATACTATATAATGCTATGTTAATGCTTTCGCGAGTAAGTAGTAGAGGTTAGCTAAATTCGACCCCCTTCATTTTACCTACTAACACTTAGCGCTTATTACGCGTGCAATTCCGCGACATTCTATATACTATTTATGTTAATAGGACGTTATAGTGTTATATTGTAATCGATAAGCGGAGGCTACTTAGCGGAGCTTATAAAGCTAAAACCGTTATGTTTCGACCCCCTTTATTTTACCTACTAATACTTAGCGCTTATTACGCGTATAATTCCGCGATATTCTATATACTATTTATGTTAATAGGACGTTATAGTGTTATATTATAATCGATAAGCGGAGGCTACTTAGCGGAGCTTATAAAGCTAAAACCGTTATGTTTCGACCCCCTTCATTTCACCTACTAATACTTAGCGCTTATTTATAAAGAAGGAGTACGGATAGTTACATGCGCTAGCGCGTGTTCTAGCGTATTCCTATATAGTCTCGGTCCGTACTTTTACATATACTACGCGAGTTACCGCGTTTAACTCTTTATTAACTTGCCCTTTATCTTTTCGACCGTATAATTAATTCTACACATCGATAATCCGCCTACACGCCTACGCAACATCGCCGCCCGCTATTATATCCTCCGATCTACTATTAGATATGCTATTAGATATGGACCTCGACGACGTACTACCGTAGATATTCGCGTTTATAGGTAGTAGCCTAGTTCCGGGTCCTCTTAGAAACATGTCGAGCGAGCTTAGCGTAGTACTACCTACGTTAGATATCGATCGTATATAGAATATAATTAGCCGATAAGCACGTCGACTCGTAGCTCGTCGTTAAGCGCTAATCTTAGAGATTAGCTCTTAAGTCGGATAAGAAGATAAGGATAACCTCGAGAGTAAGGTTTCGGAATAGGAAGATAGACTTAGCGATAATAATGTCGAGTTAGAGATAATAGTAAATAAGGCCGTAGGCTTTAATCTAGACGATAAGTAGGAATCTAACTAGGAAGAAGAAGATAATACTATCGATAGGCTACGTACCTATAGCGGTAAGCGAGGTAAGGCTCCTATTATAGTCGCTAATAAGCGAAAGTTAAACTAGAGGCGTACTATAGCCGATAAGATAGATAAGGAGAAGTTCGATACCCTAATAGTATAGTTTAAGGCTAAATCTATAGGCGTAATAAAGTTCCTCCGCATATAGGTCGAGAAGCTAGGTAGTAAGACCTATCGACGTCGTATTCGGTATATCCTAAATAACTTTACTCGAGAGTACCTTATTAGCGGCCGAGAGTTACGCTCTAAGTTAAAGAGGCTTATCGGATAGAAGTTCTTCGATAAGTACGATATAGTATAGGCCGTTAAGCTAGCCGACCTTATAGATATAGTAGAAGTAATCCGAGACACCTCTCTAACGTAGTATAAGTTACTCGAGCGTCTACTACTAAATAAGCGTGCTAAGGTTAACATAGACATGTCGTAGCTAGCTACTAGTAGAGGCGACAACGATGATAACGACGACTAGGAGGATGAGGATGCCGCCGAAGAACGAGATAGGTACCGCCGACACGAGAAGCGTATCTATACTATTACTTAGATCGTCGCTCGGTCTATAGCCTTATAGTAATCGTACTTCTTCGCGAAGGGTCTTAGCTTGTTCCTATATACCTCTAGTATTAGGCGGCGTGTTGTTAATGTACTTAGTAGCCTTAGTATATGCTCGGCCTACTCGATAATCTAGAGAGTCGCTCGGGGGATCGCTATTAAGAATCGTAAGCGTACTATTGCCCTCGCTAAGAAGATAAAGAAGTAGCCGGTCGTTATTATATACGATAACTACTATGTCTCCTAGGATCGTAAAGCTATATAAGCTATCGGTTAATCTACGAAGTAGAGGAACATAACTACTTCGTACATTGCTCGTTATTACGCGATAAAGAAGCCGCTACGTCGGAATATGCTAGACCGTACTAAGAAACTAAATCCGAAGGTTATCTTACGTAGCTATAAGAAGGATACCGCTCGTAAGGCTACGTCTCTATATTATATCGATTAAGCGATAGGCTTTATATTTAGTTCGGAGCTTAAGAAGCTATTCGAAGATTTCGATTTCGATAGCTATAAGTTAGCGAAGGGTAGTAGTAAGACATCGCGTCTACTATAGTATAAGATCCGCATTAAGAACCTTAAACATAGTAGAACGATAATTATCTCGCTACCGGTATCCGATTATAACGAAGCCTCGATCGAGGAGATATACGAGGTCTATAACGACATCTTCTAGTTATTTCTTAAGCTAGATCCGGATAATAAAGCATTCTAGGATTAGCTCATCGTCGTTATTAGCGACTAGTTAACTATCGAGCGTATCCGTAGCGTCTAGGCCGGTAGTATCGAGAGTACCCGTACATACGACCGTAAGGAGTTTATAGTACCTATCGTAGTAATGTTCTATATTAAGATAAACGCTTACTATACTTCCATAAAGACGCATTACCTACGGAACAACTAGGATAAGGGTAAGAAGCTTGCCTATAACTATTGGGATAATGCTACGTACTATAGCATAACCCGCCTAAATAATAAGAAGTACTAGTACTATATTATTAAGTAGGTCGTAGTCCGATTATATCGTAGCCGCGTTATAGCCTTAGTTATTCGAATCTTTATCGACCGCGGCTAGCTCGACTTTGTAGATCCCGAGTTAGCTAATAAGAGCTATGTCGATGCTATGCGGTATGTAATCGAGAACCGTATTACGCCTAAGTAATACCTAGAAGTCGTAGAAGCTGTCTACGAGATAGCTTTTACCTAGAGTACGTAGACTAGAAAGGACAATACCGGTCGTATCGTCGATCCTAACTTTACTACTATAGCTCGTATACTAATAGAGATCGACAACTACCTTACTATTTACGAGGCAATCCGTAAGATAAATATCGGGCATCTTCGACATATAATCGATATTCTTATACTAAACTTCTTCGGTACTTATTAGCTTAATTACGGTCGCGAGATAGTATATATGCGGTAGTTACTAAGTAGCGTAGTATACTAAGACCTTTAGGATATAATCCTCGAGTCTACCGTAGTTAAGATAGATAGCGGTAGGGGTATTACTACCGACGAGTTACTAGAGTTATATAATAAGGAGTACGTAGATAATATTAAGGCTTATAGTAACTCGACCTATAATATCGCGACTACGATAGAGCTTATCTCTTAGAACCGCGAGGCTTCTAAGAACATTCGTAACATGTTCGAAGGCCTAGGACCTAAGAGTACTAGCTACTATACCGAGAAGAAGATTAGTAATTACATCGTAGCCTTTACCCTAAAGCTAGTCGAAGAGGGTCTTACTAAAATCTAGCTATAGGATAGTATAGGAGAGGATACGCGAGTCCTATCCGATAACATTTAGTAGATCGGCGTAGCTTAAATTGTGCTAGCTATCGAGGCATTACATTAGGCTAATATGCGCCTCGTTAAAGGCGTAACTCGCACGTCCGCTAACTCTACCGCGGATAGTATAGATAACATCGATAGAATTAATGCGAGGGAACGTATTAACGGTAGTACTAATCGCGGTCTAGTCGCTACTAGTATAGTAGATAATAATACGGCGTTTTTATATAGGCCGTTCGTAGATAACGAGGGCTTTACTAACCTAGAATTAGACATAGTCGATGCTACTAGCATATAAAGGCGAGGTACGGAAGGGCATAAGATGTTTAATTAGATTCGATGTAGATGAGATAAAGAGTCGTTATTTAGAATATAGTATGCTAGCATCCTTAAACCCCTCGAGCGCGTCTATAAGAATAAAGAAAGTAATATTAAGGTAAGTTAGGCGAGCCTACCTCTATGCCGCCTCTTATTACGTCCTTAAAGAAAGTAGTACTAAGTTGAGTTAGCCGCCTACTAACCGTTAATGTTAGCGAAAGGGCTACCTCTAGGCCGCCTCTTACTACGCCCTTATAGTTAGAAGTTGTCGCTAAGTCGAGTACCGGTATCGATGGCTAGAAGTTGTCGCTAAGCCGAGTACCGGTATCGATGGCTAGAAGTTGTCGCTTAGTCGAGTGCCGGTATAAGTTGTCGCTAAGTCGAGTACCGGTGTCGATAGCTATATTAGCATACTACATATTAGCTATAATTCCCTACTCCGTACGCTATCGCTTAGCCTAGTTTAGTACGTAAAGAAAGTAGTGTTAAGGTAAGTTAGGCGAGCCTACCTCTAGGCCGCCTCTTACTACGCCCTTAAAAAAAAGTAGTGTTAAGGTAAGTTAGCCGCCTACTAACCGTTAATATTAGCGAAAGGGCTACCTCTAGGCCGCCTCTCGCTACGCCCTTATAGTTAGAAGTTGTCGCTAAGTCGATGTACGTTATTAACGGCTTATTGCTACCTCTAGGCCGCCTCTCGCTACGCCCTTGTAGTTAGAAGTTGTCGCTAAGTCGATATGCGTTGTTAACGGCTCATTGCTACCTCTAGGCCGCCTCTCGCTACGCCCTTATAGTTGGAAGTTGTCGCTAAGTCGATGTGCGTTGTTAACGGCTTAGCTCTTTAGGTAAGGTGTTAATGTAAACCTATACTAGGTGAATGTAGGCTATGTATATACTATCCTTAAAGCGCTTCCGTCCTATAATATAGAGATTGTACTAGGGTTAGAGATAAGCATGCATAGTTAGTAGGGCGAGCTAGAGGCGTAAATGCTAACGTTATTATAGAAGTAGAAGCCTTTAGCATCCTCGCGTTTAGTATAGTATATATTATAAGCGCCTCGCCTTAAAGCGCTTCCGTCCTATAACATAGAGATTATACTAGGGTTAAAGATAAGTATATATAGTTAGTAGGGCGAGCTAGAGGCGTAACTAATCGGCTACATACTCCTTACTATCTATACTAGTGCGAGGATGTGTTCTTTAAACTCCTCTAGCGCGTCTACGAGCTTAGCTACGAGCTTACTATCTACACTAGTACGAGGATGTGTTCTTTAAACTCCTTAAGCGCGTCTACGAGCTTAGCTACGAGCTTACTATCTATACTAGTACGAGGATGTGTTCTTTAAACTCCTTAAGCGCGTCTGCGAGCTTAGCTAGTAATTAGGCCTTAGGCATCTCTACGACCGTACCTTAAGTATCTCTATTTACGTAATGCCTTAGGTATCTCTATTTACGTAGTGCCTTAGGCATCTCTTAATCTTTATAGCAAACTCTAACCGTGGATCTCTTCGTAGTAGTATGCCTTAGGCACCGTTATTATACGGCCGGCCGGTAACGTCGCTATTATAGTATAGTCTATGCATCGCCGTTATTATTGCCTTACTATTATTACTTAAAATAGCGTATTACTATTAGTCGAGCTAACCTTACCTATAGCATAATAGAAGACGCTTTCTTCTAACCTTAACTTCTTCTTCTTCTTTATATATACGCGTAGGCGTATACGTATACGTATACGTATACGTATACGTATACGTACACACATACCCGTACCCGTACCCGCACCCCTAGCAACATACTACCTATCTACGAATGCGATAGCGTCTATACCTCTTTATCGCATATAGGTAGCTCTATAGCGATTAACACCGTTCCTTTACTAGTTCTACGACTTGCTACCGTAGAGCCGCTTTATTTAGACGGTTAAGGTTCCTCGGATAGGTGTCGTTTGCTTAGTCCTTTCTTTAGTCTCCGATAGGCTTCGCCGACGTAAGACGTTACGAATGCGACTCTCTAAAAGAGTAGGTAACGGATAGGTTGTATAGTAGTTACGAGTCGTAGGGTATACTACGTTAGGGCATACTACGGTAAAAACTCCTTAATAAGGTAAACCGCTATTAGGCTTGCTAGTAATAGTTGCTAAGGTAAAAACTCTTAAGTAAGGTACACCGAGGCACTCTAATAGGCTTACTAGTAAAAACTCTTTAGTAAGGTAAACTAATGCATTCCTTAATAAGCGTAGCATTGTTTTAGGTTAATCCCGCTATAGATGGCTTAATTTACTTCTTATCTATTACTATAGGCTAGAGGCTTCCTACGTTCGGGCTCTTCTTATTCTTCGGTGTAAGAATCCTAGCATTGGTTCGCTTGCGGGCCAATGGGGGCGGCCTATCGCGACAGGGGTCGCGATAAGCCGAGCGTATGCTACGTAGATAGACGGCGGATAGACGGCGGTGCGATAGGGATCGCGATAAGCCGAGAGCGCTCGTACTAATGGCGATCGCCCGTTCCGATAGGGATCGCGATAAGCCGTATAGGCGGATAGGCGGCGGTCTTCGAAAGCGTAGGGATATAGAAGGCCCCCGGTCTCTTACTCTTTTAGAAGCTCTAAGATTATTCTAATATACGAAATAGAGGCTATTACATCGTTATATAAACCTAATACTCGTGTTATATACCCTTACTTTTAACGATATCCTTATATAATAATCTTCGAACCTTTCTACTAAGGGTAGCGGTCCGATATACCTCTAAAAAGTAGTAGAACTACTCGTATAGGTACTTAGTAGCTAAGTAATAATAATGTACTATCTATAGGCGATAGGGCTAGCTAGGGGTAGGCTCCTTTAGTAGAGGACTAGCTAAGTAGTAATAAAGATTCGCCTACGGGCTAACTTTATAACGATAAACCGTAGGACGTTACTATATATAGAGGCCTTCTAGTAGGTAAACTACGGGTATAGGAAGTCGAAGAAGACGACTTCGTCCGTAACGTCTTAGGAGTAGCGTAGGGGGATAGCGAGGAGGAAGATAACGAAGAGGAGCTAGCCGTAAGGTATACGGAGGCGAAAGCCTAATAGCGTTCCCTTCTAAAGAAGAAGCTTACTAATCTCGAAAGAGATAATAATAAGCTCGCTAAGGAAATCGGTAATATAGATACCTCCTCTAGCTCCTAGATATTTCGAGGCGCGCCTACGGCGGCGTCTCGTACTACCGCCCTACTAGAGAGAGTAGGCGGACCCTAGGCGGAGGCTTATAAACGTATAGCCTCTACTACTAATTATGGCTTAGTACCTAAGAGAACTATTAAGGACCCTCTAATGTATAAGGGTAAGAGCCTAAAGGAATATCGGGAGTAGGTAATAGCGTGCGAGATTATATTTCTCTAAGCGCTATATACGTATAAGTTAGATCGGTCTAAGATTACCTACGCTATATAATTCCTCGAAGGTATAGCGAGCTAGCTATAGTAGAGATAGTAGATTCGTAACGAGAAGTTACCTAAACTTATATAGGAGTACCGAACATAGTAATAATTCGTTAACTAGCTCCTAAACGAGTTAGATAACCCGATTACCCGCCTACTAGACGTATACGAGAAGTATACGGAGACTAAGTAGCGCGATAATTAAAGCGTAAGGAGCTTTCTTCTCTATATAGAGACCTTAGAAGAATAGCTCGAAGCGTATACCCCGAATTAGCTTCTATTCTATTACTTCTCCCGTTTACGGCCCGAACTACGTATCGTAGTTACGGACTATAATATTATTCCTAAGGATCGAGAGGAGCTATATCGCTTAGCGACTACCCTCGAGAAGAACTTAGCGGCGAAGGAGAAGAAGCTATAGCGT
>LFZN01000345.1:621-27993 GCA_001578235.1 Pseudocercospora eumusae | reverse complement strand
TTAACGATTATATAGTATAACGTTAATAAGAGTAAAGATAAGGTATAAAGAAGCTTCCTCTAAGCCCTCTAACCGAAATACTACTACGTTATAGCGATCTAGGAACTATAGCTAAACCTATACTCCTTAAAACCTAGAACGGTAAAGGACCTAAGATACTATATAATTATATATAAGATAGGAACGCTAAGAACCTATATCTATATTAGTAAGGAGATCTCTATAGATTTATAGGAACGTATAGACTAAGAGGACGGAGACTCGACTACGATAAGGATATATACCGCCTAAGGCCCGATAAAGATCTATTATATCTATAACCTACTACCGGAATTAAGAAGTAGTACCTAACTTAATACCCTAGTAAGGATCCTAACTATAATATAGAATAATCGATAGTAGATAATAGTAGGAGACTTTAACCTCTACTACCTACTCTAGGGATCCGACTTTATACTAGCATATTACTTCCTAGCGGGAAGATTAATCGACGTAATAGAAAGGGAAGGAATAGAGATTATAACTCTATAGGGTCTAACTACGTAGGAAGCGAGATTAAGTAAACGTATAATCGACCTTTACTTCGTAACTCGGATAATTAGGGAAAGGGTTAGAAAATATACCGTAAATATAGATATAGAATCCTCGTTAGACTACTTACCGATATAGACCGAGCTCGACCTATAGGCTACTTAGGAATAGGAACTCGAGCCTAAGCCTAACTAGAAGAGGGCTAACTAGGAAGAGACTAACCGAATACTAGAACTAAGGGCTTAGGAGATAGTAGCTAGAGACCTTAGGAACCGGGATAATATCGAGAGAGTAGTAGAATACCTAATCTAAGCTATATAAAACGCTACGGAAGCTATAATACTATTAAGTAGACCGTTAAAGTACTAATAACTATACTAGATAGAGGAATATATAGAGAGAGTAAAGGAAGTAAGGAAGGTAAGAAGGAAGTAGACTACTACGTACTCCTAAGAGGATTATAATACTTACTATAGAGCTACTTAGGAAAAGAAGAAATAGATAAAGAGGGATAAAATATAAGAATAGAAATCTATTATCGGGATACTTATAAAAAACCCCGAAGATATATAGAGGATAGCGAAATAGGTAAAGTAACTAACTTAGGATAGAGACTAACTACCCTAGTTCCCCGATAGAAAGGATAGGTAAGGAAATATCTATACTACGAACGAGGATAAAGCGGGGGCCCTAGGATAATACTTCTTCGGCGGCTAAGTAGAAGCCGACCTAACGTATATCTAAGGGGTAAGAGTAGAACCGCCGAAGGATAGAACTAAATAGATAGATAGATCTTTTATTTGCCTATTCTAGTGCCTATCGGCCTATATAGGTCTAAAGCTATGTAATCTATAAAAAGGAAACTAGGCTCGCTAGTAAAAACCTCTCCCCTTACCCTCGTTACTTCTTTCCTTCCGTTATCTTTCGGTTTAACTTCCTCTAGGGTATACTAGTATTATAGAGTTACCCTCTAACTACCTTGCCTACTACCCTAATACTCCCTCCTCTTTACTCCCCTTCTTCTCCGCCCCCCTTCTTTCTATCTATTCCTCTATCTCCTAGGCTAGTACATATTATTCGAGATATCCCTCCCTAACGATCTATTTTATAATTCTTCTAATATCTTCTTTATTTATAATAATCTTATCGTATTCCCTCTCTTTTATCTAGTATCTCTACTCGCTCCTCCCTTTCCTCTATCGTTTATATACTAGTAGTATATATTTAGGGTTTTAAGACGGGTAGCTATATAGGTAAGCTTTATTTTCTATCCCTAGGACTCTTCTCTAGTATAGGTAGGCTCTAAGTTCGATATACTCGGAGCGTAGTTATATCGCTATACTTACCTCTACCTTTTTAGGTCTCTATAGATCCGGTCGTTATTACTCCCGAATATTATTAATACTTTCGGTATTCTATTTCTCCTCGGTATTTCTCTCTATTCTTCTTCCTAAAGTATTCTTACTATCTCTTCTACTATACTTTACCCTTTTCTTCCCTCCGTCTTCTCTATAGCTTAAAATACTTTATATAGGGTTACTATTCCTCGGGCTAGGTCTTCTTCCTTTTATACCTTTCTCTTAGGTCTATAAACCCTTCTCCTTCTCGGCGGTACTTAGTTACGGATCTTCCCGAGCGCCTCCTTAATAATTTCTTAAGCCGGGTATAGGGTCGTCTTAATAGCGTATTAGTACCTTATTCCTTTTAGGTATTAGTATATTAGTAGCGATCCCGTTTCTATTTCTAATACCTTAGTCGGAGTAGATTTATATACTCCCGTAACTCTTCTTAGATATTAGGCTTAGACCCTATTTATCGGTTCTATAACCCTCTTCGGGGTCTTATCTTATACTACCTAGACTTAGGCCCTATATAGTATAGCCGGCTTTATAATTACTTTATATATAGTCTTCGCTTTATCGAATATTACTCCCTATATTAATACTATTAGTCTTTCGATAGATTACCTATTCGTATTAGCTCTTATCTATACTTTCTTAACCTATAGGCCCTAACTTAGTTTCGGGTCTAGCTATATCCCTAGGACTCGTAATTCTAAGGTAGGTTTAGTAAGGTGTCCCTAGATTATAATCGGCGCTTTTATATTATATTTAGTCTTCGCTTTACTAAAGTAGATTAGTTAATACTTCTTTAGCGCGAATTTAGCTCTATATTTCTATACCTATATTTTATACTCCTTATGTTACGTTTCTAAGATTCTATAGTTCTCTTCTATAGAGTCTAACTATACTAGGATGTTAGTATCGTCGATAAATCCCGATGCTAATGTCTTATCCGATTTAAGCTTCGGTAGGAGATCCGCGACGAATATAAGGAAGAGTATTAATAAGAGGGTTAATCCTTAGGGTATTCCTATATCTATCTAGATAAGGGCTAACTTATATCTCCCTAGGAGTAGTTAGGTCGTCCTCTCTTTTAGGAACGACTAGGTAAATTCGACTATTTATATTAGTATTCTCTTTTACCTTAGGATATATATTAGTCTCTCGTATAAGACGTTATCGAATACTCCCGAGATATCGAGTAAGAGGAGTAACGCTACTTTATTCTTTCTATAGTACTATATATACTTAATCTATTCTATAATAAGCTCTACCGCCGTAAGGGTAAATCTCTTTACCCTCCCTCCTTTACTCCTCTAGTAGGACTTTATATTCTTCTACGAACTCTATAAGCCTTCTTACTACTATTTTTTCTAGGAGCTTACATATTATATTTAGGAGTATAATTAGTCGGTATAACTTAAGTTAGGAATAGTCCTCTTTTTATAGCTTCCTAAGTACGATAGTAAGGGATTCCTTAAACCGTTTTAGGTAGTACCCTTATTCTATATAGGCTATAAAGATATTAGCTATAGCCGGGGCTAGCGTCTTTTTATATACTTTAAGTATAATATTATATACTCTATCCGGCCCTAGTACTTTTTTACTTAGAAGTTTCGCTATAGTCGCTATAACCTCCTTCGTATCCGTTCCTAGCTTCTATTTAGTTCTATCTATCGGTAGTTCTATTCTTACCCCTTAGATATCCGTTAGATCGGCTTCTACGTAGCCGCTAAAGAAGTATTATCCTAGGGCTCCCGCTTTTCCCTCGTTTATAGTATAGGTATTTCCTTACCTATCCTTTATATTAAGGAACTAGAGTAGTTAGTCTCTATCCTAAGTCGGTTACCTCGCCTATTTCGCTATCCTCTATATATCTTTAGGTTTTTTTATAAGTATTCCGACCGTAGATCTCTATTCCTATATTTTATCTCTCTTAATCTATTTCTTCTTTTCTTAAGTAGCTCTATAGTAGGCGTCCTAATCCTCTTAGGAGTACGTAGTAGTCTACTTCCTCCTTACCTTCCTTACTTCCTTTACTTTCTCTATATATCCCTCCGTCTAGTATAGTTACTAGTATTTAGACGGTCTACTCGAGGATATTATAGCTTCTATAGCGTCTTATATAGCCCGGATTAGTTACTCTACCGCTCTCTCGATATCGTCCCGGCTCCTAATATCTCTAGCCGCTATCTCCTAGGCCCTCGGTTCTAGTATCTAGTTAGCCTCTTCCTAGTTAGCCCTCTTCTAGTTCGGCTTAGCTTCGAGTTCCTATTCCTAGATAGCCTATAGGTCGAGCTCGGTCTATATCGGTAAGTAGTCTAACGAGGATTCTATATCTATATTTACTATATATTTTCTAACCCTTTCCCTAATTACTTAGGTTACGAAGTAAAGGTCGATTATACTTTTACTTAATCTCGCCTCCTACGTAGTTAGTCCCTTTAGGGTTACTATCTCTATACCTTCCCTTTCTATTATATCGATTAATCTTCCCGCTAGAAAATAGTATGCCGGTATAAAGTCGGATCCCTAGAGTAGGTAATAGAGGTTAAAGTCTCTTACGATTATTTACTACCGGTCGTTCTATATTATAGTTAGGATCCTTACTAAGGTATAGAGTTAGGTACTACTTCTTAATTCCGGCGGTAGGTTATAGATATAATAGATCTTTATCGGGCCTTAAGCGGTATATATCCTTATCGTAGTCGAGTCTCCGTCCTCTTAGTCTATAGGTTCCTATATATCTATAGAGATCTCCTTACTAATATAGATATAGGTCCTTAGCGTTCCTATCTTATATATAATTATATAGTATCGTAGATCCTTTACTATTATAGGTTTCGAGGAGTATAGGTTTAGCTATAGTTCCTAGATCCCTATAACGTAGTAGTATTTCGGTTAGAGGGCTTAGAGGAAACTTCTATATACTTCATCTTTACTCTTATTAACGTTATACTATACGATCGTTAATATCGTCGTATTATTTATTAGGATTAGTCTATCTAGTCCTATTAATTTTCCCCTTAACTAAGGATCTCCTCCTAGGGGGTATCCTTATTTATTTAAGGTACTATCTAGTTAAGTTTCCTTTAGTTAGGGTCTCTCCCTACCTAGTCGATGTGTCGCGGTCTTCCTATCTAGGGGTAGTTCCTTACGGTAGGGGGGGTAGTCTCCTCCTCCCTTTATCTCTTATTCGGGTTATATATTCTTTATCTATTTAGCTCGTCCTATTCGGGGGTATAGTACCTCTACGGCGAGGTCGTTCTAGCCTCCCTCGCTCTCTCTTAGGCTCTAATTCTTACTAAGTATTCCTTAGCCTAAGAGGGGTACTTTCTTCCGTAGTTTACGTACCTCGTATTTTCTTTCGGTTCTATATACTCCTTTACTTAGTATCCTTATATATAGTAGGAGTATATATTTATAATCTTTAGGCACCTTATTACTAAGTATCCGTATTACTAGTACTTATAGTACTATAGGATCCTATAGGTATTTATATAGATTTCCGTATCTATCCTTTCGTACTCCTAGAAGAGTCCCCTTTCTAGGAGTATATTAGCCTATTCTATACTCCCTACCTATACTATAAGTAATAACCTCGTCTTCTTATCTTCGATCTTTCTTTTAACCTATACTACCTTAGTAATTTAGATCCCTAGGTATATATATTAGCTTTCCTTCTAGAACTAGGTAATATTATCTTATATTTTAAATATTCTAGTTATACCGTAGGCTATAACTATAAACTACTAGCGCGAGACCTTCGCCGTTTTTCTAATCTTCGTTATCTACTCCTTCTAGGTTTTAAGCTTCTTTATATCCCCTTCCGCTACCGTATAGAGCTTAACTACTCCGCGTCTATCTTTCTTTACTCCTATAATCTCTTTTATCCCTATCTTTTAGACGATTTCTTTCCCTATTATCTTATCGATGTCCTCTTATTCTTAAGGGTCTATAATGTAGACTTTAATAGCTATCTTCTTCTCCTTTAGACTAGCTACCTACGCCTATATACCTTAGTTAGTTCTCGGGGCTAGGAGAGCCCCCTTCTATACCTTTACCGTAGCCGTTCCTACTACCTTATCGACTATTATCCTTATATCGTTCTTTAGTACTTTTAGCCCTCCTAAGAGTTCTACTATTATTATCTTTAGCGCTCTTTCCGGGACCTCCCCGTCGGCCGCTATCGCTATCTCCTATACCCTCTTATACGTTTCCCTCTATTCCCTTCCTTCGCCCGGAGGCCTCGTCGTCGCCGCCGTCGTCGTCGCCATCTTTTTATCTTATCCCGTCTCCTAGAAAAAATAGGCTAATATAATAGTACCGACTAATATCGATAGGATAGTATTTAGTAATACTATAGGCCGGAAGGGCTTCGTTAGGTAGCGCGAGGATCTAGCTAGCGGTTATCGTTACTCTTAGCTAAAGATGTCTAACCGCGAGGAAGAGCTACTAGAGGAGATTATCGCTATACGAGATAACCGTAAAGCGAAGCTCGAAGACTATAAGAAAGTCGATATTGTTCGCGAGGCGTAAGAAGTCGTAAAGAATAAGATAAAGGCGGCTATACTTAGTTAGTAGAAGATACCTAGTTAGGAGATAGAGTCCTTATTACTCACTAGAAAGAATAGTCTAGGAGGCGTCGAATTAGCCGACGCCGGCCGTACTAATATATGTTGGACATAGAGGTTTTAGTCCTTGTCTTAGATGCATGCCTTAGGCAGCAAATAGCCGAGAGGATACTTCTACCTCTCGACCGTCTGCCTCTCTAGATAGATTATCGCAATACTATCGTTCACATGCGTCTTACTATCTATTCACTTATAGTGTTTAATAGGTTATGAGCCCGGATGCGCGTAGTCTAAGCCTACGCTCCGTAACTAGCCTATATGACGCATACCGATCTAGCGACCTTCCGGTAGATATCTAAATCTCCGGTCCTTCGAAGACCTTCATCTTATTAAAGAAGGCAATTAATAGCGGAAGCGACAACATGGAAGTCGTAACCGACCCTAGGAAGAGCTATGCACTATAATTGCGACAACAAGTTAAAGACACCGTTATAAACATGTAGCAAATATAGTAAACTATCTCGAAAACTAGCGATAATAACATCGTCTTAGACACCGTTGTCCTACTATAGTAAATACTACTAAGACCCGAAGTAGAAGCTTTATAAAGGGCTAAGTGTTAGGTAGCATTGAAGAAGGTTAAATATACCTCCTTCTCTAGCCTACTTTTAATCTTTACCTTTATATTAATCTTTCTTTCGATACCTACCCTATTCGTTCTACGCGTTTTATACCCTCATCTAGTCTACTAGAAAGAGCTAGTACATTCGTACGGAAAATTGAACATGTCGGACGACACTAATAATAGTAATAAGTTTGCTAAGCTTAATAGAGCTAATAACATCGAAATATGGACTATTTAAGCTAAGACTACTCTAGAGTTAAAGGGTCTCTTCGACTACTATAGTAGAGGTATTAAGAAACTATCTCTAATTGATGCTAATGTAATAGTAGTCTAGAAGAAGAACGATGCGTCCGCTAGGTCTTTCATCGTTACGAACGTAGCATCTAATATTGTCCGAATAGTTAAGTATTATAAGACTGCGAAAGACATGTAGGAGTTTATTTAAGTTTAGTACGAATAAAAAGGCCTTACATAAGAAGAGAACATCTTTTATAAGTAGGAGAGATACTAATTTAACGGCAATAATGTTAAGAAATAGTATATGTAAGTTAGGACTAACATTAATAACCTTTAGTTAGTTAGCCTAGATCTCGGCAATAAGGTGTACCTATATACCTTTACCTCTCGCATTGTACCTTACTATAAAGTCTTCGCATCAAATATTCGATAGTAAATACGAGACCTTCTAACTACGTCCGGCGGCTCCGTTAATATTAGTAAATTACTAAAGATCGAGAACGTTATTAACCATCTAGTCGATGAGAAACGCCTATAGAAACAAAACTAGGGCTTGTTCATAGCAGCTAAAGTAAGTAATAAGAGCATAACCGATAATAGCAATAGTAACCGCAACGGCAATAGTAATAGCGGTAATAGTAATAGTAATAGTAATAGGAGTAGTAAAAGTAAATGTAGTAAGTGTAGTAAGTTTAGTTATAAGGAAGAAGAGTGCTTTACGAATAATCCTTAGAAGAAGAAAGAATTCTACGAAAAGAAAATGAAAGAGGCTATAGAAGCTTCTAAATTAGATAGCAAAGTCGACAACAAGAAGAAAGGTTCCCTTTATAAGTAGGAAGAGGAAACTATTCTTAATGGCGGCTCTAATAATAGGTACGAGTTATGTAATATTATGGCTACTGCACTCTTCACTATACTATCTATGCATAATGAATCGTTTCTAGCCGCCTTCCTTAGCGAAAGCATTTAATAGCAAGTAGCTATAACTTCGTTGTACATTGAGCCTAATCTAGTACTTAACTCGGGAGTAACTAAACACTACTTTTAACGACATTAATTATTTTGTCGACTTCTTACTAACCCGTATACTAATCGGAATAGGTAGAGGCTATATTATCGGACACGTAATCGGCTCCGTACGTCTACGTTTTCTTAACTTAGAAGGATTAATACACCTCGTTAAGCTTACTCGATGCGTGTTCGTACCGGATCTCGTAGTTAATCTCTTATCTTCTAAATAACTTAAAGATGCTAGAATGTACTATCGTAATAAAGAGAATATTCTCTATATGCGTAATAAGAACCGGTCTAAGAAGATTATAGTATTAGTATATCGAGAATAAGGGCTCCCTTACATTAAGCTTACTACATAGCTAAGTTCTATACTATCTTTGCTTACGATAGCGTCCGTAGTACTAATATCATTATATGCTCGGTACTTATCTAAAGCCTCGCACGATATCTAGCATCTACGTTACGGTTATCTAAGCTACGAAAAAAATAGCTATTATTACTAAGAAGGTTAAGGGTATAGTTATTACCGTAAAACTAAAGTAGAATTATAAAGTATGCCCTTAAGCAATAATAAAGAAGCACATTAGCCGTATTCCGACTATACGACTAAACAATCCATTTAACGAAGTATCTATCGACGTAGTAGTTATATCTACGCTAGGGTTTAATTAAGAACGCTTCCTTACCCTATATACGGACGTAACGACATTAGCTAGGTAGGAAGACTCCTACTAAGTTAAAGGAGCTATAGGTGTACGGCTCATTTAATTTATAGCCTATATCGGTACTTAGATAAGCCGTAACATTAGGGTTATCCGCATCGATAATAGCACAGAATTTAGCGGCAATAACCTTACCGTTGCCTACTAGTAGCGAGGTACCCGCATTAAGGCTACACCGCCTCGGACCTTACATAAGAATAGCCGAGCTAAGGTCTCTAATTATATTATTATTCGGCTCGTAATTAAGCTACTTATCGTAGGACGCCTACTAAAGTATATGTAGCCCTATATAGTTAAGTAAGCGGTCTATATCTTAAATATAATGCCCTCTCGGATATTAGACTACGAGATACTAAATTAGCTACTTATTAATAGTAGGTATATACTAAAAGGGAGTGTACCTATTCTAGATAGCTTATACCTTCGAGCCTATAGCTATATAGTTACTATTCTCGAGGAGTCTATTACCCGAGGTAATAAGTTTCAAGTAAGAGGAGAAGATAGTCGTTTCGTTACTATCGTCTTATATTCGATCTATGTAATCTAGATACCTCGATTACGTAAAGTCGTCCGTACCTTACATATTATCTTCTACGAAGACTACTTTAGTTATAAGGATATAAGATACGATAAGGAAGGTCTATCTATATAAGATATTATTAAGGTAATACCTCTTTATAGCGAGGAACTAGGCTCTCCTAAAGGATAACCTTATAAGAACGCTTCGACTTCTAGGGGTGCTAATATACTAGACTCGGCTTCTAGGGGTACTTCTAGGGGTACTTCTAGGGGTGCCGCTAACGTACCTTCACAAGACGAAGATCTAGAAACATATATGCCTAAGCTAGGCTTAAACGGCTCTATTAATAATAATAAGAATCTTCCGGCGTAGATAGGATAGTCTAGTTATACGCCGCTAGGATCTCTACTAGTTTATACTTATTTAACGTCGTTATCGTCATCTAGTAAGGACTTAGACGATAATTAACTAACAAAACCCTATCCATTTTAGCTAAGATCTTCTTAGTTACGTCCGCTACTATTTCCGATAACGACGATAGAAATACCTAATAGGCCGCCGTTACTTCCGACGTAGCTAAGAATAGCGCCGTTCGATGAATTAGCATTAGGTCCCCGTCCTTAGTAGCCTCGACTTCAACGTACTAAAGGGCATTAAGACCTACTATTATCTATACGAGATAAATCGCTAGATCCAATTAATTAACTAATAATAACACCGGTACCGAGGAATAGGCTAATAGCTTAGACCCGGCAGTAGTCTCGACGACCTTAACCGCCTTAGCTACTACCTCCGACTCGGCGAACCTCTCGAGAACGAATATAAGTAGTACCTCGCTTAGTAATTATAGAAGATCTACGATCTTATCCTATATATAATTAGACGCGGGCGACACGTATAGCTAAAGAATTAGGACTTCTAAAAGCACATACTAACTACCTCTAAAGCGCTTCTATTTATATTACAATATAATAAATTACGCTAAAATGCTAGGAGCTAAATTACTACTACCTCCGAAATTATAGGTAGAAGCCTCTACGAGAGATAACCGCTATTACTAGGAGCTAGCTAGTATATAGGAACTAGACTCTTATATCGAGAATAGAACATAGTAGATCGTTCTTAAAGGAAGTATTAAGCTAGGTACGACCATTATTCGAGGAAGATAGGTATATACCTATCGCTTCGATGCTAGAAGTGAGCTTATCCGTTATAAGGGCCGCTAAGTAGCACGTAGATTTACTTAAAAACATAGTATCGACTATACCGATATATACGTATTAGTTACTCGGCCTATATTAGTACGACTTATACTCGCTATAATAGCACATTACGACCTCGAATGTTACTAGATCAACCTCGTTACTACCTTCTTAAATACTTAAATCGAGAAAGGTAGATTAATATATGTCGAGCTACTATACGGCTTCGAAGACTACGTTAATCGCGCTACTAGAATAACTAGTAGGAAGGAAGATTACGTATGTCTCCTACTAAGAGCCCTTTATAGTCTTAAAGACTTACTATTAATATAGTATAAGGAATTCGAGAAATTTATAAGGTTAATTAAATTTACTCTACTCTAGAGCGATGCGTGCCTATTTCGATACTAGGACACGAGCTATGTTATTATTATCTACGTCGACGATATCCTACTTATCTATAAACTATTAGTAGTAGTATAGGTAGTTAAGGAAGTACTCGCTACTAGGTTTAAAGTAAAGGATCTAGGAGAAGTTAACTTCTACCTTAGCTATCGCATTATTCGCGATAGGAAGGCGCGTAAACTCTAGATTGTTTAAGACAACTATTCTAAGACTATTATTAAAGCTATAGGCATAGATAATACTTAGACTATATATATACTATTGCCTAGTAATGCTATAGAACGGCTTATACTAGTACTAGATAGTTACTAGGCTACTATAAACCTTAAGGCCTAATATTAAGAACTTATTAGAAGATTAATGTGGCTAGCTTAGTAGACCCGTAAAGACATCTACGAATACGTTATAGTATTAGCACGCTTCCTCGCTAACCTAACGAAAGACTATATAGACTTAGTAAAGTACATACTTAGGTACATTAAGGGTACTCTAAATCATAGTATCTACTTTAGTAGCATAAACAACGAATTTCTAGACATTACTAGTTATACCGACTCATTATTCGCTAATAATAGGATAACTCGTAAGTTAATAAGCGGGTATACCTTTATTACCTACGGAGGCGCCTTCTAATAGAAATTAGGCCGTTAGCCGATCGTAACGCTTTCTTCTATAGAGGCCGAGTACGTTAGCATGACTATCGCCTCTAAGGAGGCTATTTACATTCGACACCTACTATAGGAGTTAAGGTACCCGATAGTAGTATAGCTAATAAAACTGAAAAGTTACAGTTCACTAAGTGCCGACAAACGAGCAGGCCGCCGATAGCTTTACTAAGCCTCTAGACAAGTAAAAGCACGAGCGCTTTATAGAGATGAATGGAATTGTCGATTGCTTACATGTGCTACTAACGTAAGCTAAGAGAGATAAACTAGTCCGGCTCCGCACTACATCTCCGTAGAACTTAACAACTATTCCATCTTGTTCTAAGTACTGAAACGGGGGTGTGTTGGATATAGAGGTTTTAGTCCTTGTCTTAGATACATGCCTTAGGTAGTAAACAGCCGAGAGGATACTTCTACCTCTCGACCGTCTACCTCTCTAGATAGATCATCGCAATACTATCGTTCACATGCGTCTTACTATCTATTTACTTACAGTGTTCAACAATATAAGATCTATACGTAACTCTAGTACTATATAAGGCGCCTTATATATAGAATAGAGGGTAATAATGGAAGGCCTATAGAAGACGTCTAGTTTGATACTACTACAAGGCGACCGATAGGACTTGGAAATACTAGGGGCTTCGCGTAAGAAGTTAGTTATTATCTAGGATGCCTTTACGGCTATAACTCGTATAGAAGAACGTAAACTCGAGGCCGATCTTATACGGATATAGCGCGAGAATAATAATACTATCGCTATATAGAAGTTAGCTAAAGATGCGAGGGAAAGCGAGGAGATAAGAGATAGGAAGGAGGCCGAGCGTAAGGAGGCTAGAAAGTAGGAATAGGTCGAGCGTAATATTGTACTCGATAATAAGCTAAATAAGATAAATAGTAATAACGAGGGGAGATATAAGAAGTAGGACGATAAGTTAGATACAATATTAGAAGTGTTGAGGAATAGTTTTAGTAGGTAATATAGTACTTAGGTATAGGTAGTAGCTTAGCGATATTCAACATAAAAGCTAACGTATAGGATATCCGTATAGCCTTAGTAATTAGGTAAGCTTCTCGATACTTAGCCCGCGTATACTTTATATTTATTATTTCTCGTATACTACCTAACCTAGGAAAGTCTAATATAGCGATACCTGAGCCTAGTCTTAGCGATCTACTATACCGTTAAACTTCTAACGCCGACCTTATAACACGACTAGGATAACTACTATCATCTATTACTAAGTACACCTATACCTAAGTATTTATTAAGCGTCGGCGGCCGATACTTAAACCTACCTCTGATTACATCCGGAATACGCTCTTCGGCCGCATCTTCTTAGCGGAGATAGACTATATAGTTATGAAGGAAAACGGATACCCGCTAGAATAACGCGACCGGCTAGTTTATAGGCTAGAGGTTATTATAGAAGTAATTCAAGTACGTTTCTATCTTACTAAATACCTACTCGATACTAATCCGTAGTAACTAGAGATTATCATTGAACCTCCGCTAGTTTATCTCTAGGTAGCAATAACCCTACGCGTATATAAAAGGAGCTATATAGCCGTATAACCTATAGTATACGTCATCGCCTATAACGAAGAGGTACGGCCTATCTTCGAAGACATTAAAAAGGCAATCCTCTAGATCCGTCCGTTAGAATATGGTCTAGTTATAGTAAACTCTAACCTCTAGTAACGACATATAAACTACGAGTCCATCTAGTATCGTTATGGTTTAATACTTAAGACCCTAACCCTTATAATAAGGGCTAATATATATATTATAGCCTTCGCTATCGTCGGGTCTTACGGTATATAATGCGACTAGAACATACCGTCGATAAACCCCTATACCCTTCTATTATAGAAGCCGCCTTCGAGTAAGTTAACTCGCTATCTATACTAGTATAGCTTCTTATACGGTAAGCTAGGCTACTAATAGATAAAGTCGCTATATCGCTTATAGGTCTCGTATAGGGCTCTATAAAATATCCGATACGTAGTACTTAGATGCTTACTAAGTAGCGTAGATTAGCTGTACTAACGATCCGGATACGCTAACCTCTAGTATAAGAGGTATACTACTTGTCTTACCGTCGCTCTATAGCCCTTAAAGTTAATTCGGTATTTAGGGTTACCCTAAATAGCGGTAGCAAGGTAGTTAATCTAGCTCTTCGTAAGCCGATAGAGCCGACGGATGTTCTCGTTATATTCGTCGTCTATAGACTAGTTTGCCGCGTAGGCCGATACTCGGAAGGACTCTCTATTATCTAGAGCCCTTACTCTACGCTAGATCTAGTCGGTTAGGTCCTCGTATAGGCTCTAATTAAGTATTAACGTCGTCGCGGAGGTAACGACGTATTAATACCTCTATAAGAGCCGTTATCGCGTTAAAACCTAGGTCTCTATATCGTCGTCTACCTCTTCGAGTAATAGTAGGAGCTTAGCGGGCATTTTTAGTCTAGTAACGCGTCGATTAGTACATATAAATAGACGATACTATGCTAACTAGGGGTATAGTATTAGAGTTCTATATGTTACTATTCTACCCTATACGAGATTAGTAACCGAGGCTAATATATTACATTCGGCACGATACTCGAATAGGTATAGCGCTTAAGCCCTAAGTATACTTATAAGGTTATAAACCTACCTTCGAAACCGGTAGAATGAAGGTAAAGAAGGCGAAGGAGGCGAAGACGGGTAAGCTAACCCGCCGTAAGGAGCTAGCTACGAGCGACCCTATTACTATTACTAGTAACGAAGAGAAGAGCCTTCTTTAAAAATCGGTACTCGGGGTTACTACCTACCCTTATAACCTATTGTCGGGGGTATATTACTAAATAGATTAATATAGCTACTAAATGTAGTATAAGTTAGTTACGTCCTATACGAGTTATTATAGACCGAGGATATTTCAGGTATTTATTATTATCGACTAGTTTAAATAAGACTTAGTCGAATATATAGAAAAATTAGACTTATTTCTACTAAGAAAAGACCCTTACGTAATAAGTCTTACTAGACATATACCTACGCGATACAATGCTATAGAATTTACTAAAGACGAAGGATAAACTTAATTTTAATATACTCATTACGCTCGCCTTCGGCTACTTATTTAGATTAGGTAAACTAATATACGAAGGTAAGGATAATACGGATAACCTAGTATAGCTTATAGGGTATGTAACGAGAGCGAACGCTATACTAGATAATACTAGATAGTAATAACAAGTTATCGTACGACCTTAACGATCTAAGACCGATAGGCTTAATTATAGTATAGATATCTGGGTTGCCGTAACGCATATATTAATATACCCTTTCTACTATCTAATAAGCCTCTTTATAGACCAACCGAGATAGCCGATAGTACTATTATTCTTACTATCTCTAACGGCGGAAGGACTAAGTAGGTGTCCGAAGGTAAAGATAATAGTATAGATACTAGATAGACTATAAGATCGTAGATTAAGAACGATAGGAGTTATAGCTTGCTTACTAAGCTAAGGCGGAGCTTAATAAGCGAGAGAGAATAGCTATAGGGAAGGAGAGATAAAGTTACTTAGTAGGTAGAAATTATTAATGCATAAGACATACGTTAAGATAACGGTTAGAGTAATATTAGCGCTATTAAGAAGGGCGTAAGTAGGCGACTAAGATAATTTCTAGCGTTTAGCGCTAGTAAATATAGTTAAAACGACAAAGATAAGGTAATAAGGCAAGAGCCTTAGGGTTTAGGGACATTTTACGTTTAGGCTACTAATTTAGGCCCTTATATAGATACGTTCTACGTTCTTATCATATTTAGGTAGCCTAGAACCTCCTACTACTTACTTACTATTTTACGTGCGTATACGGGATATATAGACTAATAGCTTTACTTTCCCAAAGATATAGGAAGGAGTACCTTATACTTAGATAGTAAAGCAGGATAGCTGTTATAAGGACTGTATAATATATTCCTTAAGTTTGACTCGCTCTTTTATAATGCCGCCGTCTCGTTTCTCCCTTCTTATTAAAGACTCTCCTCTAGAGTACTCTTCCCTCCTTTTTAGCTTATTATTATAGCGAGATTATTACTCTAGCTCCTAGGCCTAGAATAGTATTTACTATCTAGGGACTATAATGCTTTCGGGTCGGTATTATATTCGCATAGTAGGTATAGCCGTGCTAGTATCGCCTTCTCGTTTTAGCCGTCGTAGCTGCTCCTAATTATTCGGTGTGTCGCCTCTTCTTAAGAGAGAGAGACCGCCCTTATATCTTGCTAGTATAGTAGATCTATCTATTTCTACCTAGGACCGCGTAGAGGTATATGAAAGGAGTCCGTAGGCTATCCAACTTCGTAATAACACAAAGAGATATAGAGAGAGGAGGTACCATATAGACATAGAAATAGACTATATAGACAGAAGTAATATCTATACATTGAGGTAAAATCTATAAGGTAATACCTAAACATAGGGGCAATACGTATACATAGAGGTACTATCTATAGATAGAGGCTATAGATAGGGGTGAAATCTAGACATTAAGGAAATATCTGTAGATCGAGGTAATAATCATAGATAGGGGTAAAATCCATGGTTAGAGGTAATATCTATAGATAGAGGTAATACCTATAGATAGGGGTAATACCTATACATAGAGGTAATACCTATAGATAGAAGTATTACCTATACATAGAGGTAATACCTATACATAGAGGTAATACCTATACATAGAGGTAATACCTATACATAGAGGTAATACCTATACATAGAGGTAATACCTATACATAGAGGTAATACCTATAGATAGAGGTGATACCTATAGATAGAGGTGATACCTATGGATAGAGGTAATAGCTATAAATAGAGGAAATATCATCTATAGATAGAGCTAATATATATAGCCTCTAGCCTAGTTACGGGAAATTCTCGGTAGTAAAGGAGAGACTACATCTTAAAAATATTAATGCAGGGGTCTATGCACGGACGACATAACGCCCTTGTAGTGAGGGGGTGATCTTCCCTCCTTCATTCACTCACGACTCGTTACTACTATCGCTACACGATTACTACGATATCAACACTATTCGTGAATTAGTTTACGAGTAGTAGACGACAAGTCCATACTGTCGGCTTAGTGTCTAAATTGCGCGATAGTAGGGCGGCAACGAGGCATAGCTAGGGGGTTTGCAGGGGTAGAGCTATTAATACTCCTCGAGCTTACTAAGCATTATAAGAACATGAATTATAAGATACTTATAGACTATACACGGTTTAGACGAAGAAGACGAGATGAATATTAACGACATGATCGATTAACTAGGCCCTTCTCGCTACCGCAATATAGGCGAGCCGCTCCCGTACGCGCTACCGCAAAACTAATAGCAATAGCTTTAATACTATAACGGGAGACCGTTACCGGTTATGCTACTATAGAACGCTCTACCGGATGTATAGATACGGTACTACGATAGTTCTAACGCTATCGTTATACCGTAATAATAACCGTAATAGTAACCGTAAAAACCTTAGCCGGCTTAACCTACTACGGCGTTATAGCCTCTAACTCCACTAACGACGTCGATAGCGTCGTAGCTAGAAGGTGAGATATAAACCCTTCTTAATAATAACATTATCGGCGATAACAAGGCCTTGATCCGCTCGATTATTCTGCCTACTATAAACAATAAACACATTAACGCTATAAACGACCTAACTTTCTAGCTAATAAACCTTATAAAACTAGTGCCGGCGAGCTACTACCTAAAGCCTACATAAACCTCGTAGAAAGTTAAGCCGGAGTTAGCCGTCTACGACTCATTTATAACAATGTTTCGGGTATTTAGTATATTCTAAGTCATATTAATAACTCTTTACGGTAACAATCCCGTAACTAGTAGACCTATTAAGCTTCTATAACGCACGACATCCTTTATTTACCGGATATAGAAGCTCTATTAGGTCTACGACTAGGACCTCTATATAAGGGAAGTCGTCCTCGATATACTTATTACCGCTATGTACGACAATTACCTAACTTTAAACTACGAAGTGCCGGAGGACGCGAAATATAAGATAACTCCGAATGTTATATATAACTACCTCCTATAATAAAAGGAGCGATAGCGCTAGCTAGAACGATAGGCTAGTTAGCTACTAATAAAGATAATAACAACAATAACATTAAATACCTATAATACCCGATAAAAGACGTGTAACGTTACCGTTACCCGCGGCACTAATACCTTAAACTCTACGAAGGATAAGGAGGTTCCCTCTACTACGCGAGTAGATAGAGGAACAACGAGCGGAGTTTTAGGCCCTATACGTAAAGACGTAGTACGAGGAGTAGAATAATAATGAGCCATACATATACCTAACATACTTTAGAAGACACGCTTATAGCGAGTATAAGTAAGACCTAGAGGTAGACACGAACATTTATAGAAGAACCGACCTTTTATACCCGAAGAGGAAGCGCTAATAACTATAAGATCGGTTATAGTAAACTACTATTATCGACGCTAATAAAACTACTTTACACGATAACGATAAGGTAATAAGGCCTATAGTTTACCTAGCGCGACCTAATACTTTACTCCTTTATAACGTCTGTACTAGAAAAATAGACATTCATTTAAAGGCTTTACCGCTAAACGTAGAAGCTTAGCGCTTCCCGTTATAGTAATACCTAGGGAATCTTAGCGACGTTCTCTATCATGTAATTACTTATAGAGCAAACATCGGGATAGCTAAAGAAAGTAGGAACTAGTTTAACACGGAAAACGCTAAGGCACGTAGGGATACCTACCTTAACTATAGGTCGGCTACCCTTAACCCTAACGAAATAACTAGATAGCTCTCGGTAGAGCTCGAAGCCGGTCGTATTATAAAACTCTCTCGGCACGTAGTCTATAGGGAAAGCGAGCCTAAGGTAATCGTATCTCCGTAAGGGCTAGTTAGTAAGCACGACGGCGGTTTTCGTCGAATTTACGACTTATCCTTCCCGGAAGGCTAGTCAATTAACGACGCGATACTAGAAGAATACGTAACGCTAGACTACGATAGTTTCGATAACATTACTACGAGTATTATAAAGGTAGGAAGGAACTACACGATAATTAAGAGAGATGTAAAGGCGGCTTTTCGGATAGTACTAGTCGCGATGCACTAAAGACATCTACTAGGCTTCTTCTAGCAGGACGATACCTACTACGAAAATGCCCTCCTATTAAGACTTCGTATAGCTCTATACCTATTTAACCTATTCGCGGAAGGACTATATTAGATACTTACCTACGAAGACCTACTACACGCGTCTACGTCGCCGTAGGTAGAAACGCATCGTTACGACGATGCGGCTAAGTATAGAGGCTATAAGAAGAGGCGGCGCCGATAGGCGTACGACCGTAGCGAGCTAGGGATAGGAGCGCGACGTACCGCCTACTTAACGCTCTACGACCTACTACCTTCGTTAGGTCGGAGATCTTCTTATATAGGAAGGACATAGAGGATACTAGGATACGAAAACTACCCGACGCGTTCCTACTCTACTATCGCGAGTAGGGCCCGAACTATAGCGCTCTACTCGCTATAGGGATATAGAAGCCCTAGGAACGCGATAGGGTACCTCTAGATCTAAAAAGCTCTTTAGAACGCGTTAGATTAACGAGAAAGATACGTCGAGGGAAAATAGAAGCGGAACTCGAGAGAACTTATTAAGGCTTACTATATATTATAGGTACGGAACCTATTAATACGCCCGCTACGCTATAACCCTCGAAGACGTTATTAAGCCCTCTTTCGACGAAACTATTAAAGCCTCTTCTATATATATACCTTAAACTTTAAAAGAAAAGAATACGGATAAGGAAGGGGAGGTATTATAGTCTATCGAAGAAAGAGATATTATAGCGACTCGTAGAGGGGATATAGCGGTATATATAGGCTAGCTATATACTAGGTATACGTAGGAGAAATATAGGCTAGCTCGTAGGCGAAGTAGACATAGATTTAGTTAGTAGAGGGATAGGTTGTAGACTACCCGGCGTAGAGCCTATAGGCTTACCTCTATAAAATACGGTCGGCCTATCGTAGGGAGACCTTTATAGGTAACGCGAAACGGAAGCTAAAAGGTAACTATAGGGCGTAGTACGTAGTAGCTACTACCGGCTCCGAGGACCTTATCCCTTTAATAGGTAACTAACCCTCGGTATACCTAAGAGTAGGCGGGATTAAACCCCGGCCGGAGAGACTACTACGTAGCTCGAGAGAACGGATATACGTATCGGTATATAGAGAGATAGAGCTATTCGTATTAGGATAGTAGGCTAGTAGTATATACTTAAGGAGTAAATAACGAGTTACTTAGGCTAAGAGAGGCGTAGTTTACCTAAATTAGCGGAAGCCGGAGGTAAAAGGCTAAAGGGCATAAGGCTAAAGGGCATAAGATAAGGCTAAAAACTAAGGTAGGGCCTAGTAGACAATGGGGCACGTCGCACCTACTTAGATACATAAGAATCTAATAACTGTTGCCCGAAACTAAGCTAGGGCCCATAGGTTAAGAAAGCATAGATAAGAGCTAACGCGAATAGGCAATCTATCGAAAGACTTACGGTATTAATATAGGGAGTAATATTCGATAAAGCGAAAACTATGTATAAAGTAATTGTAAAACCGGCTATACTATATAGGGCTTAAGTCTAGGTAGTATAAGATAAGACCCCGAAGAGGGTTATAGAACCGCTTAATAGAGTCTAAGCCTAATACCTAAGAAGAGTTACGGGAGTATATAAATCTACCCCGACTAGGGTATTAGAAATAGAGACGGGATCGCTACTAATATACTAATACCTAAGGGGAATAAGGTACTAATACGCTATTAAAACGACCCTATACCTAGCTTAAAAGACTATTAAGGAAGCGCTCGAGAAGATCCGTAACTAAGTACCGCTAATAAGGAGAAGGGTTTATAGACCCGAGAGAAAGGTATAAAAAGAAGAGGATCTAGCCCGAGGAATAGAGACCCTCTATAAAGTATTTTAAACTATAGAGAAAAAGGAGGGAAGAAAAGGTTAAAGTATAGCGGAAGAGATAGTAAGAATACTCTAGGAAGAGGAATAAGTAGAAATACTAAGAAGAAACGGAACACCGAAAGCCTTAACTACCTTTAGGAGCTATAACGACCGGATCTATAGAGACCTAAAAAGGTAGAGGTAAGTATAGCGATTTAGCTTAGGGTACCCTACCCAGCTTTAGGGTTGGGGTTAGGCGTCGCCGCGTGCGGCTACGGCGCGCGGGCTCATTAGTCGGCGAGCGAGCTAATTAGCTATAACTAGCGACACGGCTCGACTAATAAGCGCGCTCGCTTCTTTATATATCCCTACCCGTACCTTTACACCTCTCTATCTCCTATTATTTATGCGATATATTCTTTATACATTACTATACTTTATTATCTATCCTTTATTATTTATATAGCATCCCGTTTATACGGTATATCGCATGTTATCGCGTATTCTCGCACGCCGTCGTATATTGTCGTATGTTCTCGTACGCCGTCGTATATACCGTACGCTTCGTACGCTTCGGACGTACCCTACGCTATCCTCTATTATTTATGCGATATATTCTTTATACATTACTATACTTTATTATCTATCCTATATTATTTCTACGGGATCCCGTTTATACGGTACATCGCTTATTATCGTACGTTCTCGTACGCCGTCGTATATTATCGCATATTCTCGTACGCTACCCTATATACCGTACGCTTTATACGCCTCGTACGCTTCGTACGCCCTCGCTCGTCCTCGCACGTTTAGGGTATCTATACCCCGTAGTCTTTATATACTATATATATTAACTATTCTTCCTATACTACCTCCTTCTTACGCTTTCTTATTTATATATTTATGTACGCGCATTTATATATACGTACGGCGTCCGTCTAGGGTCCCTTACTAGCGTTATAGCTCGACTAATTAGCTATAACTAGCGACACGTCTCGACTAATTAGTAGCTACGAACGGTATCGGCCGCAACCTAAACTACGCTCTATTATTTATAGGCTAATTTATAGGCTAATTTATAGGCTAATTTATACACTAATTTATATACCTATTTATGTACCCGTTTACACGCTTATTTATATACCTATTTATGTACCCATTTATATACCTATTTATGCGCCTATTTATACGCCTACTTATACGCTAACCTAGTTATACGCTTACTCTATTTCCCTTAATTTATCTAGTTATACTACATACTATTCGTACGTTACATTATTCGTACGTTATATTACTCGGGCGCTATATTATTTACGAGTACCTTTATTTATGTAGTACTCTATCTATCCGTTACGCATATTAGTTATTATTAGCGACATGTCTCGACTAATTAGCTCTACGCTACGTCCCGACCCCGACCCTCCTTTATCTACGTACCCGAGAACGAGAGTAACGAGAATAAGTAATATAGAGACTCGAATGCTCGTAAGATATCGTCCGAAAGATACTACTACTAAAGAGTACGAACTATAAATAACTATATATTGCGAGGACCGATTTAATAAGAAGTAAAGAGGTAATGCTTCTCGCCTACGAAACGAGATACATAATAGAAAATTCCGGATCGCTCTAGGGTTCGATCGCTCGCACTCTAACGGAAAGTATAGAGAGTACTATAAGCGGGATTCCTTTTACCGAAACAGCTTGTAGAGGAGCGTGCTATATTATTTAGTCTACGCGTAACTTTACTCCTACATTACATTAGTCGTGCGTTACATTATCCGGGCGCTATATTATTTATGTTTATCTATTCATATGTTAAGCTATTTATAAATTTATTTATCTATAAATTAAATAATTTATGCCCTAGATGTATTAGTTATTACTAGCGATATGTCTCGACTAATTAGCTTTGCGCTACGTCTACGGGCTATTACGAAAGCGGATAATCTACCTACGCGCGTAAATGCCGAATAGGATATAAGAGGTAGACCGTAGAGGGAAGAACTTAAAGTTGTACGACACACTTACTACGTCTAGCTTACATCTCTTCCTCTACCGTAGGCTAAATTAGTAGATAAGATCCTAAAATTTATAATTACAACGAAGTTAGTACCGTAGTATTATAGCGGAAGAGGCAAATTACGCCCGGCGACCTACCGTACATAAGGTAGATATACGAGGTAAATTACGCCCGGTAGATGTAGAGGTAACATCTACTAGTATGCGATAACTAAACATAACTCGTAACTAATAGTGCAATACTTCTATATAATAACATCGGCCTTAAAGTTATAGAGATCTCTACTTATGTATAAACTATAGTAACTAATAATAAATTACTAGGACGAGCCGTACTACGAGCTACTAACAGACGCCTTCGGCGTAGCGAGGATTCTACCTTATTATATCCCTAAGCATAGATTAGTTTTATCTATCGGATAGTATAATAGAGACACAACTTAATACTTTAGGCGTACATCTAAACCGCGAAGATATAACTTAATACTTTAGGGGTACATCTAAACCGCGAGATTTTAGATGTACCCCTAAAGTTTCTCTCCCATTAATGCTTAAAAGGCCTTCTCTATATCCGATACTATTTTAAGATTTCGAGGTAAGTAACATCTATAGGGAAGGCCGTAAATCGGATGCCCTAGTAGAGATATAACCCGAATCCTTTACTATATAGCTAAACCGTAAGACTTTAGGTGCACACCTTAAGTCTCGACATTCCTTTTCCATCGACGTTTAAAGAGTATACGAGCCGCATTATACGCTATAGAAACATCTCGAAATATTAGGTATATACCTAAAGTTTCGACATTTCCTCTCTCTTTTATACTTACTAGTCCTCGTCGGTTTCTTATACTAGTTCCAAAGTTAGGAAGCATGTTCCGCCTACGGGAAGGCTATAGCTAGACTAGATCTAGGCTATAGCTCGTTAATCTATAGCTAATATGCCTAGAAGCTATTAAACCTTAGAGTTAGTTATAATAAAGCGGTTAAGGAGAGAGAATTCCTATAAGATAGAACTATCTTCTCGCCTTATAATCTTTCCTAGCCTAACTATTATCCTACTCCTATTATTAACGATACTCCTCCTATTATGCCGCCTAAAGGAACGGTTAAAATCCTTACGGAAGAAGAAGAGCGCTAGAAGAAAGCGGTACGTACCGCGAAGAAGTTAGCGGATAAGGCTAGGTAGCGAGCCGAGAGTAGAGTAGAGAAAGCCGCTATAGCATCTTCGTTAACTAGGCCCTTAATTCTAGCTCCTAAACCGGCTATATTATCCGCCGTCTAATACTACCCTAACACTAATCCTCTACTTTACGGCCTAACTACCTAGACATAGGCCTTACCTCCCCGCCTTAGAGTACTAATTCTACGAGCGCTTCTACTACTACCGCGCTCTTTACGGATAGCGCCTCGTATAAACCCGAGAGAGCCGCTATAGTAGATTATAGACGATATTAGCGGACTTAAGGTTAACGAGGATGTCGCGGTAGTCGATCTACCTACGAGAGCTAACGCCGCGATCTCTACCCTAAGCGATAGATAAGAGGTATAGCCGAAGTAGTAAGATGTACGTCTTACGAGGATAACTACTCGTGCGGCCTAGCGAAAAGCCTAGGACGAAGTACGGCTAGCCGAATAGGACTACGTAGTTTAAGGTAATTATATATAGTACTATCCGCCTCGTCTTAAATAGCTAACTCTAGTAGTACTACTACTACTATTACCGCGCGACGATACGAGCGACCCGCTATAGTAGATTATAGACGACATTAGCGAACTCGGTATTAGCGATGTTGTCGCGGTAGCCGATCTACCTACGAGAGCTAACGCTACGAACTTCGCCCTAAGCGATATAGAAGAGGAAGAGCCGGAGAAGATAACTAGTGCGGCCTAGCTATAAGGCTAGGACGAAGCATAGCTAGTCGAGTAAGACTAAGTAGTCTAAGGTAGTTATATATAGTACTATCCGCCTCCTCTTACGTTGCTAATTCTACTAGCGCCCCTACCGCCATTACCGCGCGACGATACGAGTAATCCGCTATAGTAGATTATAGACGACATTAGCGAACTTAATATTAGCGATATTATCGCGGTAGCCGATTTACCTACGAGAGCTAACGCCGCGATCTTTACCCTAAGCGATAGGCTAGAGGTATAGCCGAAGTAGTAAGATGTACGTCCTACGAGGATAACTACTCGTACGGCCCTACGAAAAGCCTAGGATAAAGTACGGCTAGCCGAATAAGACTACGTAGTTTAAGGTAATTATATATAGCGCTATCCGCTACGTCTTAAATAGCTAACTCTAGTAGTACTACTACTACTATTACCGCGCGGCGATACGAGCGACCCGCTATAGCTAATTATAGACGATATTAGCGAACTCGATATTAGCGGTGTTATCGCGGTAGTCGATCTACCTACGAGAGCTAACGCCGCGAACTCCGCCCTAAGCGGTAGAGTAGAGGAAGAGCGCGAGAAGAACGAGCTACCTCCCGCGAAGTAGATAGCTAGTACGGCTAGGTAGAAAGCCGAGTAAGCTAAAGCCCTCCTATCTTCGTCTACCCGTCCTTTAGTACCCGCACCGTCTCTATTATCGGCTATATAACTATAGCCCGACATTAACCCTCTACTTTATAGCCTAATAGTCGTAGTAGGTAGTCCTTTATAGTACCCTACGCCTCGCCTTAAAGTAGCGATTCTACGCGCGCTACTACTACTACTACGCTCTTCGCGGATAGCGCTACCTAGGTATACGATAGATTAGGAATAAATCGTAGATAGTAGTTAACTATAGTATTATCCGCCTCGTCCTAAAGTACTAGTTCATATAGCGCCCCGACCTTCGTCGCTCTCTTCGTAGACCGCGCTACGTCTAGATACGAGGGATCGGGTATAGAAGATCGAGGATAATAGCTATAAACCCGACCTCGATAATTTTGCCGCCGTAGTCGATTCGTCCGATACCGCGAACTCTACTCTAAGCGATAGAGAGGAAGAGGAGCGGTAGAGGAAAGAGGTACCTACTACGAAGGAGATATCTAGTACGGCCGAGCGATAAACCTAGTACAAAGTACCGTAAGCTAAGAAAGACTCGAATCGTCGTATAGTTTTAGTAGCTAACGCTACCGACTCCGTACTAAGCGTAAGTAATTCTAGGCGCGCCCTTCTAGAATCGAGTACGTAGTCTATCCCTACGCGCTACTAGCCTCGGTTAACTATCTAGTACGCTCCTAAACCTCCGGTTCCCGCTATTATTTAAGCCTAGTTCTTACCTATAGACCGACGAGAAAGAGTCCGCCGCCCTTCCCCTCTAGCTATTAGATCTCCTTCGCCCGGTTTACTATAATCCCTACCCGCGCCCGAGTCTCTACTAGCGACTCCTCCCCTAGCCTCCTAATAAAGCGACCCTTCTCCTCCGCCTACCCGCCGAAACCCTATTACTTCTAATATACGAGGGAGGTCGTAAAGGCGTAGATAGCTAAGTACTAGTTCCGATTTACGAGAGGGCTTACTAATTCCTTCCGGAGTACTATAGCGCTAGAGTCCTCGGCTAAATCCGATCTAGCGTAACCCGAGCCTACCTGTAAACGACGCCTTACTACCGCTACGACCTACGTAGTAGCGAGGTCGGCGGCGTACTCGTCGGGTCCGAGGCGAAGATAGCGATGCTACTATACGTAGTAGCTCTCGAGGGCCGTCGCCCGATAGTATATTAGCATTATTAGAAGGTAGCTCTCTTTTTAGGCTAGAGGATTCTAACGGGGAAGTAGATAACCCGCCTATCCTCTCGACCGAGTATAGTCGATCTATTCTTTACTAAGCGTTCGCCGTCGACGGTTACGCTTATAAGTATACGGCGTCCGAGGGAGAAGAGGAGTCTAAAGAAGAAGAGGAGTCTATACCGCCTAAAGTATTACTCGTAGAATTTATTACCGAGGGTACTACTACCGCCTTTACTAAGAGTAAACTNCTTACGTACGTCGTAGAGCGTAGTAAGCTCCCGACGTACTCGTACGAGTAGCTACGAGGCGTTAACTAGTATAGACTCCTTACCGGCTAGGTTAACGGGGTACCTACCTCGATTCTATTACTCGAGAAGTCGTACATTACGCATACGGATTAGCGATACTACGTTACCCGATATTAGGATATAGACGTACTCCTCCTCCCGTTAACCTCCCTTACTATCTATAGAGCTAGCATTCGGTTATACTATACGCCCCGCTTTACGAAGACTATTACTTACGATTAGTATATACTACTTAGCTCCTATTCGATTCGACCCGACCGCTATAAGCATATACGGATCGCTACTAGACTCGACGCTTCCGGATTCGACATATATATCTTCTTCCCCGACCTCCCTATTCCTAAAACTAAACGTAACCGGAAGATCGACCGGTAACGTCGGTATTATATAAATAAGTACGAATAAGCTTACTTTATTAATACTATCCTTATCCCCGCGCTCCGCGACTACTACTCTTCCCGAGTCCTCG
>LFZN01000344.1:0-26634 GCA_001578235.1 Pseudocercospora eumusae | reverse complement strand
AGGAAAGGGAGGAGCGAGTAGAGATACTAGATAAAAGAGAGAGAATACGATAAAATTATTATAAATAAAGAAGACATAAGAAGAATTACGAAATAGATTATTAGAGAGGGATACCTCGAATAATACGCACTAGCCTAGGAGATAGAGGAATAGATAGAGAGAAGGGGGGAGGAGAAGGAGGGGAGTAAAGAGGAGGGAGCATTAGGGTAGTAAGCAAGGTAGTTAGAGGGTAAACGCCATAATACTAGTACACCCTAGAGGAAGTTAAACCGAAGGATAATAGAAGGAAAGATGTAACGAAGGTAAGGAGGAGAGGTTTTTACTAGCGAGCCTAGTTTCCTTTTTATAAAACACACATAGCGTTAGACCTGCATGGGCCGATAGGCACCAAAAACAGGCAAATGAAAGATCTATCTATATATAGGCTCTTCTTCTTTAAAGTCTACGTCTAGATAGATAGTCTCTAGCGGATTATACTTATTCCGCTCCGCTTCCTCGTCCGTCTTATCTTCTTCTTCGTCTACGTAAGCATTAGACTTACTACTACTACTACTATCTACTAGATTAGGTAAGGGCGCTTTCTTCTTCCCCTTACCCTTCCGGCTCTTCGTTAGGTTAAGTCTTACTCGCTAAGCGTTAAGCTGTTTAGCCTCCTTCTTCTTAGTCGCATTCGCCTTATCTTTAGCTAACTATTACTTCTTAGTAATCGCCGCCTTTATCTCGCTAAGCCGGTTAGTATATTCGTTATTAAACTTAGTACTAGAGTCTTTATACGTGCCGCCCTACTTAGGGTTACGCTATTAATTATAGACCTTTAGCATTATATTAAACACCTTCTTTAGACTACCGTATATATAGCCTATCTCTCTCGCGAATACTAAGCTAATAGTATCCTATATTTTAGGCTAACTAAGCGTTGTTATATGCTTAAAGACTATCTTACTAAGTACGACTTTCTAATAGTTAGTAAGGCTAGTAGACCCTATCGGCTAGCTCGCTCGTAGCGCCTTATCGTTAACGCTAATAACCTCTTAATTAGACTCCATCTAAGCCTCTACTCTTACCTTCCTACGAGCGGATTTACTCGACTTACGGTATAACGGTTACGGACTCGGGGGTAGCATTTATTACCCTCGAAGTACGGTAAGAGCTTAAGCGATAGGTTAAGGTATTATAGTCTACCTCTTAGTCGATTAAGCGACTAGTTCGCTATGTTTACTAACGACGAATTAGCTACTTATTAGACTATTAAAGCTATCGCTCGTAGGCGTACTAGGCGGAGCCGTACTAGGCGGAGCGGTCGGTATACGTTAGTACGGTATAGGTAATAGACTCTATAGAATAAAGCCGATAGAAGGAGCTCTTAAAAGGCTATTCTCGTAAGACATTATTACTAGTAATCGCTAACTAATCTATCTTATAGGAACACGTTAACGCGACGCGTAGAAGGTACGAGGTCCGATACTACGGCTTCTTCTATTAGCCTAAGCCGTATTTACTTACTTAGCATCCTAATCCGGACCCTCTAGTGCCGCTCTAGCGCTAGAGCGGTAGCTAAAGGTAACCTATGCACGCGTACTATTTACTTCCTTATTAGGATGCTAAGTGCCCCGATTAGGGACTAGAGCGGCACTCTCTAACTAATTACAGGTGCGGCGAAATCCCTCTATTATCGCATTTTGACCTTCTCTTATAGCATACCGCTATACCTTTTAAAATGGCTAAATCTCTATTATATAAGGCTTATATCGACGACTTTCTAGGGCTAGATGATAATGTTGTCGCCGCCGCCGCCGCCGCCGCGGAGATGGAGATAGAGATGGAGATGGAGGTAGAGGTAGAGGTAAGCGCGGAGGTGTCGCAACCTACTTAGCAATAAGTAGATAGAGCGCTTGCACTTGCCTATGTAACTAATAATACCTCCAATTTTGCTATACTATTGTCTTGCTAACAATCTTTAGCTTCATCTCTAGCGGTAGGCATAGTTGCCCGGTCGGAGGTGCTTACGGAGACCCGATAATCGCTTTTATACGCGATTTTGTATGGAACAGACGATCTCGTAATCTCGGGTTATGCTGGGGCTCGGGTGGGTAGCTAGGGCTCGGGGAAGAGACTAGGGGCCTCCGCCCTCGCGCTGGAGCGCCAAGACCACAACCTGAGGCTGCAGCTGAGCGTCTGAACGGCACCCTCCCGCAGAACCTCAATTCCGTCCATCACTACCATCAACGCCTTGCAGTACTCGGAGGTCGAGTCTGCTCTGGTCAAGGCAGGAGGAGATAGCGCCATCTTCATATTAGCAGACCAGCACAAAGACATAAGCTTCCGAATACATTACATTGGCGCTGCATTTGCTTTCATCAGGCAGGGAGCGCAAGCAAGACCACGAAGATACCAATGACCTGCCACTTTGCATCTTCGACGAATTGGTCACTCTAAGAAGTCTGGATGGTTCTAGAGCATACCACGTCCCGATAACGCTACCACAATGATTCTTGGCTGATGGCATGGGTTCAAGCATTTGAGAGAGATAAGAATGTGAAGATTCGAAGACGGTAGGAAATGTTCTGTACGAAGCACGGAAAGCGATCTTCCTCCCAGATTAGAACAGAAAGCCAAGAAATACTGGGACCAATACTATTCTATCCAAGCGGCGACTGTGGGACAAGAAGGGAAGTCGGAGTTTTGCCGCCAATGCTCTCCAATGCAGGCTGGCGGTGATTTGATTCGGATTTGATTATATAAGTAAGCACTTTGGTTCGACCTCCCCATACCCACATCCCTGCTTTTCGACTTCCTCTGCTTTCGCTATCTGCAGTCCACCCTCGGATTACCATGCCATGCCACACGCATTATCAATCCTCGCACCCAGCGCCATACTCCCACCCGATATCAAAACATATCTCTTTCGCATGGCCATATTGAATGTCTTTTCCTCCCAAAATCTTCCTTCGGTGCAAACGTTGCTCCAGCTACTCTCCGTAGCCTACCCAATCCCGTCAAACCACCTGGCAGTCGTTCGATCCCGTCTCGAGCACTTGCTTGATTGGGTTATAAGGAACGTGACCACCAAGGCAACAGGTGGGTTGGTTCACTAGGTGGCAACCGGCAAACTTGGCCGGAAAACAGCTTATCACATCAGCATCTCTCATGCACTCTTACACCTTGCCTATGAGCCTGATTTCTGCTACGAGCATGTCCTCACCAAGGCAGCTTCTGAGCATGCGCGGCTCGGGCACCGCTTTGTCGCAGTCCAACATCCATCCACTATAGGCAAGGAAGAACTACTCAATCTCGCCATGAGCACCCTTTGCTCTCCCTACGCCTTATTCCATCGCTCTCAAAATCAGCCAGCCTCTTATACCTACACTCCACAAACTGCAGCGCTGTGCACGCATTCTTCGACCGGAACTTCACATCACTCTCAGAATCAAACACCAATCCCACAAACACCATCGTCACATCTTCCACTATCACCGGCCCCGCAGCATTATCCAAACTCAAGCTCATCGATCCCGTCAATCCTCGAATTCCAACCCTGGCGTACCCCAACGCAATCGCAAATGGGTTCCATCTCCTCTTTCGCCTCATCCTCGGAGGGCAATGAATCCAAGCAGCTCAGCGCAGAAGAAATTGTACTTGATGCCGACGAAGAACGACGGCGGCGCGTAGCATTCAGGGCATGTCTTGACCGAATCCACGACATGCTTTTGAGTGCGTGTCGCCATCAGACTCCCTATCCGGAGTGTTTCTTCGAGTTCTTGAGGTGGAATGGGAATGGATTGGAATTTGTCGTGGAAAACGATTATGCGAAGGCTTTGGAGGAGATGTTGCTAAGTGGTGTGGGCGATGGTGATATTGGGCATGAATGAGCTGAGCTACGCATGCATGGGTTAGGTATGAGGATGGGCCAGCACTGGAGGCTCTCGTGGTCCTGGCTCTCCCGCCTGGTTCTAGAACTAAATAAAACGATATGGTACGCATTGGACAGCCATCTTCTGCGCTTGCGGTCTTGTCACCAGTTGGATAATTTGAGTTGTCTGTTGCAACTGGAATGACACCATGGATGCCATCGAATCTGGGATACGCAGATTGAGAGTTAAGGGCATCTGGGCAGAGTATTCGCACTGAGGAAGAGCCTCTCAGAGATTACTAACAGTAGTGCAATCACACCAAACGAAATTGGGATTCGCGAAAGCTTATGAGGATGCTGAACTGCGCTCATCCCACTCGGGAGTTGGCAGTCAGCGAAAGCTTTGCCTGCTAGGTTCGGGACAATCTCGTAAGGCCTGGGCCGACTTGTGCGATTCAAGAAGAAGCCGAAGCGAAGCATATGATGGGATGGGGTGTTGGAAAGATCACCGATGAAGCTGTCGTCGACGGCTAGTGCAGTCTATCAATAGCGTGGAGTGGTGCAATGGCCTAAGCGGTATGCCCTTGTTGTTCCATGGTGAGACTCAGGAACGCGATGGTAGAGAGTGTGATCGTCGCTGTCTACCTGAAGTGAGCGCCCGCTGCCGCAATGGAGGCTAGTCTCGCCTATGTGTTGTTTGGCCATGTCGATTTAACCGGATGCTAAGAGTAACAGGCTTTACTACTGGCCCTCCGGGATAGCGCCTTCGAATGCCCAACACTTTTTAGCTCTTAGAGCCAGGAAATTAAGTTTCATTTAGTCCACAGAACCAAGCTACAAGCCATAGCCCATAGTTAAGGAGCAAGATCTGGTTTACAGAATGAAGATCCAACTCTCCATCGAGAAGCTTAGAGATCTGGTCTGCCAAACTAAGGCACATCCAACAATCATGGAGCAAAAACTTTTTTAAGCTCCCTAATTGTTGATTGGAACTTCAGTCCGTGGACCAGATCTCTAGAGCTGCGGTCGTGAACAAAGACCTATGCACCGTACCAGGTCCTTAGAGATATCGCAAAGCTACTGCGGGATGCGTAGGATTGCTAGACTAGATAGGTTAGTTGCGTTTATATCGAGAGATAAGGATAATATTATTAGCACTTATTAAGAAATAAGATCCATTTACGTAACTAAATAGGGGAGTACACCGGTAAGCTAGCTATTAACACCTAGGAGCACCGATCTCTCGACTAAGATTACGTCCTACCGCGGTACTCTCCTAAGGATATAGGACTAGGATAAAATAATACTCCTTCGACCGCGTCTCTAGCGCATTACTAGTCTTTAGGATGCCTATAAGTACTCTAAGGCGGGACTAATATATATTACCGCTATACTATAGGTCTCTTCGACGTAAAGTACCTAAGATAAGGTCGTAGCCGGTATTAATATAGCTAGTACTTACTTCAACGAGTAGTCTAGACTCTAGAGTAATTAACGATAGGGTAGTAGCCGGCCTAGCTATTACGGTAAGTAGTAGCTATAAGGTCGCGGAATTAATAGCTAGACGTCTCCGCCGAGATAAGTACCTATGCACCGTACCAGGTCCTTAGAGATATCGCAAAGCTGCTACGGGATGCGTAGGATTACTAGACTAGATAGGTTAGTTGCGTTTACATCGAGAGATAAGGATAACATTATTAGTACTTATTAAGAAATAAGATCTATTTACGTAACTAAATAGGGGAGTATACCGGTAAGCTAGCTATTAATACCTAGGAGCACCGATCTCTCGACTAAGATTACGTCCTACCGCGGTACTCTCCTAAGGATATAGGACTAGGATAAAATAATACTCCTTCGACCGCGTCTCTAGCGCATTACTAGTCTTTAGGATGCCTATAAGTACTCTAAGGCGGGACTAATATATATTACCGCTATGCTATAGGTCTCTTCGACGTAAAGTACCTAAGATAAGGTCGTAGCCGGCATTAATGTAGCTAGTACTTACTTCAACGAGTACTCTAGACTCTAGAGTAATTAACGATGGGGTAGTAGCCGGCCTAGCTATTACGGTAAGTAGTAGCTATAAGGTCGCGGAATTAATAGCTGGACGTCTCCGCCGAGATAAGTGTTTACGATGGCATATGAACACGCTACTGTGACCATTCACCCGTGCCAAGGAGAGATAATACCTTGCGCTGAACTTCTTCCACTCACTTCATTGATCATCGCTGCTATTCAAATGAATCAGCCTCTTTGTACTACATCGCCGACGGCCGTCGCCTCGTCCTCTAACCACTATTATCTCAAATTAAGTCATTAACCTCTGCGACGAGGAGATGGATGACGAGGCTAATGTCCCGCCTGAAGTTGCTACCCAGCCTATCATTCGAGACTGTCAATACACCCGTCATTGTGCTAGGCTCTACTACTCTTCAACGATCGAGAAACATACGGAACCCGAAGACGACGAGAGTGTAGCGATGCACGACACTGGCTTATTCCAGATCTTGAACGAGCGGAGACATGTGTCTGAAGATGGAGAGCAAGACTAAGAGTCTGAGATCGATATGAACGACTTTGAGCATGGCAATGGCTAACTTAAATATGTATAAGCATTGCACTACTTGCTTCAGAGCGATGAAGACTTCGCTTTTGCCTAGCTAGATCGCCTGTGGTACTTGAACAGCATGAACGAAAGTCCTTAATTTAAGGATGTCATCGCCGAAGGAGCTTGCTCGCAACGGCCGACGTTGTCTACCGAAGGTGTTATGACTTGCATTCTCCGAGTCGGGACTATCGATGCATAAGGCAGAGCTAGGGTTGTCGAACATTTAAATGTAGTCTCCCATGTTCCTATTATAACGAGAAAGCTAAAAGATTGCGTTACGCTTCCGTGCTACGTACCTGAACTAAGTCGCTAGCACTAAGCTCACGTAAAATCAATAGAACAATTTGAGGGAGCGAGTCCGAGCGATAGAGGTGAGGTAGCGTTCAAGCTCTCGATGTCTCGGGGATTGATTCTTAGGGCCCTCCACTCTTAGCATCCAGCTTATGAAGGCTAGCATGCCCTTGCACTGCCGGATGCCGTAGGATCATAGCCATTTGCCGCGAGATTTTAATGCTAATAACCCACCTTCGAAGGGATGCCTAGTACATCGCCAGCGAGGATCGTTGCTTATTCGTTCGACTACATAGCATCCAAAGTCGTATCCAAAGCCTTGTCGTCTTCTTCGGACCCCTCCTCCTAAAAGCGATAGGTTACCACCGAAGCATTAAGAATAGACTAGGAAGCCAAATCATGTCGTTGTCGCAAGCTTAATAGATACCGAGAAGATGGACTTCGAGTTGATCGAAGAGTGAATTACCCGGCTAGGATTACTTGGAGCACTTTACTACCTCGGCCGTGTAACCAACACGAACGATTTGGGACTATTAATAGGCGAAGCAGAGTCAGGGTAGCCGACCACATGATCTCGCCTCTTCTACGTGTTCGGTTTCGGACTTGGGCAGGAGTGTGTCTTGCTGAGTAAGGCGATGAGGGTGCTTCATCTTGTTTCACACTCTACTTAAGTGTCAGACTAAGCTATAGTCACAATTATTCTGTGACTTGAGTGAGAGTTCCCGATCAAGTGAGACGCTTGCAAATATACAACTTCTCTGGTCGCTCCCGCTTGATCGATCCGCCTCTGGCAACCAACATCAATACAATTACAGAACTACACAGATATAGAAATAAAGAAGCAATATCTTCTAGAGATCTGCTACGTACATTCCGAGCGACACTTTCCGATATAGTATGCATCTTAGGCTAGAACAAGCTGAACCTGTGCACTATTGCAATACCTAGCGAAGGAAGGGGACACCTATGGCTGAGGTAGGCTCAGCTTTTGTCCATTACAAGCTCTTTGATGTCGCTAGCGTCGGCGGAATCTCATCGACAGTGTTACTAGCACCCGTTCCCCTTCGTCCTGATTCCATATCCTAGATGCCGCTGCAGGTACGATTCACTAGAGGTAGCGTCAGGCAGAGAGGCAATGAACAATCAAAATCTATGTCACAGGGTTATAGCGATAACAACAATGAGTACACATCCTCAACGATCAAACCTCGCATACCGCACCAATTGTTTGCTACCAGCTCCTAGAACGTGGTAGGCGGCCCAAGATCATGCTATCTATCGGACAGGGAGCAGGACTCGAGTCTTTCGCCTCATGATCTTGTCCAAACTACGATTACAGCCTTGTAATGGGCTTGAATATGGTCAGAGTAGGAGTTGCAATGTCTATTTGCTTGCAAAATGTTAAACGGCAGAGGATTATGCCGCATAGAATCGAGTTTGGTCAGCTTCGTAGAGTAGCATGCTCTATTTGCTTGCTGAATGTTTTAAAAGGCTTCACAAGCAGCTCAAGACCATGCCGCATGGGCTTGATTTTGGTCATTTTCGTAGAGCAACACGCTCTACTTACCTGAAATCACGAATAGTCCTAAGACCATGCCGCAAGCTTCACAAGCAGCTCAAGAACATGTCGCATGGGCTTGAGTTGGGTCATCTTTATAGAGTATCAAGCTCTATTTGCTTGCAAAATGACCTTGACAAGCTTCAGAAGCAGTCCCAAGACCATCTAGCATGGGCATCATCGAGTGTTGATGCGCATGGTACACTGCCATTCTACCACCATTTTGATTGCTCTCGAAGAGCATAGTACCATTGCTGTTTGTCTCCAAACACACTGGGTCATAGCACACGACCGATTGCCTTGCTATATTGTTCCATTCGTAAGGCTTTGAATGATTGCTCGGGGCCCATGCGTAGTGCTTATGCGTACGCACGAGCCACTATTCATGTGATCGAACGGCTGACAGAAGTGTTATTGTAAGCATCCTGCCGCAATCTTTCCTAATATCTGGCAGAGCGATCCCACAGCAAGAGTCACCCTTTGACAGCCTCAAATCTCACCTACTCCTCTCTACTCCACCTTAACGACTCAAGAATCTCAGAGACTCCAAGGCACCGAGGTGTTTTGCCAACACTATGTCCACCTCTACTCCGACTAAGATGAAAAAAATCCAAGTCATGACGCCAGGACAACAGGCATCATCGAAGCGACCAATGTCGACCTCGAACTTGGGAATATCACCTAGTACACCCTCCCACAATCGTACCACTAGCGATCCCACGTCCAAGACATCGAAACAAACTGCGGAGATGAATCCATCCATGTTCAGTCCGGGCTCAGCGAGGAAATGGAACATGTTTGCGGATAAGAAGGGTACAGCTGGAGGCGAGGCGAGGAAGCATGTCGAAGAGAAACGTCCTGTCGAAGATAAAGGCACACCTAGTATCAAATCGCCCGCAAGGAGACTACCACAGCAGTGGAAATAGGATGAGAGGTGGAAATATGGAGAGGCTGAATAAATATTGGAGAGGCTGAAGGACCTTTTGTTCTACTTGTACCGAATGTCGTATGCGGTGGAATTTACCTATGAGACGAGGGATGATCGGCGAAGGATAATATGGCGTTGAGAGATGAATGGTGACAATATCAGCTAGGAACTTGAATCGAATAGGGCTAATGTTAATTGAGGTTTGCCCTCTTCTTCACTCCTCTTACTCTCGCATCAGTCCTTCACCTCAAGCACCCATGAACAGTCCACCGATGAGTAATCCTAGCAAAAGAGCGAGATCCACGCCGCCTAATCGTCTTCTCTCGGGCATATGATGTTTGATCCCGCTCTTCTGGCAACACCAGAGAACCTATGTCTACAACGCGAGACATTTTCGCCGCCGCGGTCGAGTCCCGAGTAGTTGTGGTAACGCAACTTCTTGAACGATCCAAACATGTTTTCTATGGCATCGATCGTACAGTAACGTGGCATCGAATGCAAGGCTTTTCGAAGCCACATAAGCGACGTGGCATTGGCAGTTCTGACGTGAATGTCCGAGAGAGAGAGAGAGAGAGAGAGAGAGAGAGAGAGACTCCCGGCTAGACGCTGTTGGCTGTAGTGTTACATTAGACCCTAGCATGGTAAGGACGAGGTGCGGAAACTCCGGGACTCATATTTTGTGGATCGACGCGCGACCGTAACCGAGACGTGCTTTCCAAAGGGTATTATCTCGTTGTTTATGAACTGTGCGAGCACGCGAGCCACCAAGCTCGTCGATCCTCTCTCAAGGTCCGATATGTCGTGTAGGTCAATGTTCAAGAACAATGCGATGATCTTGCTAAAGGAATTCCTAATGGACAAGCAGACCTTGTGCCACAAAAGCTGGAAAGCTATACCTAGTAGTTTCTCGCTTGGGTGCTAGGGTAGGCGGGCGTAGGTGGTAGTGCGTCCCAAGACGAGGGATTGTGGAGGTCGAAGCAGCGATGGTTAGGACAGTGGAAGAGTTGAGATATCCCCTATGTCTTCTAAGCAACAGATCGTGTAGTGGAGCCAGTACGCTAGAGACATTGTTAACGGAACCGGAGTCTTTAGAGCAGCGACGGATGACGCAGATTGAGAAGACTTTTGGCAAGTAAATGGCAAGCCGCTGGCTAGATGGTGAAATCAAGCTAGTACATGAGAGATTTGGACCTTTGATGTAGACACTGTAGCGAGACTTGGAAGCAGAAGAACATCGCAACGATCGAGAACGAACTTTGAAGTTTGATGACAGCCTGGAGGTTGTAATTGTGCATCCAAAGCCTCTCCTTCTTGTTCGCTTTCTGGTTCGCGTCGGAAGAAGAATTGCCGCTATTGGACACGCAGCGACGGTCACCATTTTGGGTGTGGTTGCGAGATCTTTAGGTGGCGAGGTGGATTAGCGGTCGGTGGTGATCCGCATTTCCTTAACTCTCGCTAGCCTTTATGGCTGAGGAATAGATGGGTTGCATAAGAGTAGAAAGTTAAGCCATTCGATCGTCGGCTAAGGGCAGATGTATACTGGGACTAGTGAATGCTCTGGGACGTACAAGACATCCAATACTTGCATGGTCGGCTTTTGGTCTAGGCTGAAGAGTCGAGAGTTGCGACGATCGAGAAGGTGAAGGTGAAGGATTCGAATGGTAGAATTGGTAGGATGAGCATAATGAGCGAGGAGAACGAGACTTGGGTTGTAGGTACACGGTTAGCGTAGAGGAAGTCGAATATGTGGAGGAGGAGGGGAGGAATTAATGCCACTGATGCTCATAGCTTCGCTGCTGCTTATTACCGTCTGTTGAGGAATTTATAACACTTAGCCGACGCATGTGCCTTAGGAACATGAAGCGCAATAGCGTTAGTGATGTGATCGCATAACATCGTCTTGGCACTCCTTAGGAGCCCGGCCGCCGACTGCCACACCTAAGATTGCTGCTTGAGGGTTGGGCGCGGCGGTTGCGGTCTTGGGCGACTAGGCTTAAGGCTCCGTTGGAGGGCGTGGCTGGCCGAAGCCTAGCTTGAGTGGAGCAGGTTGAGCCTGAAATAGTAATTGAGCAATAGCAGGCTTCGCTAGAGTGTTTACAACACTTGCAGCGTGTCGTTCTCTCGACAATTCGAACCGTCAGCATGCCCTGTCGCTCCCTAAGAGCTCGGCCGCCGACTTCGATGGTAACTGCCATGCCTGAGATGACTGCCACGCCTGGGATGCCCTCGATAATAACCATATCGTTGTCTCCGCAATATGCCCCTGAAGATCGTCCTGCGACCCCTTAAAAGCCTAGCTGGCGAACTCGATAGTGACTACTGCGCCTAGCATGCCTTTGGTGACGGCCATGTCAGTGTACCGGTCGAGTAGACGAGTGCACTGTCAGGTAAGAGACGGGAAGTTCGGCGCAAGCTGAAAGTCAAGGATAGACTAGCAAGCCAAATCAAACCTCTCCAGACTAAGACCTCATCTGCCTTGACTACAATCTTTATCTCCTGTCTCCTATTCATATCGAAAATTTCCCAGTCTTCGCCTAGGACAACATAGTCCTCCTCAGCCACCCGCACCCTCTTCGACCTGGCCCTGGCTGTCCCTAATTCTGCCACTGAAGCTGATGCGGCGGAGGCTGCGCCATATTGTCTGCCAGCTTCTCTTTCTTTCGCGACACGCTCCGCAGATGTCTGAAATTGCTTGAGATGTTGCTTCGCGATGGTGGAGATGGCGAGTGTGCTAGGCTAAAGGTGTATGGCGCGCGATCGAGTTGAACACTCGCGCGATCGAGTTGAACACTCGCGCGATAGGTCGTCGCAGGCTTCAAAGCGATCATCGGCGGGTCGTGCTTCATGTGTTGAAGTTAGGTAGGTACTCGGTCGGGTGAAGCCATTCCTTCTCGCGCATAGTGTCTCAAAGAGTTAGTCTTGGCCGTCATACCTTTAGGGTTGCCGTCGAAGAAGGCCACAATGAGCAAGAATCGATTCGGATCCTTGGTAGGCTTTGGTAAGACAGATGTCACCATTAACAAAGTTAAGATGACCGATGATCGCTGATGGGCGCAGAGAAGCTGGCGGACACAGGTGTGGCGCTGTGTCCATATCGGACCACATGTGTGGCGCCAGCCACGAGCGCCACCCGAGTGGGCACAGAGCTCAGCCACAGATGTGGCTTTGATTGGACACAGCGCCACGCTTGTGCCTCCGAAATCAAGGTACATTCCGCTGAGCGACTCAGCGCGTCTTCAATCCCAATGAGGTCTGCGAACCTCTCATACTTCCACGGTTAGCACAACGCAGTTATTTCATCGCATGAACTGTCTCCACAAGAAGCACCACATCGCATAGATCTAGTCTCCTTATGTCGGGTTGTAAAATCGAAGACAGCTTCAAATATGGCAGACTTAGGAGGAGTTTCTCGCCTATATATGCCTATCATCGTGGTTCAACGTGGTTCAACGTGGTTCATTTATAGACTCGACTACGGATTAGAAATGCGTCCGTACGGCTGTACAGTAATTCAAGACCTATACAGAATCGCAAGTTTGGCTTCAATTCGCTTCGAACATAGGATCGATCTTCAACAGACTAGTCAAGATACCTCATCCACAAATACCTCTAGCACCCAGGATCCGCTAAAGTGTTAGAAAGGCTGCGCAGAGTGCGATAAAATCCGGATCTAATATTGCCTACGTTAACAAGGTTTTGCTTTTTGGAGTTAACGTCGAGACCCGGGAGCCTTAACGTAGTCCACGTTATAGAGTACGTAGTTTCGCCGAGTACGTAGTTTAGCTAAGTACGAGGCTTTTAGCCATAGTACGTTATTTACGTACTATAGCTAAAACGGTATTGCTACCGGTTTCCGTTTAAGAATCTACGTAATTAAATTTAAATTTATCCCGACTCGTCCTTAAATGGTAATATTATTATTATCGCTATATACTACGCGCTATAGCCAAGCTAAGTACTATACTATAGCTAATTTAACTATACTAGCGCTAATCGATCTCGAGTAATATCGTAAACGCGTATAGCATCTTCTACGGCCCGAAAAGCTACGTACGCTTTTTATACTTCGAATACGTCTATAAGAAGAAGAAAGTATAGATGTTAATAAACGTCTACTTCGGAAGCGCTTAGTAGAATAGGGCTTAAGCATACGAAGTAGAAGGCTTCGAGAAGATAATAAGAAGGAGCGTCTATAATAGACCCCCTATTGGGTTAGGTTGAAACCGAATGGGTTAGGTTAGGTTAGGTTTTTATAGAGTAACCCGAGCGCTCGGGTTAGGGTAGGTTTCAAAACCCGACGCTAAGGACGGTTTCTTAGCGGGGAAAACTAAGTAGTTCGACGGTTTCTTAGTAGGGAAACTAACTCGCCTAGATAGGTTCTTAGTACGGTGAAATAAAAGCTAGCTATAATAGCTAGCTATATGTATATTTAATAACTAAGAGGAAAAAAAAATGGCGACGACGATAGGGACGACGACGAGGCCTCTAGGCGAAGTAAGCGAGTAGAGGGAGACATGCGAGAGAGCGCATAAGATGGTAATAGCGGCCGACGGGGAGGTACCGGAAAGAGTACTAAAGATAATAATCGTAGAACTCTTAGGAGGTCTAAAGGCACTTAAGAGCGACATAAGAATAATAGTCGACAAAGTAGTAGGAACAGCGATAGTAAAAGCATAGAAGGGAGCCCTAGCCCCGAAAACTAACTAGGATACTTAGGCGAAGGTCGCTAGCCTTAAGGAAAAGAAGATAGCCGTCAAAGTCTACATTATAGACCCTAAAGAATAGGAGGAACTAGACAAGATAACGGGAAAGGACATTATCTAAAAGATAGGGATAAAGGAGATTATAGGAGCGAAGAAAGATAGGCGTAGAGTAGTTAAACTCTATATAGTAGGAGAAGGGGACATAAAGAAGCTCGAAGCCTAGAAGGAATAGATAATAAAGATAGGGAAAATAGTAAAGGTCTCCTATTAGCAATTTATAGTAATAGCCTATAGCGTACTTAGAACCTTTAAAGAGAAAGACAATATTCCCTAACTATAAAAGGAAAACTAACACACATGTATAGGGCTCTAGATTACTAGTGTAGCATAGGTTAAGAGAAAGATCGATAATATAAAGAAGAGATTATTACTTATCTTATAGGTAGGAAGCGCGGAGTAAGCTAACATGCTCCTAGAGAGAGGACTCTTCTAGGACTTCGAGAGAATAGACACGGAAATCTATATAAATACCTATAGAATCCTATAGTACTTTAAGTGTTAGCAATACGGACACCTAGTAGCGAGGTACTTAAAAACCATAAGTACCTACTCCTACTACTCCTAAGGGTACTAGGTTAGGGAATGTATAGAACTAAAGGAAAAGGCTAGGTATGCTAACTACGGAAGGAAATACCCATCCTAGGCTAAGGAATGCCCGGTAAGGATTAGAGCTTAAGAGAAGGCTAGGGAGGCGAGGACATCCTTACCCTAGAGGTACTATACCCCCGAGTAAGAATAATAAAGTAGACCGAGGGTATGCTACCTAAATAAGAGACCGAGGGAGGAGGAAGCTACCCCCCCCCCCTACCCTAAGGAACTACCCCTAGCTAGGAAGACTACGACACATCGATTAAGTAGGGAGAGACCCTAACTAAAGGAAGCTTAACCAAATAGTCTCTTAGACGAATAAAGACACCCCTTAGGAGGAGCCCCTTAGTTAAGAGGAAACCTAATAGGATTAGATAGACTAATCCTAATAAGTACGACAACCTTATTAACTATTATATAGTATAACATTAATAAGAGTAAAAATAAAGTACAAAGGAGCTTCCTCTAAGCCCTCTAACTAAACCAATACTACATTATAGCGATATAGGAACCATAGCTAAACCCCTACTCCTCGAGACTAATAACGGTGAAAGACCCGAGATACTACACGATTATACACAAGACGGGGGCGCTAAGAACGTGTATCTATATTAGCAAGGAAATCTCCCTAGATTCATGGGAGACGATAGACTAAGAGGACGGAGATTCTACCTCTATAAGGATATATACAGCTTAGGGCTTAATAAAGATCTACTACATCTATAACCTAATACCGGAGTCTAGAAGTAGTACACAACTCAATATACTAGCGAGGATTCCGACTATGATCTAGGACGACTAATACTAAGTAATAGTAGGAGACTTTAACCTCTACTACCTACTCTAGGGATTAGACTTTATACCGGCCTACTACTTCCTAGCGGGAAGGTTAATCGACGTAATAGAGAGGGAAGGGATAGAGATTATAACGCTAAAGGGACTTACTACATAGGAAGCTAGATTAAGTAAAAGTATAATCGACCTCTACTTCGCAACATAGCCGGTTAGGGAAAGAGTTAAGAGATGCACTATAAACATGGACATTAAATCCTTATTAGACTACCTACCGATATAGACGGAGCTAGACCTACGAGCTAACTAGGAGTAAGAACTAGAACCTAAGCCGAACTATAAGAGAGCTAACTAGGAGGAAACAAACCGGATACTAGAACTACGGGCCCGGGAAATAGCGACGAGAGAGCTTAGGAGCCTAGAGGACATTGAGAGGGTAGTAGAACACCTAATTAGGGCCGTCTAGGAAGCTACCGAGGCTACTATACCCTATAGTAGACTATCTAAGTACTAACAACCGTACTAGACATAAGATTATACGGAGAAAGTAAAGGAAGTAAGAAGGGTAAGAAGAAAGTAGACGACTACGTACTCTTAGGAGGACTAGGAAGCCTACTATAGAGCTACCTAAGAGAAGAAGAGTTAAATTAAGAGAAATAAGCTATAAGAATGGAGATCTACTATCGGGATACTAATAGAAAAACCCGAAGACATGTAGAGGATAGCTAAATAGGTAAGGTAACCTACTTAAGAAAGGGATTAACTACCCTAGTTCCCCGACATTAAGGATAGGTAAGGAAATAGATAGATAGATAGATCTTTCATTTGACTGTTTTAGCGCCTATCTGCCTATATAGGTCCGGAGCTATGTATTCTATAAAAAAAGGAAACTAGGCTAGCTAGTAAAAACCTCTCCCCTTTACCCTCGTTACCTCTTACCTTCCGTTATCTTTCGGTTTTACTTCCTCTAGGGTATACTAGTATTATAGAGTTACCCTCTAACTACCTTACCTACTACCCTAATGCTCCCTCCTCTTTACTCCTCTTCTTCTCCGCCCCCCTTCTCTCTATCTACTCCTCCGTTTCTTAGGCTAGGGCGTACTATTTAAGGTATCCCTCCCTTACTATCTATTTTATAATTCTTCTAATGTCTTCTTTATTTATAATAATCTTATCGTATTCCCTCTCTTTTACCTAGTATCTCTATTCGCTCCTCCCTCTCCTCTATCGTTTATATACTAGTAGTATATATTTAGGGTTTTAAGACGGGTAGCCGTATAGGTAAGCTTTACTTTCTATCCCTAGGACTCTTCTCTAGTATAGGTAGGCTCTAAGACCGATATACTCGGAGTATAGTTATATTACTATACTTACCTCCGCCCTTTTTAGGTCTTTATAGATCCGGTCGTTATAGCTCCCGAAGGTTATTAAGGCTTTCGGTATTCCGTTTCTCCTTAGTACTTCTTTCTATTCTTCTTCCTAGAGTATTCTCGCTATCTTCTCCGCTATACTTTAACCTTTTCTTCCCTCCCTTTTCTCTATAGTTTAAAATACTTTATAGAGGGTCTCTATTCCTCGGGCTAGATCCTCTTCTTTTTATACCTTTCTCTCGGGTCTATAAACCTTTCTCCTTCTTAGCGGTACTTAGCTATAGATCTTCTCGAGCGCTTCCTTAATAGTTTTCTAAGCCGGGTATAGGGTCGTTTTAATAGCGTATTAGTACCTTATTCCCTTTAGGTAATAGTATATTAGTAGCGATCCCGTCTCTATTTCTAATACCCTAGTTAGGGTAGATTTATATACTCCTATAACTCTTCTTAGGTATTAGGCTTAGACTCTATTAATCGGTTCTATAACCCTCTTCGGGGTCTTATCTTATACTACCTATACTTAAGCCCCGTATAGTATAGCCGGTTTTACAATTACTTTATATATAGTTTTCGCTTTATCGAATATTACTCCCTATATTAATGCCGTAAGTCTTTCGATAGATTACCTATTCGCGTTAGCTCTTATCTATACTTTCTTAACCTATAGGTCCTAGCTTAGTTTCGGGTCTAGCTATATACCTAGGACTCGTAGTTCTAAGGTAGGTTTAGTAAGGTATCCTTAGATTATAATTAGCGCTTTTATATTATATTTAGTCTTCGCTTTACTAAAGTAAATTAATTAATACTTCTCCGGCGCGAATTTAGCTCTATATTTTCGTACCTATGTTTCGTACTCCTTATATTATTCTTCTAGGATTCTATAGTTCTCCTCTATAGAGTCTAACTATACTAGGATATTAGTATCGTCGACGAATCCCGATGCTAATGTCTTATTAGATTTAAGCTTCGGTAGGAGATCCGCGACGAATATAAGGAAGAGTATCGGTAATAGGGTTAATCCTTAGGGTATTCCTATATTTATTTAGATAGGGGCTAACTTATATCTCTCTAGGAGTAGTTAGGTCGTCCTCTCTTTTAGGAATAACTAGACGAATTCGACTATCTATGTTAGTATTCTCTTTTACCTTGGGATGTATATTAGTCTTTCGTATAAGATATTATCGAAGGCTCCTAAGATATCGAGTAAGAGGAGTAACGCTACTTTATTCTTTCCGTAGTACTATATGTATCTAATCTACTCCGTAATAAGCTCTACCGCTATAAGGGTAGATCTCTCTACCCTCCCTCCTATTTACTCCTCCGGTAGGACTTTATATTCTTCTACGAACTCCGTAAGCCTCCTTACTACTACCTTTTCTAGATATAGTATACGAGGAAAAAAATGGCGACGGCGACAGCGACGACGACGAGGCCCCCGGGCGAAGCGAATAAGTAGAAGGAGACATACGAGAGAGCGTAAGAGATAGTAATAGCGGCCGATAGAGAGGTCCCGGAGAGAGTACTTAAAATAATAATTATAGAACTCTTAGGAGGACTAAAGGTACTTAAAAGCGACATAAGGACAATAGTAGATAAGGTAGTAGGAATAGTAGTAGTAAAGGCATAGAAGGGTACGCTACTAGCCCCGAAAACTAACTAAGACACGTAGGTAAAGGTAGCTAGCCTTAAGGAAAAGAAGATAGTAGTTAAAGTCTACGTTACGGACCTAAAGGAATAGGAGGAAATCGATAAGATAACAGGGAAGGAAATAGTCTAAAAAATAGGAATAAAAGAGATTATAGGGGCTAGGAAGGACGGGCGCGGAGCTATCAAGCTCTATACGGTTATAGAAGGGGATACGAAAACACTAGAAACCTAGAAAGAATAGATAATAAAGATAGGGAAGATAGTAAAGGTCTCCTAACAATAGTTTATAGTAATAGCCCACGGTATAGCTAGAACCTTTAGAACGTAAGACTACATCGCCTAGCTTTAAAAGGAAAACTAACACATGTGCCTAGGAATCTAGATCTCTAAAGTAGCATAGGTTAAGAGAAAGATCGAAGATATAAAGACGAGATCGTTACTTATCCTATAGGTAGGAAGCGCGGAGTAAGTAAATACGCTCCTAGAAAGGGGGCTCTTCTAGGATTTTAAGAGGATAGATACGGAAATCTATATAAACACCTATAGGATACTATAATACTATAAGTACTAGTAGTACGGGTACCTAGTAGTAAGGTGCCTAAAGACGATAAATACCTACTTACACTATGCCTAAGGGTACTAGGTAAAGGAATACATAGAACCGAAAGATAAGGCTAGATGCGCTAGCTATAGGAGAAAACACCTAGCCTAGGCTAAGGAATACCCGGTTAGGATAAGAGCCTAAGAGAAGGCGAGAGAGGCCCGGACAACCTTACTATAGAGGTACTATACCCCCGAGGACGATTAATAAAGTAGATAAAGGGCATATAACCCGAATAAGAGATAAAGAGAGGAGGAGGCTACCCCCCCTCTAAGAAACTACCCCTAAATAGGACGACCACGGTACATGGACTAGGTAGGGAGAGACCCTAACTAAAGGAAGCTTAACTAAATAGTTACCTAGACAAATAAAGACACCCCCTAGGGGGAGACCTAAAGTTAAGACGAAACTAGTTAGGACTAGATGGACCAAACCTAATGAACACTACGACCTCATTAACTATCATATAGTATAATGTAAATAAGAGTAAGGATAAGGTGTAAAGGAGCTTTCTCTAAGCCCTTTAACCGGAACACTACTACATCATAGCGATATAAGAGCCGTAGATAAACCCTTACTTATTAAGACCAATAATAGTAAAAGCCTGCGAAGACCTACTACACGCGTCTACATCGCCGTAGGTAGAAACGCATCGTTACGACGATGCGGCTAAGTATAGAGGCTATAAGAAGAGGCGGCGCCGATAGGCGTACGACCGTAGCGAGCTAGGGATAGGAGCGCGACGTACCGCCTACTTAACGCTCTACGACCTACTACCTTCGTTAGGTCGGAGATCTTCTTATATAGGAAGGATATAGAGGATACTAAGATACGAAAACTACCCGATACGTTCCTACTTTACTATTACGAGTAGGGCCCGAACTATAGCGCTCTACTCGCTATAGGGATATAGAAGCTCTAGGGACGCGATAGGGTACCTCTAAATCTAAAAAGCTCTTTAGAACGCGTTAGATTAGCGAGAAAGACGCGTCGAGGGAAAATAGAAGCGGAACTTAAGAGAACTTATTAAGGCTTACTACATATTATAGGTACGGAACCTATTAATACGCCTACTACGCCGTAACCCTCGAAGACGTTATTAAGCCCTCTTTCGACGAAACTATTAAGGCCTCCTCTCTATATATACCTTAAACTTTAAAAGAAAAGAATGCGGATAAGGAAGGGGAGGGGTTATAGTCTATCGAAGAAAGAGATATTATAGCGACTCGTAGAGGGGATATAGCGGTATATATAGGCTAGCTATATACTAGGTATACGTAGGAGAAATATAGGCTAGCTCGCGGGCGAAGTAGACATAGATTTAGTTAGTAGAGGGATAGGTCGTAGACTACCCGGCGTAGAGCCTATAGGCTTACCTCTATAAGATACGGTCGGCCTATCGTAGGGAGACCTTTATAGGTAACGCGAAACGGAAGCTAAAAGGAAACCGTAGGGCGTAGTACGTAGTAGCTACTACCGGCTCCGAGGACCTTATCCCTTTAATAGGTAACTAACCCTCGGTATACCTAAGAGTAGGCGGGATTAAACCCCGGCTAGAGAGACTACTACGTAGCTCGAGAGAACGGATACGCGTATCGGTACATAGAGAGATAGAGCTATTCGTATTAGGATAGTAGGCTAGTAGTATATGCTTAAGGAGTAAATAACGAGTTACTTAGGCTAAGAGAGGCGTAGTTTACCTTAATTAGCGGAAGCCGGAGGTAAAAGGCTAAAGGGTATAAGGCTAAAGGGCATAAGATAAGGCTAAAAACTAAGGTAGGGCCTAGTAGATAATAGGGTACGTCGCACCTACTTAGATACACAAGAATCTAATAACTATTGCTCTTATATATGTCGAACAAAATGGCGACGACGACTACGACGACGACGAGGCCCCCGGGCGAAGGAATAGACCCCCCGTTGGGTTAGGTTGAAACCGAATGGGTTAGGTTGGGTTAGGTTTTTATAGAGTAAACCGTTTGCTCGGGTTAGGTTAGGTTTTAAAACCCGACGCTAAGGACGGTCTCTTAGCGGGGGAAACCGAGTAGCTCGACGGTTTCTTGGTAGGGAAACTAACTCGCCTAGATAGGTTCTTAGTACGGTGAAACTAAAGCTAGCTATAACAGCTCTAATACTCCTACTAGATGTCCCTATACTATACCTACTAGAAATTTAACTAAGTACCTAGACCTATAGTAGCCTCTACCTCCTTCATTATTTTCCATAAGTTAAAACACTCCTTAATAGTACCCTCTATATCCTTATGCCGTATATTATTATAACCTATAGCCTCTATCCCTTTAAAGGTTAGACCGGTATACTTAGCGAACATAAGTAGAGTAAAAAAGGTAGTTAATTATATGTATAGACGGAATATGTATAAGCGTATAGGCAAAACTAGGGCGACTTATATAAACGCTCTCGTCCGTCTAGTTTTTAAAGGGATCGTCTCCGCTATAAGATTAAGAGTTCTAAAGAAGTAACTAGCCTATATATGTAGTATGCTAATTCTCTAATAGAAGGTAGTACACATCTACTTAATAGCTTGCTTATATACTACGCTTAGAGGAGGACTATCTCTATACTTAATGTTAGATGCATCCCTAGGAAATTTAAAGTATTTCTAGGGGAGGTTATAAATTTTAATTAATAAGTTCTACTTAGATCGAGACGTAGATATACTATAAACTAGTTAGAGAATAAAATAGGGGGCGAATAGATAGAATTTATACCTAAGGTGTATAATCCTTTTAATAATACTTTAATAGCTTAAAAGATTATAATCTTTAATAGAGCTAGGATTTATATCTTAACTACGGCGGCATTAGCTAGCTACATTAGCTAGCGACATCGGCTAGCGACATCGGCTAGCGACATCGGCTAGCTATATACACATTTAAATATTTAGATCTCCTTATACTATATAATATTATCTCATCGTCTATCTATCGAAACCGCTTGGTACGTCTAGACTAAATGAGAGCTGATGTGCAAGTGTGTGATTAATGTCTATCTATAAGCGCTACCTCTGTGTCTATCTACTAGAGGCGGCGGTGTACTCCTACCTCGTAGAGGCGGCGTACGCCTACCGCAATAATACCCCCCCACGGACGGAGGAGATACCGCCTACTATACGGTGCTAGAGTAGGATGCACTCGGGCGTAGTGTAGACAGCTACTACTAGATAATGCTATAGCTATAGTAGGATGTACTTAGGCGTAGTATAGACAGCTACTACAGACTGGATAATAGTGTAGTTATGTCGTGTACGTGTCTTAGTCGCTACTAGACATAGTCTAGTCTACCTTAACGAATCTCTTAGCTAGTTATACGCGGGTCTTCGTGATGCGCTTACGCTTTTTAGTAGCCGACTCCGGCGGCGCGAAGCTATCGCTATCTTCGTTATCCGAGATCGTAATAGGCGTATTTAGTATAGTAGGCGTGCTCTTAGTACCCTTAGCTTTACTCTTACGCGTACTCTTCCTTAGCGTAGGCTTAGGCTTTATCGTGAAGATATTTAGTATATTAGCGATAGCCTCCGTCTTAGTAGCGGTTATCTTCTACGTAAGCTTAGCGAGTTACTATTATACTTCTACCGGTAGGCATTTACGATAGTCCTTCTATTATTCTACCGTAAGACGGTTATAGCGACCGTAAATACCCGATAGGCCTATACCGCGTACGCGCTTCTAGGGATCGTCGTCCTCGTTAGTATATTCGTAGTCGATATCGGCTAGCTAGAAACGTACTTCTACGAGAGGTAGGCGTACGCTAATATCGCGCTTCTCGGTCGCGACGTGCGTACCTCTACCGAACTATAGCTAGGCGTAGATTATATCGAGGAAGTACGTAAGGGCGGCTTATAGGTCGGACTCGTTAGCTTCGCGTATGTTTTTAATAATATAATCCGGTATAGCGTTATAGTCGATAATAGTTAGCTAATCGTTACGGCTAGAGTTAAAGTTAGTCTACGGTATTAGATGTAGGTATGTTATCTAAGGGTCCTTTACGACCTAGCGGACTACCTTACCGAGCCTACTAAAGGTACGAGTACTAACTATAGAGATAGTTATACCTTCGTATATTACTACCTCGGATATACGCTAAGACTAATTATTATAATTATTTTCCGGTAGCGTCGTTATATCGATTTCCTACGGTACCTTCGCGCGGAGCCCGCTACTACCCTAGAGCACTACTTAGTAGTAAGTAGAAGCGATTTTTATAGAGCCGCTAGTAATATCTTCTATAACGTACGCGGTACCTATACTTTTTCGGTTTCTTCGCACTATACCGTGTACGTCTATAACTACTAGGTACCTATTAGCGATGTCTTTAGCGGAGATTATACGCCTATCTTTAGCCTAGAATACTATGCCGAGCTTACTATCTAAGAGGTAATACCTTATTAGTAGCGCTTAGTTAGAGGCGAGGAAGCCTATTACGTCGTATAGGAGCGTATCCTCGTTACCCTCTCCCCTTATAGGCTCGCCCTAGTCCTATAGCGTATATAGTTACTAGAGTTTAAGGTATAATAGTCTCGGCGCGCGATTAGTGCCGCCCTCGTCGTCGGAAGAGTCGTCTTACTCCGACTCGCTACTCTCTATATCCTTAGTAACCTCTTTTCCCTTCTTACCTTTATCCGTCTTACCTTTACCTTCCTTACGCTTCTCGTCTTTAACCTTCTTAGCCGTGCTCTTCTCCTCTTTAGCTTACTTAAGCTTCTTACGCTTCTCCTCTTTAGCTTCCTTAAGCTTCTTACGCTTCTCCTCTTTATCCTTCTTTCCCTTCGCGCCGGTTTAACTACGTATTATCCTATCGCTCGTACCGCTACTAGGTATAGTCGTGTTTCCGTCGGCATTGTTGATAGTAGGCTTCGTCTTATTAGCGTCCTTGCCGGTCGTTACTAATTGCTTAGAGGCTGCGAGTACCTCTATTATATCTAATAGCTTATCGAGCGAAGGTAGTCCGTATCGCTTATAGGCACGCCGGTACTAAGTAGCTCTAATCTCGGTCTAAAAGAATTGACTATCGGCGTGCTCGATGTTATAATTATGTTTATCTTCGAGGAACTTACGTGCGAATGCCTTATCGATAGGAAAGTTATAGTACTTTAGCTAGTCGCCGAGTAAGTCCTCGTATAATAGCGGTTCCTATAGAATACCTATAATAGTAAGCTTTATACGGTCTTCTCCGTAGTTATCGGGGTCGGCGTACTATATCTTTCCTAGCTTAGGGAAGGTAGGCTTTAATAGTATCTTTCCGCCCGGCTAGAGCGAAGTAGGCTTCGACGGTATCTTTCCGCTCGGCTTAAGCGAAGTAGGCTTTAATAGTATCTTCTCGCTTAACTTAGGTAACGTAGGCTTTAACGGTACCTTTCCGCTATTAGGCTTTATCGGTAGCTATCGCTTACCTTAAGGCGGGCCGAGGGCAACTTCGTTAGGCATTATTAGCTCGTCGTCGTCCTAGAAATAGGTGAAGATGTCGTCCTTAGTACCTTGAGTCGTTTATGCCTAGGTAACGGGCTACTAAGTAGATAATAAGGTCGTCTATACCTAGGCGGTAGGCGGCTAAGTAGATAATAAGGGCGGCGGAGGCGTTAGGCTTATAGTCTATTCCTAGACTACTCCGTTTATAAAGAGTACGTATATATCGACCGGGATTAGTTCGCCTTTCGTCTAGTATCTATTTATTCTAAATATCTCTTCTAGGTACATGTTATCGTTCCTCTTTCCTATAATCTTATATACCTAGCCGTAAAATAGGTCGGCGTCCTCGCTAATATTAAGCCCCTCGGAGTTAAAGCGTTTTATTTATATGCCCGTAGCTTTCCTACCTAGACGGGTTATTACGGCGTCTACTATCTTAATAGTATCGATTAGTCGTAGGTCGTTAGCTTCCGCTAGAGCTACTATCGATATAGCTACGGAGTATACTCGTAGCGCGTAGTCCTAGTATACGGATAACTCCTTTATACATGTCTCTAGTAGCCTAGACATATCGTCGCTAGCTAGCATCGGGACGGCGGTACGTTTATACGCGAATACTAGGTCTATAGGATCGGGATTTGTAATATTACTCGGATAGACGTCCTTTAGGAATTCCCGCTTACCTCTAGGGGTTAAGTAGAGACGGCCTTTATCGTTAAGGGTAACGAGCTCGTACCGGACTATTTTATTTAAAAACCTCTTACCCTTAGCTAGCTATAGGGTACGGCCTATAAGTGTCTATACTATAGCGACGTAGTCGTCGCTACCCGCCTTAGGGATAAGCAATATTCGTAGGAGGGCGCGTGTCTAAAAGCGGTTATCCGCATCTACATCTTCTACCTCGCCGCGTAGTTATACGCCTACGGCATTACTACTTATATTCTCCTTTAGCTATAGAGGTTACGGTTACTAGGGGCGCGCTTCTCGGCGTACTTCTTAGCTAGGCGGCTACTAAATACGTGGTTACCCTACCCAGCTTTAGGGTTAGGGTTAGGCGTCGCCGCGTGCGGCTACGGCGCGCGGGCTCATTGGTCGGCGAGCGAGCTAATTAGCTATAACTAGCGACACGGCTCGACTAATAAGCGCGCTCGCTTCTTTACACATCCCTACCCGCACCTTTACACCTCTCTATCTCCTATTATTTATGCGATATATTCTTTATATATTACTATACTTTATTATCTATCCTTTATTATTTATATAGCATCCCGTTTATACGGTGTATCGCATGTTGTCGCGTATTCTCGTACGCCGTCGCATATTGTCGTATATTCTTATACGCCGTCGTATGTACCGTACGCTTCGTACGCTTCGGACGCACCCTATGCTATCCTCTATTATTTATGCGATATATTCTTTATACATTACTATACTTTATTATCTATCCTATATTATTTCTACGGGATCCCGTTTATACGGTGCATCGCTTATTATCGCACGTTCTCGTACGCCGTCGCATATTATCGCATATTCTCGTACGCTACCCTATATACCGTACGCTTCGTACGCCTCGTACGCTTCGTACGCCCTCGCTCGTCCTCGCACGTTTAGGGTATCTATACCCCGTAGTCTTTATATACTACATATATTAACTATTCTTCCTATACTACCTCCTTCTTACGCTTTCTTATTTATATATTTATATACGCGTATTTATATATACGTACGGCGTCCGTCTAGGGTCCCTTACTAGCGTTATAGCTCGACTAATTAGCTATAACTAGCGACACGTCTCGACTAATTAGTAGCTACGAACGGTATCGGCCGCAACCTAAACTACGCTCTATTATTTATAGGCTAATTTATAGGCTAATTTATAGGCTAATTTATGTACTAATTTATATACCTATTTATATACCTATTTACACGCTCATTTATGTACCTATTTATGCACCTATTTATGCACCTATTTATGCGCCTATTTATGCGCCTACTTATACGCTAACCTAGTTATACGCTTACTCTATTTCCCTTAATTTATCTAGTTATGCTATATACTATTCGTACGTTGCATTATTCGTGCGTTATATTACTCGGGCGCTATATTATTTACGAGTACCTTTATTTATGTAGTACTCTATCTATCCGTTACGCATATTAGTTATTATTAGCGACATGTCTCGACTAATTAGCTCTACGCTACGTC
>LFZN01000343.1:0-26883 GCA_001578235.1 Pseudocercospora eumusae | reverse complement strand
CCGTAGGCTATAACTATAAACTACTAGCGCGAGACCTTCGCCGTCTTTCTAATCTTCGTTATCTACTCCTTCTAGGCTTCTAGCTTCCTTATGTCCCCTTCCGCTACCGTATATAGCTTAACTACTCCTCGTCTATCCTTCTTTACCCCTATAATCTCCTTTATCCCTATCTTTTAGACGATTTCTTTCCCTATTATCTTATCGATGTCCTCTTATTCTTAGGGGTCTATAATGTAGACCTTAACCGCTATCTTCTTCTCCTTTAGGCTAGCTACTTAGGCCTACGTGCCTTAGTTAGTTCTTAGGGCTAGGAGAGCCCCCTTCTATACCTTTGCCGTAGCCGTTCCTACTACCTTATCGACTATTATCCTTATGTCGTTCTTTAGTACTTTTAACCCTCCTAGGAGTTCTACTATTATTATCTTTAGTACTCTTTCCGGGACCTCCCTATCGGCCGCTATCGCTATCTCCTACGCCCTCTTACACGTGTCCTTCTACTCGCTTCCCTCGCCCGGGGGCCTCGCCGTCGTTGCCGTCGTCGTCGTCGCCATTCCACGTATGGATGCGGTAGTTAACTAGTAGCCGCAATAACTACCGGCTTAGTAGCCATTCCCCTACGCGATGCCGCTTTTAGCGCTAACTTTATTACAACTAGAAGGTGAGCAGCAAGTCCTACTTTATGAGTCGATCGTTAGAGAGAATAAGGCCTTTATTCGATCCATTATACCCTCTTCAATTAATAATAAATACCTTAACGCTATATAAAACTTAACATTCAACCCCCTTAACCTTATAAAACTAGTACCTAACGACCCGCATAGAGCGGTATTATAAGAAAGGACTACGTATAGCGTATATAACGTACTAGAAGGAAAGATGATTACCTACAAAGTCCTACTAGAATAGGTCCTATACGATTTAATTATAATACTATTTAGAGTGTTTAGCATCTTCTAAGTTATATTAATTACGCTACATAGTAACAACCTAGTCTCTAGGGGACTAGTAAGGCTTCTATAACGTACTATAGCCTTTATGCACCGTATCTAGACTCTTCACTAGATATACGATTGGGACCGGTACATAAGGGAAGTCGCCCTTATAACGCTAATAAAAGTAATGAACGATAACTACCTCATATCTAACTACGAAATGCCCGAGGAGGCTCTCTTAAAGATAATACTAAACGTTATACATAATAGCATTTACTAGAACAAAGAACGTTAACGCTTTAATAACCGGGTAGCTAACTAGTAACGATAGGTACTACCCGTTACGCCTAAGAAGCGACGTGCTAACGGCTCCGCGGTCTCGCTAGCATCGTTAACTACCTTCGCCTCGGCATTAACGACACCGTCCAATATTCCGAAGTAGTCCGACTAGACTAAATAATAGCGTTAATAGTTTAGAGATAAGTACGCGAAATAGTATTATAGGTAATAGAACTATAATAAACTAGACTACCCTACATGTTTCCGCATGCACGCTTACCCGAAATATAAGTAGGATCTAAAGAAGGACGCTACTTATAGGACGATCGACTCGGTTTACCCGAAATTTAACGAGCCTAAGTCGGAAGACCTATAGCATTAACTCGAGCCGTGTCGATTAGCGTCGTCTTTGCTAAACGACGCTAATAAAAGTGATTAACACGATAACGACGAGGCACTAAGGCATTAACGACTAAACACGATACTCCTTTACAACGTCTATTTATTAAATATCCCTTTACTACCTAATTCGATACCCTTACGAGTAGCGGCATAGCTACAAGCACTTCGCGAATACCCCGGCCAACTAGCATATATCCTTAGTTATGTAATAAAGTTTAGAGCTAACATTAGTCTTTAAAATGGTAGGCATTAGTTTAATACTAAAAACGCTAAGAGCCGTAGGGTTGCTCATTTAAACTATAGATCTATTACCCTCGACCCTACTAAGATAATACGTTAGCTCTCGGTAGAGCTCGAAGCCGGGCGCATTACTAAACTTTCGTAGGAGGAGGCCGGTTAGGTGCTTAGTTACGAGCCTAACGGTTACGAGCCTAGGAAGTAGGTAGTACTTTTACCGTAAGGCCTCGTACCGAAGTACGACGGTAGCTTCCGCCGCATTTACGACTTATCTTACCTAGAAGGACTTTTAATTAATAATACGATCCCTCGCGAACACGGTACTATTACGTATAACACGTTTAACGACATTATAGCTAGCATAATTAAGGTAGGACGAGGTAGTTTAGTCGTTAAGAGAGATGTAAAAGCGGCATTTAGAATAGTGCCTATAGCGATAACATAGCGAAGATTACTAGGTCTATACTAGTAGGGTTTAGTTTACTATGAGAATACTCTACCTTTCGGCCTCCGCACTATACCCTACTTATTTAACCTATTCGTAGAAGGCCTTTATTAGATACTACACCGGCATCTCAATGCGGTAGGCCTCTACTAAGTGCCTATATACTATTACCTCGACGATTTCATTTTCATTATACTACTATAACTTACACCGAGGGCTTCCGCTATCCGCACGGCGTAGATTACGATTACAACTTTTCTTAGTATACTACGTAACGATAAGAAAGACGTAGAGGGGATAACTATCGAGATACTCGGCATTAAAGTTAATATAGTCGCTATGCTAGCGAAGCTCTCGCAAGATAAGAGAGTAAGAATGTTATAAGAACTTACTACCGTCCTCGATAAAGGCTACCTTAACCTCGATACTATATAAACACTAGCCGGCTACCTTTTATAGGTAGCGAAAGTTATCTACGTTGGACGCGGCTTTAACGTATTACTATTCTCGTTTATCGCAGCCTTTATAGACTAGAAATAGATACCTCGTCGCATATATAGCGAGCTTCGGAGTAACCTATAATAGTAGTAATTAGCACTCTAACTATCTACCGGTGTACGTCTCCTAAACATAACCCTCCTTCCGACAATCTAGTTATTTACCGACGCCTCTAATATCGGCATTATAGGCTTCTAGTACAAAGGAAGCGACGACAACTAGTCTAACAACGTTAATAATATCGCCTCGTACTTTACCGAAAAGCGTAACGACAATGACTACATTAATATAGTAGAGGTTACAGCAATCCTATACGCTATTAAATAATAGGGTGAATAGTAGCGCCGTTACTTACTCTATGTCTACATAGATAGCATAACGGCCTACAATGGTTTAGCATACTAACGGCTTCGCGTAGAAGCTAATAGACCATTACGAGAACTACTCCTTATAGCCGTAGACCTAGAGATATCGATTAAACTAGCATGGTTATCTTTATAACACAATGGCCTTATAGACGCGCTATTACGTTTTTAACTAACAATTCATGCTAACAGCTACTAGTAGATAATAACCTACCTAACGAATTTACCTCTTATTATGTAATACTAGGACTCGTATACATTATGTAGCGAGGACTAAAGAAGATAACGCGTAATGCCTATAGTACGGCAATTAACTAGTACACTGCGCTTTACGCTAAGTACGGCGAAGAACTATGGCCCGTTAAATACTCTATGCTTACGGCCTTCATTGAACATAAGATACTAGGACTAAGCGTAATTACTAGCGAGAGCCTATCGACATATATTAACGCGATAAGGTCCTACTACGTAGATTGTTACCTCTTAACCCGCGTGTTCGATGAACCCTCGATAAAAAGATACCTCTAGGGCTCTATTAATATTAACCCGACATTAAGAAAGGACCGACAACTAGTAACTCCGTAGATAGTAGAGGTAATGCTATACAACCTACTAAAGATAAAAGACGAGCTTAACTTCAACGCGGCAATCTTATTAGCATTCGGTAGTTTATTTAGACTAGGAGAGCTTACGTATAAAGCGAAGGATAATACGGATAGCCCGGTGTAGTTAATAGAACATGTAATAAGGGCCGATGTTATACTAGATAAAGAGCGATAATAGGTCATCGTGCGACTTAAACGATTAAAGACCGATATACTTAACTAGGGTATCGACATCTATATCGCGGCAACCTATACGCCTATCTACCCTTTCTACTACATAAACAACCTATTCGTTTACTAACTAAGATACCCTACGGCACTATTATTCGCATTAGCGTCGACGGCCGACGGGCCTTTAGGTTTTCTAAAGAGTAAGGTTATAGTATGGATATAAGAGAGGTTATAGGACCGTAGGTTCATAACGATAGGAGTAATAGGTTACTCGTTAAGATAAGGAGGGGCATAATAAGTAAGGAATAATAGCTACTCGGAGGATAAGATAATGCTACTTAGCCGCTAGAAATTATTAGTATATAAGCGATACGTTAAGTCGATAGTAATAACGATACTAAACCTCTCGAGGAAGGCTTAGGCTACGAGTTAAGACGATTAGGATACTTTCTACAAAACGGCGCTAGCAAAAGTGTTTAATACGATAACGATAAGGTAGTAAGGCATTAGCCCGGGTTTAGCGCTCGGTCTTAGGCTACTAGTTTAGGCCCTTACCTATAACTCACTATTACATGTAGGTAGCCTAGAGACACGTATATCGTTTACTTACTTATTACACGTAATAGTGGACTACATAGATGCGGGGGTCTATACACGGCCGGTATAAGCGTTTCTTCTCCGGTTGCTAACCCTTTCTTCCTTCCTTCACTTACCTACTCGGTACCTACAACCGCTACACCCGCCCTCCCGCCCGCGTCATTTCTTTCTATGTAGTTTTATAGCGCATTAAATGCAGCGACCGGGCCCTTACCTATGACTCACTATTACATGTAGGCAGCCTGGAGACACGTATATCGTTCACTCACTCATCACACGTGATGGTGGAAAAATTAGAAATAAGGCCTATTAAGCGAAGAACTTAGAGGTCGGCATAACTTTCAATTGTCACCGGAGTTGGCCATAACCTGTACAAAATGGGGACAAGACATTTAATAGTGTTGGGTGTGGAAACTAGTCCGTAAATGTAATAGTAAAGAAAAGCTTTATATTTTTTTATAGAGAATATAAAGCCAAATAAATGATAAAATACCTAGCCGCTTAAAGGTAATACAACAAGCTAGAACTCTATCTACGCAGTCTATTTCTATACTTTCTATTGTATTGCTTAATATTTTAGTACTGACTAGTAGTCTTATTACTAGTTAGGGCTATGATTATAATAAACAATTATTACTAGTTATTAAGTTATCATATTTCCAGTAGAATTTAATAATGGTGCTTAAATCGTTTAGTTTAGCAGCGAGCTGGAGTAAAGTATAGATTCTAAATAATCTTTCTACAAACTTTTCTTGAGTTCTAGATTACTAGTAAAAATTAGATATATTAGTAATAATTTCTTACGAATTAGTAACTATTATTTGGAGAGTTAGGAAGCTAATGCACATAGTCTAGAAAGACAATCACGTAGCCACTAACCAGCCAAAGACCACTGCGCAACTATTCTAAGTTGTCTGTAACTGTTACAGAAACCTAACGCCGATTCTAAACGCCATATAATTAAACCTTGCGAAATGAAATCTAACTAGTAAACGCCCCTAAAAGAAGAGTTTCTAACGCTTCTGGAAATGGTTATCGGATCTCTATACCTCCGAGGAAGACTGAACGTTAGGTTAGAGGTGGGACTAACTATTAGTCCTTCTACGCTTTCTAGTAGGTAACTAAGTCTATTTAAGTACGTAGAAGTCGTCTATAGAGCCTCTAGCGGCTATATCTAGCCGACTAGTGTTAGTCTAGCCTAGCTACTATTTTGTAAGCTATAGCGTAGAAGGTATAGGTATTAATCCTACTATCGAGCGAGAAGGTGTCTAAGCCTGCGAAAATAGAGCCTACGAGGGCTACGAGTATAGCCTTTAACCGACGAAGAGTAGCGGACATATAGATAGGCTATTGTCGCTTTCTTAAAGGCTAATAGTACCTCGTGTAGTACCTTATAGTAGCGCTTCTAGCTAGGCCTTAGCGGTGCTTTGTAGCGGCTATTATTAATACCTTGCTACCTCATCGTCATCGTGTAAGATACTTTTACTAGCGTCGTTTAGTAGAAATAGCGGTAATCGACTTTTCTTAGTAGTTAATGTACTCTGTAATAGGCGCTTAGTTAAAGGGCTTTCTAGCAGCGTTTCAGATTTCTAGTAGGGCTTCTCGCCTTCTAGCTCCGCTAGAAGGCTCCTATATGCCGTTAGCCTTAAAGTTAAATAGTATAGGCTTTACTAAAGCTGCGGGTATCTTTATAAAGCGGTTATAGCCGGCTAGTATTAAGTCTAGTAGTAGCCTTCCGGCTTCCTTCTAGTCGTTAATAGTAAGTATAGAGATTAAGTACACCGCGTTACTTATCTACCTCTAGAGCTACTAAGTCGCCGAGTCTCGTTCATACTACGTAGATAACGCCTTACTATTACAAAAACGCTTACGGTATCTACCGGCTTATCTAGAAAGTCGATAATGAGTTAGCGGCCCTACTACGTAGGATCAATCTCGGTAGAATTAAGGCCTATATAACGCTCGAGGTAGATAAGCGCATGCTCGTTAGTAATAGAGATGCTATAGAAGAGGTAGAGCCGCTATAGATAGCGACAAGGTAGGTAGTATTAGTACTAGAAAAGATAGAAGTACTACGTAGGTATCGGTCCCCTCGATCTAAAGCACTTATTCTATAACGGTTATAGACTATAATACTCTTTACTAGCCTTATTAATCTCCTTGAGCATAGCATACTACCCTCTCATAGTTAGCTTATCGAAGGTAGGCACTTTCTTCGTAGTCTAATAGCGGGTAGCCTTCCTAAAGTCCTTATTAGCGCGCTATCGGGCGTAGTTAAGTACACGAATATCTATCCGTTTAGTCGTAAGAGTAGTACTATAAATGCTAAAACCCGTAAGCATCTTCTTCTCTTCGTATTTAAGCCCGTTATAATAGCCTTCTAAAGGTAATATTATCCGATTTTAAAGGAGTCGCGGATGAGATAGTCTTACCTAATTTACCTATATTTCCGAGTATTCTAGCTACTAGTTACGCTTAAGGTATATAGCCTATTCTTCCTTCCGAATTATTACTAACCTCGTTTAGTGTACCTACTAGACTACTAAGTTTCTAGTATCTCTACTATAGAGTAATAGGCATTACTTATTACCTCCGAGTCTATATCCACTCTATTCTATCTACCTAGTCTAACTACCTATATACCGATAAATTGTACTTTCTATAGAGCCCCTATATACCTATGCCCTAGGTATACACAGCACTAGGCTTCGTTTATTGCCGCACAGTTGCCGCTACCGAACTAGCGTGCCGACCGCGTAGAAGGAAGCCTCTTTCGCAATAGTAAGCGGGTAGGTAAAACAGACACCATAACATTTGACGCAGAGACGAAGAACGGCGCGCCATGCCGGGGAATACAACTATCATCACGTCCGGGGAGAAGTAGATTCCTGGTTTAAGTATACACCTAAGCGACAACGGCAGATTGGGGGTTTGCTTAAGAGATCACAGCGGCCGCAAAGCGATTGTCAAGTGTCGCAGGAGATCTGTGATCTATATAAGAAAAGGTAAAGCTGCATGCATATTCGTTTAGTTTAATGGAGGAGGAGGAGGAGGAGGAGGACATCTATAGTCAGCTAGCTCATACGACAACTACGGGTCGTTTGATGGTTCTAGTGTCCATCCTGTCTCTCGTATTGAACTTGGGAGAACTTCATAGCTCAATGTACAAATCAATTGTGAACGGAGTTATATATGACCATCTTGGTAGAGTAGCGATTCACTAGACAACAGCTCCAGCGTGGCCATTGGGCAGAGACGAGCCACTTCTAGCAAGAAATGGGAAGGCGATCTCAAGATCATCCACAAGGTGACTCAGGAAAGTGGCCATGATAGGAGCCAGACCCTGTGCTGCAGCGCGTTTCAGCCACTCTTGTGCCTCGACTTTCTCGGCATCGGGAAAGATGTCGCTCAGCTGGTCTAAACGAAAGTCCAAATCTCCAACTTCGTGGATGTAGCGGATTGCTGTGAGAGCTTGGCGATGCGATCGGATGGCCGCCATCATGTGTTCCGTCACTGTGCTGAGCGAGACTTGATTGATGTAACCTCTTAATCTCGACGATGATGGTATCGATCTTGTGATTTGACAATAGTCGAGCAGGATTTGGGTCAGGTCTGTTGGTGCATTCCCGCTCAAGCTATGCAGCAGGTCTCCGTCCTGCGAGGCATTTGGTCGGACACTTGCTGGACGGTGAATGCAGATGGACCAGCAGGACTTGCTTAGCTCGAACACGTTTTCGAGAAAGACCTCGCTCGCCCATTTCGACGCACTATAGCCCGTCGAGAGTTTCGGGCGTGGTGGATATGCGGCTGCGGACGCCTCCTCGGCAACCTCCAGTCCCGACGACGACCAGACACTACCTGTAGACACGTAATGGATGGGTATCATGCGGCGTACATGCTTGTTGAGACACAGTTTGACGATCTCCTGGGTGGAAGCTAGATTTGTGTTCCGTAGAGACTCGTAGGTCTTCATGTGCGACGTATCTGCTGCGTTGTGAATGATGCAATCCGCTGAGTTGAAAACACGAATGATGGCCGCTTCGTCCATGCCAAGGTCAGGCTGCGAAATATCGCCTAGATGGTATTCCACCTTGGGATGGCGAAGCAACGAGTCTGGCTGCGATAGTGCATGCTTGAAGCGGGCACTGTCGGGGCGAATAGCAATGCAATGCACCGTCCGGATGCTGGCATCAGCGACCAATGCTCGCAAGTATGACTGGCCCATGGAACCAGTAGCGCCTGTTAATATGACAACCTCCGGCCGAACGGCATCAACTTGTCTTGCAGAGCGAAGCGACATCTGGATCACTTCGGGCACCTTGGTTTCTGTACTCCAATCCACCGCTGGAGTAGCATCTTGCTTGTTGGATGCTCCAGGACTGAGCATCTCAGCCATCGCCCCCAAGGTAGTATGCTTGAACATATCCAGCAGCTGTAACGAGACATTGAACTCCTTCTGGATCTCCGACCGCAGCTTGAGAAGTAGAGTAGAATTCCCGCTGATAGTAGGGACAGATCAGTATCTTCTCATGCACACCATTCATGCGATCGCGACTTACCCGACGTGAAAGAAGTCCGTGCTTGGGAGAATTGAATGTTGCTTCGCCAGGCCGCCCGATATGCAGAGTTCCCAAAGGCGTTTCAGGCGTTGTTCAGTCTCGTTCAATGCTATCCCGTGGTCAGGATCCGGCAGCCGACCTGGTCTTGAAGAGTCCTCTTGCTCCAGTGGTAGTGCGGCCAGAGCCTTGCGATCCAGCTTCCCAGAGTTCATCATGGGCAAGTACTTTACAGCGATTGCAGCCGCGGGACGCATGTAAGATGGTAAGCTCAAGTGCCTTAGCAACTCGTCCAAAAAGCCTTTCTGTCCATCAGCACTTAATAACACGTCAGATCGGAACTTGACGTGCGCGACCAGGAATTCTTCATGCGGCTGCGGCGACGGGAAGCCAGAACTCCGGAGAGATACGACAACATGGTCAAGCATTCCTCGAGCGTCTTTCAACATGCAGTGCTCAATCTCAGCCAGGTCGATCCTTAGTCCTCGAAGTTTGATCTGTGTATCGCCAGACTTGCGTCCCTCCACGAGGAGTGTCCCAGCCCGCGTCCATCTACCAAGGTCACCAGTGCGGTGCATCATTGTCCATCCTCTGTTACGATAGGTCTGCGGAGCCAGCTGGTCCACCATGAACCTCTGTGACGTGAGTTCCTGATCGTGGAGGTAGCACTCGGCCACACCGGCACCGCCGATGACAATTTCGCCCAGGCACCCGACCGGAACGGGCTGTAATTGCTCATCCACAACATAAACAAGATAACCTGGCAATGGTCGTCCCACGCTGATTGAGCTTTGCTCTATTTCCCCATGATAATACAGTTCTGTCCCAGTTGCGCTAGCGGTTGTTTCCGTGGGTCCGTAGCCATTGAAGAGGCGTGGACCATTTTGTCCACTAGCTGAGGCCCTCAGGGAAGCAAAAAGATGCAGCATGGAAGTGGGCACAGGCTCACCACCACTTAACGCTGTTCGCCAGTGCAATAAGCTACGTGAAAGAGCTGCGTGATCCCCGTAATGATGCCAGTTGGAATATTCGGTCGGGGTGGCTCCGGTGAAAGTGATACGCTCGCCTTCGATGGTCCGAGTGATGAAAGTAGCGTCAGCGCGAGAAGCTGTTGGGACGATGCACAGCAAACCGCCAGAACACAGCGCGAGGAACATCTGGATAAAGCAGAAGTCAAAGCTGCAAGATGTTTGTTGGAGGACGACATCCCCTCTGGTGATATCCAGGTGGTCAATCGCAGCCTCCGTCCAATTTCTTAACCCTTCGTGTCGGAGGACGATACCTTTAGGAGTGCCTGTTGAGCCACTCGTGTATAAGATGATGGCAGGATCTTTCGCCTGTATCTGTTCCCATGCGAATTGCCCAGAGTCAAGGTCGACTAGGTTCATGTGCCCGCATAAAAGCTCCGAAATGATGAGTACTTGAGTCTTGGACGCGACACATGTTCTCAGAAGCGAATCTGCAACCAGTGTGGATTGCGCCAGAAGAAGACCTGGTTTGCTGTGCTGTAATATTGCCACTAGCCGTGAAAGTGGAAGGCTGACGTCGAGAGGTAGACATATGCAGCCGGCGGACATGATACCCAGTAGTGAGCATACCCAGTTGGGATCACGGTCCTGATAGATCGCAACGATCGATCCTTTCCCGATATTTTGAGCCATGATCGCTCTTGCAACGGTCTCAACTGTCCGTTCCATTTCCAAATAGGTCATGGTGTCCTTACTGGCGCTGGCACTTTTCAGAGCCGGCGCAGATGACATAGCGTCTGAGGAGAGTTTGATCAGATCGAAAACCGTCCTTCCCTGAGAGGTCGGCAGTTTTCCTGAGAAATCAGCATCATCATCTTCCTAACGACCGTCTCGTAGTACTTACCTTGGCCATATTGTAGGGCTCGCTTGATTTCTTCTGTCCCAAACATGGCAGCTGATGCCAGGGAGACGTGAGGAACGCGACAATACGATTCTGCAAGCTTGACAAAGCATCCAACCAACATTTGAGCTTCTTCCTGTGTGTAAAGATCGCTTCGAACGATTAAATGCAAGACACAGTCTCCTTCTTCGGCGTCATCGATAATGTCCAAGCATATGTCATACGGTATTTTGGAGGCTTGAAAGGACAGCAACTCGAGCTCACAGTCTCCCATCTTCTGTGTCTTCCGCATGCCCTGACGATAATCGATAAATGCTTGGAACATGGGAGTGTGCGTCGTCGACCGTGGTACATTGAGTCTACACGTAAGGCCAGGTTAGTCGAGTTGCCATTAGCTGTGTCTAACGAGCGTTGCTAGTTGCTGGAAAATCGAGGATAACTTACTCTCCCAAAAGCAGATGGAACGGCACATCTGAATGCTGCATCGCCGAAGAAGCGGCTGTACAGCTGTCCTTGAGGACGTCGCTAAAGCGCTGCGACGTCGAATTACTGCTCCTGATAGGCACAATGTTTGCAAATGCCCCCCAAGGCAGAGGTTGAGTGCTTTTGAGGCCTATTGGCGTCACTGATACCAATGACCACTTCTTCCACATCGGCCAGTCGCGCAAGTAGAGCTCGGAAGGTTGCTAAGAAGAAGTGGAAAGGTCTTGCACCGTTGCGCCGACATACTGACAAGATGCGGGATTTGACCGCCTTGTTAATAAGAGCATCGGCGCGATAGTTGCCGTAGTCAGCTAGCTGTGGCCGAGTCTTGCGGCTCGAGACACGAAGAATGGGAAGCGGCGGAGGCAAATCGGCCCAGCAAGCCTTCAAGTCCTTCAAGCTCTGATCGAATCCCCCTTCGGCGTAAGTGGACAACTGAGAACGAATCCATTCAGAGTGCTGGTATGGTTCCAGTTGACAGAAGGACGAGAAATTCTCATATAGTTGCGAGATTTGCCGGAGGAGAAAGACTGACGAGAGGCCATCCAAGATAAGCGAGTGTGTGCCACAGACCATGTAGTGCTCGGTGTCAGATACAGACAGCACAACGATCCGCATAGTCTCGCCATATTCCAGATCGTAAGCTGAATTGTGCATCTCCTCCACAACAGTATCGACTTCAGATTCGTGCATTATCTTCCGAAACTGTGGCTGCCACGAGCAATTTGCAGTCACTCCAACTGTTGTCTGCCCATCCGAAGTCCGGAAGCACATTCGAAATGCATCACATGCTTGTGCTACGTGTAGAATTGCCCGTTCGAGGTCGTCGATGCGAAGCCTGCCTTTGATCCGATAACATGTAGTGTGGTTTAACGCCGTTCTGTCCTGCGTTGACGTCAGGCCGAACCAATATAATTCTTGTTGAAAGGACATTGGCATTGTCTGGACTAGTGCAGGGAGCTGCCGTGCGTGGCTGGCAGACTCGGAGTTGTCTGCCTTCTCACCGTTTGGCTGTTCATCCTCTCGGACTGCAGCAACTGCTCCCGAGACGTTTGGTATCAGCTCAGGACGCAGGCCTTCCAAGCCCCATCGAATGATATCTTTGATTGTGGTTCCGGACAAAATCTTCATGACGGGAATGTTGACCTGTAGAGTGTCTAGCCACCACGCTCGGAGCTCGACAGCAAGCAAGGAGTCAATCCCAAGCATGTCCAGGCGATTGTCCAAGAAATGCAGCTCCGCAGTTGAGGCCTGATCTAGCTGGAACAAAGAGCATAGTACCGGGAGGAAAGCGTCCTTCAGCGCTTCAAAGACCTCAACCTCTGTAGTGGCCTTCTCAAGCATTGATTTGACAGACGCACGCGCAGTCGATGACTTTGATGCAACCTCGGCTGTGGCGCACCCTGTCATATGTGCCGATAGTGGATTCAGATACCATTTGAGATCTTTTGCTGGCCTTTCGCGGAGTTTGGCAATGCCCATAGAGATTTCTAGAGGCAATTTCGAGCCAGGATATCCAGCAGCAACCGCCTCAGCGAACAACTGGTGAAAATCTGTTTCTGACATGAAGGTGTACTCGCCCTGTCGAGCGAATATGTCTCTCACAGTTTCTCCTTGCTGTGTGACGTATCCGACACCGAGGATAGGACCAATATGGATTATGGAAGCGGCTTCTCCACGCTGCCGTCTCTGTTGCGCCAGACTCGTCATGAAAAGGTTGGCAGCAGAGTAGTTAGCCTGTCCAGCGTTTCCAATGATGGCCGTTGCCGACGAGAAGAAAACGAAGAAATCGAGAGCAACACCTTTGAGAAGTCTGTCGAGGTTGATGCTGCCTGCTACCTTAGGACGCAGGACTCTTTCCATGATCTCGGAGCTCATGTCGTGAAATCCAGTATCATGGAGGACCATTGCTCCTTGAGCAAGGCCTCCGAGAGGTGGCATTTCTGCGCAAATCCGCTTGTAAATCTGATGAACTTGTGTCTCATCAGTTAAGTCACATGGTAGAAGGACAACTTTCGCACTCAGAGCTTGTATTGAGCCAAGCCAGCCAGCAGATACCGTCGGGTTTCTGCTGGTGATGACAATGTGCTTGGCTCCTTGGGCAATCATCCACTCGCACAATGAGAGTCCTAAGCCCCCGCTGAGTCCCGCCAGCCAGTACGTCTTGTTAGAAGAGAATCTAACCTTGGTTTCGATGCTCTGGACTTTGAGTTTTATCTTCGAGACTCTCGTCCAGTCGACAATCGAGGGGACAGAGCTGTCATTGGCCTCGATGGCACCGGCGGACAGGTCGCTGCCGGCTAGAATACGCAATTTGAGACTTGAGAGTGGTATCGTATTTCCTGTGATGCAGTGTAATGCGTGGTCGACAGCTGCCGCCATTTGCTGTTGTGTGATGCCAGAGACGGGAATGCTACGCGCTGACCCTGACCTCGAAGAGAAGTCGCCCCATGCTTGATACCTGTAGTAATTTGCACGTAGCCCCATGATCCGCGCGGCTGCCCTGGACGGACTGCCATCTTCGTTCTCCGTGCAGTCGAGAAATATCGACTTTCGTAGTGGCAGCAGATCATTCATGACTCGCTCTGGAGACCATGGATTGATTTCTCTATAGTGATCGCCAGCGTTGATTGGATCCGGCGTCACTCCTACCAAGATGACCTGAGTCTGCCGATGCTGAGCTAACGCCAGCAGCGTCTTCGCAAGCAAAGGGCTGGCCGCAAATGCCACAACCATCTCGTCTCTCGAGGTATTCTGGAAGATCTGCAGGCATACCAGGGCCTGTGCCGCTAGAACAAGAAAGGCAGGCTTCATTTCTGACAGGATCTTCGTAGTGATAGCGGCGCTCTGCGTGGCGCTCACTTGTGGTGCGAGCTGGGACGATAGCAGTAGGTGCTGCGAGCCTCCGGCATCATTTGAGAAGCTTAAATAAGCATGCTCTGGCTGATTCGAAACTCGTACAGCCTGCAGAAGTGAATGCGTGGGCCTGCATTGATAATCAAGTCTTGCAGCCTCGGAGAGCTCCTCAAAGTTGTAAATCGCAGTTGACGGTTGAGGCTTCAGACTGATATTGAGCTCTCCCACACCGATACGAGCGTCCTTGTAGATGACTCGCCGGTTCGAATTGTAGCGATCGTTCATAGCTCTGTTAGGTTTGAGACGCGGTACCAGCAGACAGCCTCGATCATCAAGCACGAGCTCCCGCTCCAGTGTTACAGCAGTGGGCTGTCCGCCTTCCTGCTTCTTTGCCATCGCCACTTGTGCTGCGAAGCGTAGAAACGCAGTAGCGATGGTTGAAGCAGTCAAATAGCGAGCACATTCGATGTCGAGGAATTGTGAGGTCAAAGTAGGTACTTCACAGACCACTCCACGAACCATTCCGACAGTTGTCGCCGCGAAGGGATTAATTGCACGACTTCCCTGAGTGATCCAGAGAATTGATCCGAGACTTAAGAGAGTGGCTTTGGCTCCCTCGAACTCGGCAGTGTCTATGTCCTGCAACAAAGGCTGATCAAGCTCGGTGAGGCTAAGGAGCAGAGTTGTGGACGTGATAATCAGCTCAGCACTCGCTAGCTGGGCGAAAGACTGGAACTTCCGCACCTGCTGGAAGCGTGGTCGAAATGTGGACTCCAGAGCCATCATGAGCTCTTCGGTCTTCTGCGAACGACCTCCGACCATCACAACCTCGCCGTAATGAAGCTTTCGAGACTGTTCCAGCGGTGCTGAAGTTGGATCCCGTATGTAACAGATTCGATCGTCCACACGCTGACTCACAAAAACCGCGGTCGGGTGAGAGAACGGACTTGATGTTGGTGAGCATGTATCGATGCCGGAGAAACCTGTCTCGCACAGAATTGCATGCCACTCTGCAATGGACACGAGTGGTCCAAGATCTCTGCCGTCCTCGGCTCCCAGCCACCAGTCGGGGAATGCTCCAAAAATGGCACCAGTTCGGCCGACATTATTCGTGAAACCTTCTTGTACGATAAGATAGCCCCCGGGTCTCAGTAAGCTACGAATATTTCTCATCGTCTGACGAAGATCCGTTGTAACATGCAGGACCATTGATGCCACGATGGCATCGTATGAATGCAACTCGAAGCCTTGTTTAGCGGGATCCTTGCCAACATCAAGCACTCGATACTCCATTTTCGAGCTGTGTTCTGGAAGAGCTTCCTGTACGGCGGGGAAGAATGCTGGTGATACGTCGGTGAACGTGTATAACCCAAAGATATCAGTGGCGCTGAAGATGGCTTTAGTCGCGCCACCAGTTCCACCGCCAACTTCAAGGACGCTCATTTGAGGACATCGGTGGGTCATCTGGACGATGATGCGTGCCAAGAACTGAGTGACCTGTTTGAGCCCAAGACTGTCTGTGTATACCTCGTTGAGCAAGTGGTCTTTCATGGCAATCTCGATAGCTGTGATCTGTCCCTTAGCGATTGTCATCAAATTTTCGCCAATTCTTTTGAGCAGTCTAACATCAACATTGTCTTTGAAAGGCTCCATGGCGTCTGCGATGGTCTCATGGGTATCCTCGTGCCACTCTGGCTTCCAAAAGTCTCTGTTCCTAGATCTGTTGAGACTGTCGATGTGCTGGGCGAATTGAAAGATCTTGCCTATGGCACTAGTTTGGCGTAGTGGATCCCGAGAAGGAATCGCACGTTCCAGGTTTTGCAGATAGAATTGGGACATCCGTTCCAGCAGCTGCCCCAGATGCACTTCGCCCGGACTTGGATGCAGGTCTTCCGAGGCCAAGCAAGCGTCGGGAAACGCTGGTCCCCATTCCATTGTAGCAAAGATATCTTTGTCATCTTTGGCGGAAGCCGGTGCGATTGGGACGCATTCAAGTCCTTCCACTTGGCACATGGCGTGTCGTTCACCTTCAGATGCTGGATAGATATCTACATCTCCCTGAGATCTTCTTGTCTTTGTCGATTGGTAGGCATCAAGTGGCAGCAATTCGCTTTTGATCATCTTCGAAGAGCACAAGACAGGATTGACGATAATACGTCTTATCTTTCGTGGTACATGTAATGACCACAGTGCACCGTCATAGGGGGCTGCCAGTGCTAGGAGCACCGCCTGGAATGCTGCGTCTAGCGTGGCAGGATGAATTATTAAGTCGGAGTGTGAAGCAGCGTAGCTCAAGACCTTCCCTTTCACCCTCCCTAACCGCCGATGCAGTCCATCGAGTGCGTAGAATGGACCACTATATTCGAACCCTACGCGAGCCAGCGATTCATAGAAGTCTTCTTTTCGTACTGGAAGGGTATTGAACGGCGCAGGGCTTCGGGCAGGAAGTTGTTCAGAGGATGGCGCCCCAAGTGTCACGGTGACGCAGCCGGTGCTCCAAGTACGTGTTGCAACTTCACGCGGACCGTCAGGAGGGGCTGTGTTGACTGGCAATCCAGAGTAGTGGAAGTTAGCCGTGATACGATCATTGCGTACGACGATGTCGTAGAGGCGGAAAAGCGCCTCCACACGAGCATCTTCGGTGTGGAAGGTCATCGCTTGGCTGATTTCGACTCGATGCACTTCAACTAGTGATACGGCACAAGGTTTCGGGAGAGCGTGAACGTATTGCATGGCGGCCTCAATCGCGAGTACCACATACCCAGCGGCAGGGAACACTATCTGACCCTGCAAACGGTGTCCGCCAAGCCATGATGTCTCTTTGGGACAGAGAATCTGATGCCATTGGCGAAAATCGTCTCCAATCTCCGTGAGATGACCAAGAAGCTCATGCTCCCGTTCTCTGCGAAGATAAGCGCGTGAAAGGCGAGAATCATGCCAGTAATGCGAGTCGTGGTCCCAGGCATATGGAGGAAGTGTCCTGTCCAGATTGAATGGGCCACTTCCCGATATGAATTGATCGTATGCTTGAATGTCGATGGAAGGATGGAGTGAGAAGAGCCACAATTGGCCTAGTCCCTCGGCCACGGATGCGACGGCCCCTGAGCCCCTTCTCAGCAGTGCAGCGTACGGGAGGTCAGCATCTGCTTTGAAGACTTCTCGGAGGGTCTGCTGGACCGGGCTGCGTAGAGCGGGATGTGGTCCAATCTCGACGACTGCAGATGGTCGTCCCACGATGCTACACGCTTCTTCGACAGCCTGCATGAAAAGGACGGGGCTAAGCAAATTTTCCACCCAATATTCGCATTGCAGTCCTTTGGCAGCGTCGGCGTGCAGCCTGCGGCCTGAGACACTTGATATCCAAACACATTCGGATAAAGAGTCCTGTGTAACGTTGATGTTGAGCTGGAGAATGGATTGGCGAAGATATTTTGCAGCCCTGGCCATATGATGCGAATGATACGCCTTTTCCACCAGCAATAGCCGCACGAATTTGTCCTCGTCTTCGAAGATGGCTTGAAGCTCCTCAACAGCGTCTTGGTCCCCGGATAGAGTTACGCTTGACGAGGAGTTGATTGCGGCAATGGAGACTCTAGCCTGGAAGGAGCCGGATTCGAGCACGTCGGACACATCCTCGACCGAAGTGCCCACGACCAACATGGCCCCAGGCTTTCCATGGTGGCCACCAGCAAGCTTGGTATGCAGACCGCGGTAGTAAGCGATGCAGATAGCATCCTCTGCAGAGAGAACGCCTGCAGCATATGCTGCTGCAATCTCGCCTGACGAGTGGCCGACGACAGCAGAGAAGGTCAGGCCAGCGGAGCGTATCAATTGCACCAGCAGAATCTGGATGGCGGTGCATAGCGGCTGAGCGTAGCGAGCCTTGTTCATTTTCGGATTATTATTGACCCGTTGGAGCTCGGCTCGGAGCGACCAGTCCGGACGGTCCGCTTCCGGAAGAAGCGCCAGGCGTTCTTCCAATCTTGCAATGATATCCGATGCCACTGTCGAATGCTTCAGTAGCTCGGAGCCCATTGCCGACCATTGTGCACCTTGTCCGGTAAATATCCCGATGACAGTCGGCAACCCGTCAACAGACGTCGACGCTCGGATGCCGACCGGGTTGCCATCGGTATCGGCTCGCTCGAGAATGTGCTGTAGGCGGGACAAGAGCTCTGGGCCATCGGCTGCTGGGAGCGATATGGCATAGGGGAGGCGGCTTCTGCGCTTGAGCAACGTGTACGCGACATCCCGCATCTTCAGGTCTTTCATGTTGCGCTCCACATGTGACACGAAGCCCCTGAGATAGTTTCGCAAGGACTTGGAAGAAACAGCGGAGAAGACGAAGGGCATGAAGACGGTGCCGCCCTTGGATTGTTGGGCCATCGTCGCTGCGGTATTGGTATTGTCGAAGGACTCCAGTATGGCGTGCGCATTGGTACCGCCAAATCCAAAGCTTCCCACGGAGTGTCAACGAGGCCCGACATCATGCGACATATGCACTTACCTGTTCACACTGGCCCTGCGTGGCTGCCCGGGCTCGATCGCTGGCCAAGGCGTGTGTCTCAAGGCCAGCTGGAGGTGTTTTGCAAAAGGCTCGACCCTTGGATTGAGAGACTGGAATAACAGATTGCCAGGCACAAAGCCCTTTTGCAAGGCTAGCGATGCTTTCAAGACGCCTGCCACTCCTGCAGTGCCTTCGGTGTGCCCAACGACGGTCTTGATACTGCCAACTAGAAGCTGGCCATCATCTGCGCCAGCACCAGCGAAAAGCGCTGCATGGATAGCTTCGGCCTCGACGGGATCACCAGCAGCTGCCTCTGATATTCAGTTTGACGTCCACAGGAAGCATCACTAACACTACGAACCTGTGCCTGTTCCGTGTGCCTCGAAGCTTGATACATGCCATTAGTTGGTGAAGCGGACTTTCGTTCAACATAGGTACATACTACTGAGGTCGATCTCTCGCAGAACCGGGGTCCAATCCAGCGCTTGTATATGTATGCCGGATCAATTGCTCTTGTGCAGTCGCGGAAGGCCTGCAAAGCGCCAAGCGTTATTCTAACCCTTGTTTCGAAGCCAAGAAGAAGGCTGCGGTCTTACCTTGTAATACCTTGCGTGCGGCCATCCGAGTTGCAGCCGGTCTCCCGAATGACACATTCCACAAAGTCACCATCTGCTATTGCGTCCTCGAGTCTCTTCATGACGATGGTGCAGACTCCTTCTCCACGGGCGTATCCGTTCGCGCTTGCATCCCACATCCTGGATTCACCATCTGGAGAGAGCATTTGAAGCTTGCTTTCGCTAATGTAGTTGGTTGGATCCATAATCATGTTTGAGCCCGCTGCAACTGCAACCCTGGATTGGTGGGAACGCAAAAGTTGCACAGCCTGATGAACGGCGACAAGGCTGGAGCTACAGGCGGTGTCGATGGTCATCGATGGGCCATGCCAGTCGAAGAAGTACGACAGTCGATTGGACATGAAGCTTCGTGCAGTGCCCACCGCATGATACGTGCCGATATTTTCTGGATCTCTAAGCATTGCTTGCTCGTATTCGCCGCTCATGAGTCCAACGTAGCATCCTGTGTCGGATCCCCGCAGACTCTCAAGAGACAATCCAGCAACATCCAGCGCCTCGTAAGTAACCTCGAGGAGGAGACGCATCTGTGGATCCAGAACATTGGCTTCTACAGCATTAATCCCGAAAAAATTGGCATCGAATCGACGTTCTACGCCCTCTCCGGACAAGAAGTAGCCGCGCAGCTGCTTCACGTTGGCGTGGCCATGATGTGAGCCATCACGATGATAAAACCCAGCTGCATTGAACCTTGACGCAGGCAACGCCGACGACACATCTCGAGGGGCCTCCAGCAGCTCCCAGAGCTGCTGCGGTGTGTTAGCGCAGCCAGGGAACCGGCAGCCGCTACCGATGATGGCGATTGGCTCCCCAAGCCTTTTTTTGCATTCGAAGTCGCCATTAGTGCGGCATTGGCTCATGGTGACTGGAATTATTGGAAGTGGCATGTACGATTGTGCTAACTGATGATGAGACCTCGTTTGGTTGGAAAGGTATTGCGTCCTCAGTGCACGCCTTCTGTCATTGTCTTTTTTTTTTCAAGTTCTAGCCTTGCGACCATACTCCTACGAGAACTTTAATCTCTTGCAAGATAACACACCATTCCCTTTGTCCAGAGTCAGGGTGCAAGTGTAACAAAAGTCAGACTGATTTTTAATCGACCAGCGTAGGAGCAAAATAGCGCAGCTGTGGCATCACAATAAGCATTTCCGCACGCTTGAAGTTTCTTGACAGCTCGGTTGGATCGACTGCATGGTCCAATGGACAGTTTCGATATAGCAAAATTCTCGGCCCTTGCGAACGCTCTTTGTATGCACTATGTTCTACCTACGCAAACGGTATTTCCTAGAGAGGGAAATGCGTAGTAGAGCAAGCATCTGCTGGAGCAGAAAGGAAAAGCTTTTATCCCATCCTTTGCAGGTTGTGTTATTAGTGTTTCTTGTTGGCGAACATAACAAAAGGATAACTAGCACATGGATCCTTGTTGGACTTAAAAATGGTGTGCACACAGAATGTAACGCTTATTACCCTCTTCTAGGTAGAACCCTCACTCCTACACCAACCTCTACTCGAAATTGTCCCATCAATCAACTCGCTTGGTCCGACTTGCGTTGCTGCTTATTTCCGTTTCGGGCCCTTGCTGTTTAGGCGCAAGGACTCATAGTATGTATCCCGGGCAACCACGCGATCGACCCACGCCGGGTCTAAGGAGGACAAAAGTGCCCAGACTCTTCGGTAAAGACTTTTTTCCAGACACGAGAAGACCCGAGAACAGATCGACGCCGAGAAGCACGTGAATGGAAGATGGTGCGGAAGGTGGAAAGAAGTCGATATCGTGAGCCTGAGAAGGAGGTAGCTTGCTGCCCACGCTGTTATCAGGCCTAGCTATACTGTCATTTACTAGCAGTACAGTACCGCCCCCAACCAAAGTTTTGTATGATGGTTGTAGAGTCTTGGTGCATGGATAGTATAAAATGAGTCCACTGCACATGTAGAGACAGTACATAGTCGTTATCGTCGATCGACCGAGTCCTAGAAAGGTGTTGTTATCTGCGGGCGATAGGGATTTATAGTCATCGATCACTATATGCGGCGAGGGTCGGCTGGCGCTGGCTACCTGGCAAAAGAATGCAAATGTAGATCCGTCATCTATGCTCTGATAAGATTGATGAATACAATATCGTTTCATATACTGGGAAACGTGACTTAAACCTTCTCCTCTACCAGGTCGACTCGCGGCTTCTTGTTCTCCCGTGTACTCTTCCATTCGATAAGAACCGTGCAGGGAAGCATTAAGCATGCAGCGATGAGCGCTGCCACAAACGTCCTTGTATATGCAGTGTTGATGTGTCCCAGGATCTCGTTATACAGGTCTGAGTCGTGGCCGAGCCTCTCCCGCACTAAGCTGATGACCTGCCTAGCAGGCGCAACTTTTATGTCGGCCAAGGTCTCTAGCGTTACTAGTCCACGCAGCCGACTAGTAAGCGCGCTCTGCGTAACAGCTGGGCCAATCGCCGGCGCAATGGTACCTGCGAGTGCACGGGAGAAAGCTACGCTGCAGACTCCAGCAGGGATAAAAGCTTCAGGTAGGACGTTTTGCACGGCAAGAGTAGCTTGTTGAATACTGATGCCTATTCCAGCGGCAAAAAGGATTTGGCAGCCAATCCTGTTTGGGTTAGAACATCAAGTTAGCGAATCACGAAATCCCAATCAAGTGCGTTCACTTACAAGAATTTTGCAGATGTGGTGTCGCGTAGCGCCATCATCAAAGCTGCCCCTGTTGCTGTGCATATCGTTCCTAGGTAGAAACATGGATTGTAGTATCCAATCACACGTGTCATTATGCCGCCAAGCAGCGAGCATACGACCATAATGATGAGAAGAGGAAGGATATGTATGCCCGAGGCCTCGACGGTCTCCACCTTGATGGTTTGAAGCCTAGGAACGGTCTTAGTCAGGCCAGCAATGAATCATGATGTGGAATGTCACAATGTCACTCACCATATCGGTAGCCAGTAGAGAACGAGGAAGAATGCCACACTACCAACGAAGGCAAAGAGTGCAGCTCCAAGGACTGTTCTTTGTTTGATCACATTCCATGGCAGAGTGGCCTCGTCGCCTTCGAAGTATTGCAGCGCCATCCAGCCAGTGAATGACACGGCAAAGGCGACCAAGGTCCCAATCGTCTTGGCCTGTGTCCAGCCCTCTGAACCTCCCCATTGGAGAGACAGAACGAGACTGGTCATGGAAAAAATCAAGATCGTCGTCCCGAGTGGATCGAATTTGCGGAGCGTCGCGAACCAACCCACGTTCTGCACTTTTTTACAAGTGTTGCCGATGTTCCTGGGCAAGAAAAAAACCACCAAGGCTTGCACGACAGCGCAAAAGGGCAAACTGATATAGAAACACCTGGGATTTTCATACAGTAGTCAGCTTCCGCGTCGTCGGAGGAAAGGAGCAGCAGCGTGTTGATATGGTACTAACCATCTCCAGGACTTTCGCTCAGTCAGGACGCTACCGATCATTGGGCCCAGGATCATTGCAATTGACATGACAGCTCCAATGGCCCCAATATAGACGCTCCTGGACCGTAATGGAACCACATCGGCCAAGATAACAAATGTGCCCGCGACCAGGCCCGCGCCTCCGACACCCGTAACCGCCCTGCCGATGATCAAGACAAGAGAGCGCGTCGCTGCGCCGCAGATGGTGCTTCCACCCGCAAATAAGATGATCGAAGCGGCAAACATCGTCTTGACGTCGAGTAAAGAGTAGGCCTTGCCGAACAGCAATTGGAAAGCTAGCGTCGTGAGGAAAGAGCTCGCTCCGTACCATCCGACATCTTCTGGACTGTTTAACTCGGCAGCAATGCCGGGAATTGCGGCCACTATGATTGTGCCGTCAAGGGCATAGGAGAACACCGTCAGCCCTAGTGAGCACACAGTAATGGCAAGTGCGGTTTTGGAAAGACCCTCCACGGGTTTGCAGATAGTCGACATATCGACCTGCGACTTGGAAGTTGATTGTGCATTGCTGGATTCGCTGTACTCTATCATTGTTACGCAAAGGAGACGAGGAAAATCGATTAAGAGATAAGACGACAAATGGTTTTTTGAAAGCAGTATAGTCAAGATATGGAACGCGATGGACGTCCCTTTGTGGCTGCAATTTTCACGACCAGTTGCAAGGTTTTGTGACGCTTCGAGTAGAATATGATCTGTCCACCGCCTTCCCGTAGACGTTGCAAGCCTCGAAACCTTGAGACGGGCATCGAAAAAGAACTGTTGGACATCAATGGGATAATACACTTTGAACAACAAAGGCATAGCCCTCCGATGCGTTCAGACTGTATGATCTCGATCGTTGGAAGGTTGGTGTTCCTAGCATTGGAGCAATCAAAGTTTTTAAGCTCTCCCAACTCTGGAGCGCATGCTTTGAAATAGGAAAAAAAAGTAACATTCTGATTTGCCCTTAGAATATAAGGGACGGGGGCTATACAACAGCTGTCTTAGCGGCCTGACTAGGAGTCTCTACACGTCGGAATAATCCTAGGTTTTAAAAGTGTTGCAGCGAATAGCAATGCTCGACTCGATAGAATTGGACCCAGGAGCGTGGTTGCAGTTCAACGTTGTAGAATCTCGTCCTGATTAAATCGTGATTTCCAGGGACTGTGGCAGAATCGAAGTTATCGAACGGATCGCAGGTGTCTCAGTAATTGGCGGCTATCGAAGCTGAAGTCGAAGTAGTCTCATTAGGCACACCTTGCTGGCTTGTGACTTTTGTGCTAGGTCAGCTACGACCATGATAGCACCGGCATTACAAGAGCCCGATCCATCCCTAATGATAATTTATTTGATCAAGTCGATCGACGATAGACCATACATGTTCGGGGATTGCAACTGCCGGTGGGTCTTCTAGCGCGGCAATGGTCAAGTGTTGTGAAACGATATGGAAGAACCAACTGTTGACGTTGAAAACTATGTAACTACATATACGAAGAAAGATTAACAGGAGCCTTTTCGACACAATGACTGGCGGCTTCATACTGTCCGTGCTGAAAACCTTGGGAATTGCGCCATCGCGGCTTCCGAGGAATCCGCGTCACGTGTGGAGTATTAGACCGCTCTTTTACTAGTAGAATCTCGCTCTTGTTCCTCTAGTAATGCTACTGTCGTCTCCGTTGATAGTATAGATCGATTTCCGCCATTTTAAGGTATTGTTCTCGTCACTATAGGACACTATAAGACTCGCCGTTATAAGGCCTTATAGAATGGACGATTTTATAGCTAATCGCCTTATTAAATGCTTCGAGAGCAAGATGTCTATCGGTACTATAGTAGATAAGACGAAGCTCGCTTAGTCTACTATATATCGTGCGAGAGCCTATTAGTAGACCTTCGGCACTATATATATCGATTACTACGCTAAATAAGGCAGACCTAGGCTCTTAAACGTTAATTAAGAGTTATGGCTTCTATAGTATCTTACTAAGCGTCCGGACGCTTATTTAGTAGAGATAATACTCGCAATATTCGATTAATTTAAGGTAGAGGTGTCGGCGCGTACGGTATATAGTATGCTAAAGAAATACGGGTAGACTCGTAAGGCGGCTCGGAGGGTAGCGAAAGAGCGTAATCTAGTACTACGGGCACTCTAGCTCGCGAGGAGTTGGAAGTAGCCTATAGATAGGTTAATCTTTATCGACGAGACTACCTACAATTAGAAGACTAGTTAGCGAAAGTATAGTTAGAGCCCTCGAGGTATAGATTATTATAATGTTACCTTTATAAAGCGCGAGACCCGCTAGTCGATATTGCCGGCGTTTACTATCGACGGGTACCTACCTTACACTACTATCCGCTAAGGCTTAATTACGAAAGAGATATTCTTCTACTAGCTCGTAGATAATATTCTTCTATTACTAGATAGAGGCCCTTAAATAATCTTTATAATAGATAACTATTTAATCTACTATAGTGCCGAGATTATGAGGTTAATACTCGACGCTAGCTATCGCATTAAGTACCTACCGCCGTACTCGCCTAATCTAAATCCTATCGAATAGACGTTTAATCTCTTAAAGAAGTTCATTAAGCGGTACATTACCGAGGTAGATTACTTTCTAACCTTCGAGAAATACCTTATCTAGTACCTTTAGGAGTATGCTAGCGATAAGGCGTACGCTATGTTTAAGCATTCCGGATATAACGTCGATAGGGTAGATTTAGGCTTCGGCGAAGACGAGTGCCTCGAAACGGCCGGTTCTAGTTAGAATTTCCTCGAGTTTAATGCTATAGAGCGTCGGTAGATGCACTAGGCTAAAGTCTCGCTAAATAAGGTACTCGATAGCGATATAATAGTGCATAAGGATAAAGAAGAAGAGATAATAAGTAAAGATAAAGGATATTTAGAGATGTGAGGTATAGTCGGCTCTATGTAGCTCCGTTCCTAGCGTAGTACTAGCGTATATAGGTTAGAGAACGAAGTAAATCTTACGAATTATTGCTATCTTACTACATTTACTATTCACTAACTAACGCATGTAATAAGCTTATATTAATAAAGGAGATAGACCTCGTTACGGCCTCTTCGTACATCTAAAAAGTATTAAAATCCGAGTAGTAGAAGTATAGTAATACTACGTCGAGGGAAGCTAGCAGTTCGCTTACATCTTCTTATCCTCTACGAGCTCGGTAAGAGCCGTACCTACGTTACTAACGGCACGACCCCTCGCCTATTGCCTAGACCCCCCGTTGGGTTGGGTTGAACCCGAATGGGTTAGGTTGGGTTAGGTTTTTGTAGAGTAAACCGTTTACTCGGGTTAGGTTAGGTTTCAAAACCCGACGCTAAGGACGGTTTCTTAGCGGGGGAAACCGAGTAGCTCGACGGTTTCTTAGTAGGGAAACTAACTCGCCTAGATGGGTTCTTAGTACGGTGAAACTAAAGCTAGCTATAATAGCTCTAATACTCCTACTAGATGTCCTTATACTATACCTAATAGAAATTTAACTAAGTACCTAGACCTATAGTAGCCTCTACCTCCTTCATTATTTTCTATAAGTTAAAACACTCCTTAATAGTATCCTCTATATCCTTATACCGTATATTATTATGACCCATAGCCTCTATCCCTTTAAAGGTTAGACCGGTATGCTTAGCGAACATAAGTAGAGTAAAAAAGGTAGTTAATTATGTATATAGACGGAATATGTATGAGCGTATAGGTAAAACTAGGGCGACTTATATAAACGCTCTCGTCCGTCTAGTTTTTAAAGGGATCGTCTCCGCTATAAGATTAAGAGTTCTAAAGAAGTAACTAGCCTATATATGTAGTATGCTAATTCTCTAATAGAAGGTAGTACACATCTACTTAATAGCTTGCTTATATACTACGCTTAGAGGAGGACTATCTCTATACTTAATGTTAGATGCATCCCTAGGAAATTTAAAGTATTTCTAGGGGAGGTTATAAATTTTAATTAATAAGTTCTACCTAGATCGAGACGTAGA
>LFZN01000342.1:0-29597 GCA_001578235.1 Pseudocercospora eumusae | reverse complement strand
GCGGTAGTATCGACGTCGAGTAACGATCGGGGAAGTTCTAAACTAAGGGATAAGTCTAAGGCTAAGAAGGACGATAAAGCTAAGGATAAGGATCGATCTAAAGATAAAGATCGTTCTAAAGATAAGAAGGCCTTAACTTCGGATAGTAAGAACGACGAGATCCGGTACTACTATTATAACGAGGTAGGCTATATTCGACCTAACTATCCTCGCTATAAGAAGGAGGAAGAAAAGAAAGGTAACCCTAATAAGTAGCCTATAGGACGCTCGGGAAAAGCGTAGGCTTTATCGTAGCCTCTCCGATAGCGGTAGGGCTAATCCTAGTATAATCGGAGAAAGTAATCGAGACGGTAGGCGAAATCTAAACTCCGTAAGGAGTTCGTAAACTAGTTTATATAACTCTAGATATAGGTACGTAAGTAACTCTCCTATAATAACGGCTCGTAGTCGAGTAGGAATTACTAACTATTAACGCTAACCTTCCCTACCTAAAGTAGTTAAAGGACTAGTAAATAATATACTACGGTACATACGAGATAGAACTTAGTATAACCGATAGTAATAGCCGAGTAAGGATATATAAGGTCCTCGTATATAGGGTCGACTAAAGCGGGGTAGAACTCCTACTTAGTAGATATATACTACGGTCTACCGGCGTTAATATTTAGAACGGGCTAGGAACCTAGATATAAGGCTTTATAGCCGAATAGATTAAGCGTATATCGTTAAAGAGACTAAAGAAGGAGCTAAAGGCTAGCGCCGTAGTCTACTATATAGGATAGATTAGACTAGGTACCGACGGCGGTACGCCGGCGTTCCGTATCCTAAACGTCGGAGTCGGGTTAAACCTAGAACTACCGGATGCCCTTAAGTCGTACTAGGATATCTTCGATAAAGACTCTACTAGCATCCTACCCTCTTTTAGGTAGACTAACTATACTATTAATCTTATAGAAGGAAAGGAACTACCTTACGGACTACTATATAACCTCTTACCTCGAGAGTTAGAAGTCCTTCGGGAGTACCTTAAGAAGGAGCTTAAGACTAGCCGCATCGTACGTAGTACGAGCCCCGCCGGCGCTCCGCTCTTATTTATATCTAAGAAGGATAGGGGTCTACGTCTCTACGTCGATTACCGAGCGCTAAACTCCGTTACTATTAAGGATAGGATACCCCTCCCGCTTATCGATAAGACGTTAGACCGACTAGTTAGAGCTAAGTACTTTACTACGTTAGACCTAAAGGATACGTACTACCGTATCCGGATCCGCGAAGGCGACGAGTAGAAGACTATATTCCGTACGTAGTATAGGTACTTCGAGTATCGTATTATACCTTTCGGGCTAATAAATGTACTTACTACCTTCTAGTCCTATATAAATCGGACTCTAGTAGGGTACCTAGATAATATGTGCATAGTATACCTAGACGATATCTTAATATATATATATAGCGATAATATCGAAGACTACTAGAATACGGTCTATAAGGTACTCGACCGACTACGGGAAGCCGACTTATATTATAATATTAATAAGTATACCTTCGTAGCGGAGGAGGTCGCCTTTCTTAGATTTAGAGTAAACCGCTAGGGGGTTATAACGGATCTAGAGAAGGTAGCTACGATTACGTAGTAGCCGGTTCTAAGCTCGGTATACGAGGTTTAGTTATTCCTCGGTTTCGCTAACTTCTATCGGCGCTTTATCGATAGGTATTTAAAGGTAGTAGCTCCTATTACCGACCTTCTAAAAAAGGATGTACTATAGTATTAGGGAGAACGATAGTAGTAAGCTTTTAACCGGCTAAAGTAGTAGTTTACTACTACGCCGGTACTACGATACTTCGACCTAGCGAAGGAGGTCCGCCTAGAGACCGATGCTTCCGACTTCGGTCTTTCCGGCATCGTATCGTAGCTTTAGGAGGACGGGCTATAGCACCCGGTAGCCTTTACCTCGAGGAAGATAATCGAGGTAGAAAGGAACTACTAAACGTACGACTAAGAGCTATTAGCGATTATATATTACTTTCGGACTTAGCGTTATTACTTTAGTAGCCTAGTAAAACCTATCTAGGTATATACTAATTATAATAACCTTAAAACTATCTAAACCGTTTAACAGCTAAACCCTCGTTAAGTACGATAGGCCGTATTCCTTAGAGGTTTTAATTTCGAGATTTACTACTAGGTAGGAAAGAATAATCCTATAGATAGCCTATCTAGGAGATAGGACTACTAGAGCGAGAACTATACGGTAAATTAACTATTACTAACCCTCTAGTATACGTTAAAGCTAGTAGATAGCGAAGTAATGCCGTAGGTAGTTCGTATTATATACGCCCGGGCGATAACGACTAGTAGATCTAGGGAGTCTACGATTAAGGAGAACTTAGAGACCGCCGGCGGAGAGTAGGCGGAAATAGCGAGCGAGACTCCCTAACTCGCTAGCGCTACTAAATGTATATAGTACGTGCTACGCTCGGTAGCTAAGGTATTACTAGCGAGCGAAACTATATCTACCGACATTTCGGAACCCTTTATTAGCCTTATTACTTAGCTATAGTACCGTAATAACTTTATTAGGCGGAAGAGGGACGAGTCGGAGGAACGGAACTAAGCACGTAGGCTCTAGAAGTAAAGATTCGATAAGAAGGGCCTACTTCGATATAAAGGTAGACTATATATTCTAGATAAGTAGGCGGTCCGCTAGGAGATCTTATCTACCTACTACGATTCGAACCTAGCGGGGTATTTCGGTATACTAAAGATAATCGCGCTCGTATACCGATCGCTATACTAGCCCGAAATAGAATAAGATGTTAAAACCTATATTAAGACTTACCCTATTTACTAGAAAACTAAGTCGAGTCGATAACTACCGTACGGTACGCTTACGAGTCTACCGATCCCCTCTAAAATCTAGTCGGAGATTAGCTTAGACTTTATTACTAAGCTACCGCCGGTAAAGTATAAGGGCGTAGTCTATAATAGTATCCTCGTTATCGTTAATAGGTTCTCTAAGATAGCGCTATATATCCCGGTATAAGAAATATAGAAGACGCTAGACTTTACGGAATACTTCTTTAAAAGGGTCGTATCGAGATTTAGGATGCCTAAAGGGATCGTTAGTAATAGAGGTTCGCTATTTACATCGGGTTTCTAGACTAAGCTATGTTTTTAGTACTAGATAAAACGACGTCTATCGACGGCGTACTACCCTTAAACCGATAGCTAAACGGAAATCTAGAATAGGACGTTAGAAGGTTACCTACGTTCCTTTATTAGTAAAGCGTAGGCGGAGTAGGTATAGTAACTACCCTTCGTAGAGTTTACCTATAATAACTCTAAGCATTCTAGTATAGGCGAAACGCCTTTCTTCCTTATTTATAGAGAATACCCGAGGTAGTCGGAACTATACGAGGACGTATAGCGAGAGAGGGAGGTACTAGTAGCGATAGATAGAGTCGAATAGTTAAGGAATACGCGTAAGATTATAATAGAGTACTTATAGCGAGCGTAAGCCTATTAATAGAAGGCGTATAATAAGCGGTATACTATAGTAACGTTTAATAAGGGTAACCTCGTACTCCTAAGTACTAAGAACCTAAAGTTACGTTAGCCTAGCCGTAAGCTTAGTATATAATTCGTAGGATCTTTTAGGGTAGAAAAAGCTATCGGTACGTAGGCGTACCGCCTAACCCTCCTAATAACCTACTAGATCTATAATATCTTCTATATATCCTTACTTCGTCTATACTACGGAAGAGCTAGCGAGGAGTAAGCGAATATCGCGGCTCCCGAGATTCTTCTAGATAGTACCGAGGTATAGGAAGTAGAAAAGATCGTCGATAAAAGAAGCCGAGATAGATAGACGTAGTATTAATTACGCTAGAAGGGCTATAACGAGACATATAATACCTAGGAAGGTAAAGAGGACTTCGAGAATATAGATAAGCTTCTTAAAGACTAGGAGAAGGCGGATAGTAGGCGGAGGAAAGGTAAGAAGAAAATAAAAGAAAAAGGATAAGTATAGAGTCGCGTTTCTATTACTATAGAGTACTAAAAAATAAAAATATATAAACTCTAAGGAATTAGATAGTAGGCGGACCCCCGGCGGGTCTACTAATAGATATAAATACGTAGGTAAAAGTAACTATTAGCCTTTAAAGGCGCGATACGCGTTATATACGCTAACTCTAAAGCTTAGTATCTCTCCGGTAGCCTTTAAGGCGCTACTAACCGTAGAGGGCGTAGGAGTTAGCTACTATAGCGTAGCTACTAGTACGGGTATAGTAGGCGGTACTAGTATAGTCGGAAGGGTAATACTACCCTCCTCGTTATCCGAGATAACGTATACTAGCGTAGGCTAAACTCGTACGCCGCTATCGCTACTACGACGGCGATAGCGAGGAGTCTAATACCGTATAGTATATATCTCGACGAGGTTATCGCTAAGCTCCTCTATACCCCTAGCGGTGCGACGGCGGGTAACGTTATCGGGGCGAGAAATACGACTATATCGCGTAGGTAGTAATAGAGAAGTCTCGCGTAGGGCGCCGGATATAAGTATAGGATCTAGCGAGTCTATAGACGCCTCGCTATTACCTTCGTAGTATACTAGAGTAGGCGTCGCGCCTATACGACGACGACGGCGTAGATAAGAGCGGCTACGTATAAGCGAGGTAATAGTAGTACTAATAGTAAAGCGACGGCGCTAGGTATCTATAGTAGCCTTTTACTAGAGTAAGTCGCTTACTTACTCGCGGCGCTATTACTCTCGACGTACGGCCTCGACGCCGCCTTAATCGTAGAGGCGAACTTACTCGGCGATAGAGAGAGGATTAGCGTTTTAAACGAGACGCGTAAATAGTACGACGGCGGAGCGGGTACGCTTATCTCTATAGCGGCGGAGTATATCGGCGAATATATTTAGTAGCTCGTCTCTACTATCTATTATATCGGAAGACGACTCCTCGCTAGAGTACTACTCGTATTTAGAATCCGTACCCGAAGTAGCGGCGTTACGTACCCGCTCGAAGTCTTAAGTAAGATTACGGCGAGGGACCGCGTTACTATTTCGGCCTAACTATATCGTAAGCTCGCTATTAAGTACGTCGCGCTAGCGAATAGAGTTACTAGAGCCGGAGCTAGAACCTAAGCCGGAGCGGCGTAAGATTAAACGCGGACTACGAGCGGAAAGATAGTAGCTATAGTAAGCCGAATTTAGGTAGCTATTATCGTTAGAAAAGGCCTCTATACGAGAGCGACGGTATCCTACCTACGAGGCTAGAGTAGCGTTTAACGTAGTTAAGGGTAAAGGAGTACCCTAATTAGAGCGAGGGCGTCGCTTAGACGGTATAGTAGGTAGCTAGTTATTCGTTTTATTAATAATAGCGCGGTCGCGGCGACTATTATCTCGTACTACGTATTTAGAAGGATACTATTTAGGTTAGTACGTAGATAGATAGCGGAGAGAAGGCGGTACTTATAGCGAGCGAACCTCCTAAGCGAGAGGAAGTACGTTAAGACGAATAATTTCCTACGTCCCGTAATTACTAGTCGAGAGCGAGGGCTTAGAAGTCTTATATAGAACGAGGAGCCGACGTTAGTACGCCCTATTTAAGGCCGCGACGCGCTAGTTTATTCTCCTCTACCTTAATCGAGCGATTAAGTATATAGGCGACGAGATAGAGGGTACGCGCCGCGCGCGTAGTATTCTAAGAGGTACGAACTATTAGGCGTAGCTCTTATTCGTCCTCTATAGTCTCCGAAAGGTCTAGTACGATACTAAAGTATTCCTTCTATAGCTATCTAACGCGGTTTACGCGGCCCTACTATTCTAGCCCGAGCTATAACGCTATTAGTATACGTACCGAAGGTAGGCGGTAGATAACTTACTAGCTCGTAAGCGCCCTTATAAAGGTTCCTACATTTGTCGCACGCTTTATAGGTCGCCCGCTAATAGAGGGCGCCCGTCGCGAGCGACTTTATATAACGCTTATAGGCGATCGTAACGACTACGGCTAAGGTATATAGGTCTTCTAGTCTCTACTAATAATTATTATCCTCTAAGAGTATCTCTACTAGCTCGCGGATCTCCTAGTAGCTAGACCTACTACCTAGGCGGTAACCGATTACATACGCTCCTACTATATTACGGGCCGACTACGATAAAGAATTAGCGAGGTTATAAAGATAAACGAAGAAGTATAGTAAGCTAGAAGGAGCGGCTACGGTACGAAGGTAGTAGTAAAGAAAGTTATTACGCGCGGAGGAAGAATTTTTAAGGTAGAAGGATATTTTAAAGTTTAAAAATACCGCCTACGGATAGAGGGCGGGAGTACTAGCTAACTTAGTAACTACTTAGTTAAAATGAATAAGCTACGCGTCGTAACCTAAATAATTACTATATACGCCCTATATACGCTTAAGCGAAAAGAAAAGAGTTAAGGTAAGAATAGAGTCGAAGTAGGCGAATAGACTATACGCATCGTATTTATAAAGCGAGTAAAGTCGCGTAGGTAGCCCGAGCGCCTCCCTATAAAGACTTAGCGGCTCGGCATCGGTTAAGACTAGCGGGATAGCCCGAAAGCCTAACCTTAGGTACTACTTAGTTATCCTATAGGCGGTACGTCTACGAATATAAGGGTAACGTTATAGTAGTAATTTAGCCTCGCGTATGCGATGCGCCTACTAGGTAATTTAGGCTACTAAGGACATTAGCTTAGAGAGGAGGCGTATGTAAGAATCCTAGTATTAGTTCGCCTACGGGCTAATAGAGGTAGCCTATCGCGATAGCGATCGCGATAAGCCGAGCGTATACTACGTAGATAGACGGCGGATAGATAGCGGTACGATAGGGATCGCGATAAGCCGAGAGCGTTCGTACTAACAGCGATCGCCCGTTCCGATAAGGATCGCGATAAGCCGCGTAGGCGGATAGACGGCGGTCCTCGAAGTATAGGGGTATAGAAGGCCCCCGGTCTCTTACTCTTTTAGAATCTCTAAGATTATTCTAATATACGAAATAGAGGCTATTATATCGTTACATAAACCTAATACTCGTTCTATATACCCTTACTTCTAACGATATCCTTACAGTCCCTTAATCCCTCGGCTACCGGGATGTGCTAGGGAATAACCTTTAGCCTATCGTCTTTTGCCCTGTCTCTAGTTAGACCCCTGCGTGCGCAATTCGTTTGGTGTAGTTACCGGCGTAGGCTCTTTCCTCTATGTAACTTCTACGCGATTATTACTATGCAACTTCTACACGATCATTACTACCCCTTTCCTTCCTTCCTAAGACCTATACCTTAACCATACTAAACTCCTTACGCCTATAGGGGTCTAAGATTAAATCGTAACGTGCGGATAGAATTGCGCTAAGAATATATGATCTTAGTAACTAGCAAAGATGTCGATAAAGTAAACGGTGCATCTTATAGCGCGTAGAACTACGAGTTTAACGATGTAAAAATCTCATATATCCGACCGACTCCGACGTATATACATCGAGAAATAACGGATCCCTACGAAAATTAGACTTCCGGCCGATAGATGCGAGCATTAAGGAATAACACCATATATGGAAAAGCGATAAAGTAAACGGTACATCTTATAGCGCGTGTAATTACGAGTTCAACGAGATAAAAATCTCATATATCCGACGGATATACATCGAGAAATAACGGATCTCTACGAAAATTAGACTTTCGGCCGATAGATGCGAGCATTAAGGAATAATACTACATATAGAAAAGCGAGAAGTTAGAGGTATTTTAGCGCCTAATTCTAATAGGCCTCGTATACTAAGTCGTACTAAGAAAGCGTAGTATTAGTAGATTATAAGTAGCATTCGGACACGAGTAGGGAGATGTAAAAATGACTTTTATGTTTTCGAATTATCTAGAGAGTACTTTACTATTAACATATTTAAAAATATAATTATCTTATTAAGTGTACTAGTTTCTAGGACCCGTTTTAACAGTTTTTCGAGACCTAGTATAAGTGTTATACACTAATACTATATATTCTCGTAAAGTATAGGACCTAACTATAGAAACGCCCGAACCTTGCGATTATACCTTAGGCTCGTGACGAAGCCTTTAAGTACACCAAATATAGTACCCGAGATCCGAATAACGATTGTAGAAGGTAGGTGGAAGGTGGAAGGTGCTTGAAGGTAGAAGGTGCTTGAAGGATCGTCACGAGCCTGATTGGAGGCAGCTTTTGCCTCGCGTTCCCCCTTAGCCTTCTTACGATAGACCTAAGTAAAGGTAGCATCGGCCTTACGAAGCCTTAACTTCTCTTTAGCGACGTCGAGGCGCTTACGCCCGTATCGATCGTAGTCTTTAAAGAACGGGACGGCGGTATCGTCGAAGCCTTTTACGTAGGCGTAGTACACGCGATTTTAGAGACTACCTACTAGGTCGTAGGCCTAAGGTATAAGTATATACTCCTTACGACGGGTACCGAAAGGTATTACGCGGTCTTCGTACTTAACCTCCTTAGGTATGTATAGTACTACGGTCGGGTATAAGGCTATAGCGATGTTCGTAATTATCTTATGCTCGCGACTAATAAGATTATTAAGCGACCTATAAGTAGCCTATGCTAGGTCCGACACGGCGTTTACCTTAAGGCTAGAGTAGCTATAGTCGATTTATTCGAACATATTAGAAAAGGTTAGCTCTATGTCCGGGTAGACTATCCGGAGTAGGGCGTCCTTAGGAGGAGGAGGAATCCGCATAACGCCTCCCTCCTTTATACTATTCTTAGTACCTTACTTCTCCTTCTTCTTCTTTACTCGCTTTCTATCGCCCTTCTAAACTTCTTTCTTATTATTCTTTTTATTCTTATTAGCATTCTTCTTCTTATTCTACTTTCCCTACTTAGGCTTCCTCTACTTTCTAGCATTCTATTCCTATACTTTATCCTTACTCTTCTCCTTACTTCGTCCCTTAAGGGGACCTTTCTTACTCTTTAGAAGCCCGCTTAATAAGGATAAGAGGTCGTTGTCGTCGTCGTCGCTACGAAAAGGAGTCGTAGGCGGCGAGTCGCTATTAGGTACTAAGGCGCCTAAGCCGGAGCTACTCTTACTAGGAGACCGCTAACGTGTCGCGGAGGCGGGAGCTTTACCGGTAGACTTAGGATCCCGAGGTAGGAGTATCGTAGGAGTAGCTATTTCGGCTATAGGAGCGGCGACTAGGGCGGATGTAGTCCCGGTAGACTTAAATTCCTAAGGTAGGCGTGTTACCGGAGTAGGAGCTTTACCTTACGCGTTTACGGTAGATATAGGCTCCTAAGGTAGGCGTACTATAGGAGCGGAGGCTTTAGCGGCGGAAATAGGAGTATTACCTACCGACGTAGTAGACTTACGTCTATCGCCTACTACTAGAGCGGCTACTAATACTATAGATCTTAGTATAAAGGCGCGCTTCGTAGGCGAGGCTTATAGAATAGGGGCTTATAGAGTAGCGGCTTATAGAGTAGCGGCCTATAGAGTAGCGACTTATGGATTAGTAGCTGCTATAGGCTAAGGCTCCTCGACGGGTTAAGGATCTAGGTCCATTGGCTAGGGAGCTACGGTGTCTATCTCTTATAGAGTTAGATCTTACGGCGGCGCGTCTACTATCTACGGTAAGGTCGCGGATAAAGGACCTAGTATAGACTCAATTTCCTATAGCGTGCCGTCTTCTATAAAGGCTCTGAAATTAATAGGCGTAAAGCCTACTATAGTTGCTACTATAGTTGTTAATGTTACTAAGGTTATTATTAGTGGTAGAAAGTTAAGGTAATGTTTGCTAAATAATAACTTATATATGCGCGTAACCGCGTATCTACACGGTCAAACTCTAATTGCGGTTTAGTCTAATGCCTAAAATGAGCCGCGCAATTAATGCCTAAAATAACACTACGTAAGCAATGCCTAAAAGCGCGCGGAAGGTGATGCCTAAAAGTGATGCGATAGAACGATGCGCGGCCGGACCATAGGTTAGGGGAACGAGAGGTAACTATAAGTAGACCCCCCGTTGGGTTGGGTTGGGTTGGGTTGGGTTAAGAAACCCAACCCAACCCGACTAGTCGGTTTCTTGGCATGGATGCAGCATGAACATAGAATAAGGGGGAAATAAGGCCTAATTTCCCCCGTAAAGGCTACCTCTAAGTAGGCTCTAGATAGGCCTAGGAAATGTAGCCACTAATGTAGCTACCCGAGAGTAAAAAAAAAAAAAAAATCGCGTTCCTTATGCCAAGCCTATGCCAAGAAACCGACTTGAAGTCGGTTTCCCCCGCCAAGAAACCGTCCTTAGCGTCGGTTTAGAAAACCTAACCTAACCCGACCGGTCGGGTTACTCCACAAAAACCTAACCCAACCTAACCCATTCGGTTTCAACCCAACCCAACGGGGGGTCTAACTATAAGTCTATTAATCGTAACATCTACTAGATAGATCCTTTCGAACTCCTATTTAGGTATCCCCTATAGGAGGGAATACTTAAGGGTGCTCGTTAAGGTACCGATTCTATGTGATTAGAGGAAACCGTAGAGTTAAGAAATAGTAAGGGAGGATTTTGCGATATACGCCGATTTATATATTTAGTAGCGTAGGAGTATCCCTCTATCGTTATATATCCTCCTTACTTAGACGTAGAACCTTAGGTACTAAGGTTCTCGCCTATAGTTAGCGTACCTCCTCCTCTAAGACCTCTATAGGCGGAAGTAGTAGACTTAGGGTTAGCTATACCTTCTAAGGCGCGTCTTACTAGAGCTACGGCGTGCGCGTAGAGGAGCTAGCGAACCTAGGTTACCTAAATAGGTTACTCGTGCCTAGCTTTAGGCTACTCCTCGATTTATCTTAACTCGCCTAGGCTCCTCTAGTATCTCCTCTATCTACTATGTCCGCGGTACGCTCGGTCGGAGAGGTAGCAACGATAGACGTAGAGTCGTGAGGCTCTAAATCGCTAGCTTCCTCGTAATTTAGTAGACGGTTACCCCGTCGAGGTTATCGTCTTATTAGTACGGTCTAGTCCGAGAGAGCGAGAGTAACTTACGGCTCATGTTGTCGAATTAATAGTCGTATCTAAAGAACTTACTTATCTATAAACTAAGAATCCTCGAATTACTCTATTAGATGCGCGTTTATATCTCTAAGCTTATCTTCGCGTACCTATTCGTTTATAATCGGTTACTCGTTACGCTACTTTACTAGATACTCGACTTTGCCCCGTAAGAGGCGTTTATTAAGGATGCGCTTAGGCGTTATAGCTAGCTACTCGGACTATAGGTCTATCGGCGTAGGTACTCGCGGATAAGTACGCGCGAAAGGATCCTTCGTAGGGTTTAGAGTAGGCTCGAGCTAAGTAACTAAGACTACGGGATAGAATTTAACCGTAGCTAGGAGATCTGACTCGTAGGCTAACTTGCCTACTCGCTTTCTAATCTTAAAAGGCCTAGTAGCGTAATAGCTATACTTCCGATAGCCTTAGCTATAGACGCGATATCTATAGTAGAGCTTAAGCATTATATAATCCCCTAGTGTGAGAGGAGTGAATGAACAGGTGTACAGATACGACGTAGTAGTTAGATTTCTCTATGTAATAATACCTAAAGGACTCGAAAAGGAAAGGAGTAAGTAAAGAGTTTTCCTCGGTACGCTAAGCCCTACGAGTCGGGTACGAGGTGCTACCGAGGCGCTTACGAATTAGTTACGAATTAGGTTAGTTCCCTAATAGTATCCCCCCTCCCCTAGTAGCCTATCCTAGGCTATATAGGGGCGAGAATAGTATATAAATAAACGAAGGTTAGTTCGGGGTCTTTACGTCCCCGCCTCGTCGTCTTTCCGCTCGCCCGGTATAAGGCTATATACATCGTACGACCTTCTTATACTAAGACGTAGGTAAGTAACACGTATAGTTACTAATAAGAGGTATAGGCTCGTTATAGTAGGGGTTCGTAGGCGCTACGGGGGACTTTCGTCGCCGTATTTTAGCGGAGGGCTAAACCCGGTTCGCCGTTAGTTTTACGCGGCCGTTACTTTACTTTCTATAATACTACCGCGTAACTTAGATTAGGTCGTTATTTATATTTTTCCTAGGTTAGATATTACTTAAAGGGCCTTACCGGTCGTAACTAGGTAGCTACATACGTAGCGGAGTAGTTACGGAGCGGTAACGAGGCGGTAGTAATCTAACTTCGCGCGTATAGTATATAAGGTACCTATCTTTTTCTCTAACTTCTTCTTCTTTTATATATATACTATTATCCTTTCGAGAGTCCCTTATCCCTACGCCCTCTTTAGATTAATTAATCTTAGCTTTATAAGCTCCGATAACTACCCTCCGCCGCGCCCGATACTATTACCTATTCTAGCTAGAGAGAACGTATTTAGTTTCTAAGACTTTTAATCTTTAGACGCTAACGGTCCTAGTAGTAGTAAGTATCCGGTAGTATTTCGCGATACTTTCGGTAGCTAATCGGTATAGTTCGTCGTTCTCTTCCCTTCGATAATATGTTAAACTCGCCTAGCGGTTTCGGCGAGAGTCCTATTAATCGCGGTAGTAAGACTCCCGTTAGTACGCCGGGTTATTATACCTATTATAGTACTCTCTCGATACCGGATCCGTCGTAACCTCTACCCTATTAGGCGTACTATATTAGTAAGGTATTAACTTCGAACTAGCCGGTAAAGAAGGCGCTTACTAACCTACTAGCCCTCTAAGGTACGCCTACTCTCCGCGAGCGGCTCTATACTAAGTACGTCCGTCGTCGGTAGAAACCGCGCGACGAGAGTAGTAAGAACGGGGTTATCGATACGAAGTCTATTTTAGCCGTGTCGTAGGAGTATAGGAAGCCCTTAAAGGGATCTTATTAGTATTATAAGGAGAGTCTTAGTAACCTATCGTATATCCTAGTTCGTTCCGAGCTCGTTCCGTTACCGTTTCGCCGCTAACCGTAGTAGATTCCTAAGGAGATAAACCGTACTATTAACGTATAGTATTTCCTCTATCGAGATACGCTTCGCGCTAGCGATCGAAATACGGCCGATCGTCGTTATAAGCGCCTTATAGATTTTTCGTAGAAGTTTATATCCTATCTATTCGACCTTAACTATAAGGTCCGTAGCCGTGCTCCTCTAGGTATTAAGTCTCCTAGTAAAGGGCTCGCCTTTACTAACGCGTATAAGTACTACCGTTATAATCGGAAGACTAGTTATAAGTATACTAAGAAGGAGTAGAATATAGGCCGTAGCGATAGCGGGTACCGCCTAAGAAACGTAGTAGTCGATAATTAGGCTAAGTAGACTATAGTACAAGGCGTAATAGTAGAGGAGGCTCGCCTTATCTACTTTAGGTAGTATATAGTATAATTTCGGTATAGGTACGGGATAGGTTCGACGGCGAGATAGCATTTATTTTTAAGGATTTCTTAAGAATTATAATTAATTAATCTTTAGTAAGGTCCTCGGGCGTAGTTTTAGTTAACTACTACGTAGTATATTATAGTAGGTACGAAAAGTATGAATTTTATCTCCTTTACGTACGGCTTTTTACTATAGGGTTTTAAATTCTTATAGTTTTTATATCCTCGCTTTTATAAGCCTTCCTCGTTTCCGAGCTAGGCCCTTTTCGTTAGTTCTTCGAGCCTCGCGCGGATAATCCTTTATTAAGTTATAATTTACCTTATACGAACTAAGGAGTTTATCCGCTACTAGGTCGTCTTCTATTACCTAATCGTCGTATCCGGGCGAGTAGCCTACCTATCGGATTTTAAACTAGAGTCCTTCCTTCGTAATATAGTAAGATAGGATTTCCTCGACTTCGAAACGTTTATTACCTTCTCTATCGTCTACGAGGGGCTCTACTAGTAGTAGTTCGTAGCCTTCTCGTAGACGATATAGTTCGAGAAGGGAGACGTAGAAGACGGGGTAGAATCTTTTTATCGAAGGGGGGAAGTTTAGCTCGTATACGTAAGTACCGATACGATTTTTAATAGTAAAGGGCCTAAGATACTTATTATTAAGCTTCTTATAGGGGCGACGAGTATATATATTCTTTCCTAAAACGAGGACTCGTTCTCTAACGTCGAACTATCGGTCTTAGACCGATCGGTCGTAATATACCTTTTATAGGGCTACTATATATTCTAGGCTAGACTTCGTATTATCGAATTCTTTTTACCTTACTAAAATCTACGCGTAGGCTTACTTAGCGAGTTTACGAGACTTCGACGTAGTCTCGATATCTCCTTACCCCCCCTACGGTAGGTATTCTTAGTCGGTAGTACGACGAATACTATTAGCTATATTTAGAACGATCCTAAAGGCGATTTAGATAGGTAACACCCTAATCTAGTATAGATTTTACTATTATACGCTAGGGTAGTAGTATAAAGGAGTCTTACTTAATCGTCTTAGTCCTAATTATAGTAGATACGGAGATATATTTCGAGGTTTTAGTTAGAACGCTCTATTTATCCGTCTATCTAGGGATAGAAGGCGGTACTAAGGCGTTTCTTATAGACTAAGTAGTAGTAGAAAGCGCTCTAAAATATACTTATAAAGATCGATCCTCGGTCCGAGATAATACTATTAGGGACGCCGCTACTATAAATAACTTCTCGAAATATAAGCTTAGCTAGTTATACTACGTCGATCTTAGAGGTAACGGGGAAGTACCGAACTATCTTCGAAAATCTATCGACGATAACTAGGATCGAGTCGTAGACGCTACCGTTAAAGCCCTTTAAGGGTAGAAGTCCCGTAATAAAGTTTATAGAGATATAGCGCTATAGTTTAGTAGGAACTTCTAACGGCTTTAGCGTCCCGTAGGGTTTATACCGTTTAACCTTTACCCTTTAGTATATATCGTATTCCGCGATATATTATTCGACGTCTTTCGTAATATCTTTCTAGGAGTACTTAGCGGAGATAGCTTCTTATATACGTTACTTACTATAGTAACTAGCCGTAGGGTTATTATAGTTACGGTATAGGATCTCTTACCTTAGCGAGGCGCTTTACGGTACGTAGACCTTACCGTTAAGGCGAAGGAGTCTATTATTATCGAAGTCGTATCGATCGAGATCGGCCTATAGGGCGGAGTTACCCTTCTAGTCGTCTCGCGTAGCGGAATCGCCGTTCTTTTAGCCCTCTTTCGCTATCTTAACGTCTTAGATATAAGGGTCTCTTATTTACGTCGATTTAATTAGGTCGAGAAGGGACTTTAGAGCCTCGTACGAGGACGCTCCTTTATCGGTAGCCGCTATAGCGATAGCGATACGGGATATATAGGGCGTAAGCCTTTCGTATACCCCTCCGATCGAGATTATTACTATTAATATCTCGTCGTTAATAAGAGTATCTATAGCTAGGTACCGACCGTTATTACTTTATAGCGGCGGTCCTACGGACTTTACTTAGTTAGGGTAAATATAAAGGGTTTCGGTCTACGAAGTATTTCCCGGTACCGATTCGTAGCTATTTCGATATTCCTCCGGCGCCTTTATAAGGGCGGACTTAGTATTTATCGTTATAACTCCTAGTTTCTTTTAGAGTAAGGGAAGTATACCTTTAAGCTCCTAGGATTTAGTATTATCCTTAAAGCCTTTAAAGTAGTTAGGTCTTCTTAATAGTCTATCGGAAGGGTTAGCGGATCCCTTCTTATACTCGATAACGAAGTTATATACCGCGAGCCGTTCGGCGATATAGGCTTATCTCCTAGATAGAGTCTACGTAGTTATAAAGTACCGTAGGTTATTATAGTCGGTTAAGACCCGAATAGGGTACGCGGCGCTACCGAGATAGTATCGCTAGACCTTAAAGTATTCCGAAATAGCTATTAGTTCTTTATTAGGCGTACTATAGCGGATCTACGGTCCTACGAAGCTACGCGAATAATACGCGACTAGATACTAGTAGCGTTATTTAGGATTCTCCGTCGACGGCTATAGTATAATACCCGCGTAAGTAGCGTCTAAAGTATCCGTAATTACGTAGATTAGTAATAATAGGTTAAAGTGTTTAAGAAGCGGAGCTTCTTCGAAGGCCTTCTTAGGCTCTTTAAACGCGTTATTCGCGGCTTCTAACTATTCTTATAGACCTCGGACTATAATACTCTTTCTACGCTTATTTATTCCTTTATACCTACCGGCGAGGAGGTTATTTAAAGGTCGGGCGATGCGGGAATAGTTCTATACGAAGCGCCGGTAGAAGTCTACGAACGCTAGGAATACTTATACGTCTCGATAGTACTATAGAGTAAGCTATTCGGCGATGCTCCGGACGCGCTCTAGGTCTATTTCTACCCTATTTATAGTAATAACGAACCCTAAGAAGTCGGTCCTATCCTTATAGAACTTATATTTCGAAGCCTTAGTATATAGCTTCTATTCTCGTACCCGCTATAAGACTTATCGTATATGCTTACGGTATTCTTCTTCTAAATTTAAGAAGATAAGAATATTATCGAGGTAGACGACGTATATATAATCTAGTAATCCGGCTAAGGCTCTATTAATATAGGACTAGAAGGTCGCCGGCGCGTTCGTAAGTCCGAATAGTATAACTAAGTACTTAAAGAGACCGTAACGGGTCTTAAATGCTATCTTCTATTTATTACCCTTACGAATACGTAGTTAGTAGTAGGCGTCTTTAAGATCTAACTTACTAAAGATCTTTACCTATCCGAGTCGGTCTATTATCTCGCTAATAAGTAGTAGAGAGTAACGGTTCTTAACCGCAACTCGATTAAGTCCGCGGTAATTAATATATAGTTATATGCCGCTATCTTTTTTAGGGACGAAGAGGATTAGTACGCCGTATAGCGACTTACTAGGCCGGATCTATCCCTTCTTTAGTACGTTATCGATATACTCTCGTAGGATCTTTAACTCTTCTTAGGAGAGGTTATAGATAGGTATCTACGGAGGCGACTTACCTTCTTTAAGCTCGATAGTATAATTATATACTATATATTAAGGTAGGATACTAGCTAGGTCTACTTTAAAAACGTCGTCGTAGTCTTAGTACTATGGAGGCACTCCCTTAGTATATATTACCGTAGTAACGAGGTCTATATAGACCTATTTAGGGAGGTCGTATAGCTCTAGCGTATTTTCGTAAGCGATTCGGAGCCGGTCCTATACCGTAATCGTAGCTAGCTACTACTAGTCTAGTTTTCTTCTATCTAGATTAATGGTTATCGGGTCTCGATTACTACCTCCTTAGCTATTTAGGGTTATAATAGTATCTTCGAGGGCGAAGGAGCCTATAGGTTCGGCTATAGCGGCGATATCCTTACGAAGAGGTATCGGAGTAGGCTCGAAATCTTAGGAGTCTAGTATCTCTATCGATACGGCGTATATACCGTTTTCTAAGGTAAGGTAACTAGTACTATCGATATTAGAGGCGAGTACGGTAGAGGCTATAGCTCTTACTTTAGCGTTCTTATCTTCTAGATCCTATATAAAGCGTACTTTATAGAAGTTAATTAGAGGTAATATAGCCGCTAACTAGTCCTATCCTAGGACTATGTTATATCCCTAGAATACTACCGCCTAGAAGATCTAATCGGCCTTTCTTAGCTTCGATTCGCTATCCTTAATAGTAACGGCGAGTCGATATACCTTAAAGAGGGTTATCTTATTATCGTCGAGAAAACGAGCGTTTAGGGTTAGTAGGTCGAGAGGTTAGAGATCTAATACTCGAGAGTAGTAGGCGGAGATAAGATTTAGCTACGCTCCGTAGTCGATTAAGGTATAAAGTAGCCTCGAGGAGCTATCGACCCTAACCTCTACGTAAATATATCTCTCCCGTCCTTTTATTTTTAGCCCTAGCTATAGGTTAAATAGATTAGTAACGAGAATACTATTTAGGTTATTATTATCCGTAGCTAGGGTAGCTATTTTTCCGACCCCTTCTTATCGGAAGTAGAGGCGTCTTTATCTTTCTCCCGCTTCTATTAGTCGCGGTTATTCTAACTAGAGGCCTTAGTTAACTTCTTATCTTTTTACTAACGGTTCTTCTAGGACTTAGAATCGCTTCGACTATCTTTCGACGCCTTATCGGTATTATTTCGGTCTTAATTCTTAGCTATAGAAGGTTTCGCCGAAGAGCCGCCTATCTAAGCCTTAACGAGGTAGAGGCGGTTAGCCTCTACCTCGAGCTCGTCTAGGTTTTAGTAGCGGGATAGGAAGTCTAACTTTACTATCTTATTAGTAATATATTTAGGTAGCTTAGCGAAGTATAAGCTAATAGTCCCGGTATTAGAATAGTTAATATCGTAGAACGCGCGTAAGCTATCTTCCTAGACTTTTATATATCGAAAGAACTCGCCGATAGATTAGCCCTACTTAAACGAAGCGTTATAGTACGCCTTTACGAGCTCGCTACGCCTAGTAGATACGGGTTTAATAGTTTCTTCGATAAGATCCCTTAATTCTCTCTACGTAAGCGACTCGGTATCGGTTTAGCGGCTAACTATATTCGCTAGCGACTTCTCTTCGATACCTTAGATAGCCTAGCGGGTTCGGTAATCGCTATCTTATAGCGTATCGGCTATCCGCTACTAGTTATTAATATTAGAATACTAGATATTATTATCTTCCTAGCGCTTAGTCTTTAGGGTCGGAGGCTTTAGGCATAAGAGATCCTATAAGGGGTTATAGGCCTACTTTAGGGGCGCTTCGTCGTTATCTCGGTCCTCTAAGGAGGACGAGTCGGCGCGTTTACGCTTCCCGTATCTCTACTCGAAGATGTTAACTAAGGCTTAGGACCGTTAAAGATATTTCTTAAGGTCTTTATCGCTAAATTAGGTTATATCTAGCGAGTCGAGCCTCTCGATCTCTTCTTAAAGCTTTACTTTCTAATCGACTAGAGGAGCTAGCTAAGCTAGCTCCTCTTAGGCTACCTCCGTTATAGTTAGAGACGTCTATATACCGGAATCGGTACGTAGTACTATAGGTACGTCTTCGAAATAGTCCTCTTCTACGTCTTCTTCCTCTAAGGTCCTAATAACCTATAAGGGTTAGCGATTAGAGGTTGTTTTAGTAGCTAGTCGTATTCCTAGCGCCGTAGTTCCGCTAGCGGGTATCTAGCTTCTACTACGAGAGCGCGAGCGTAAGGATATACTTAATAGGGATTAGGCGGTTCTCCTAGTTCTCTTACCCTACGGCATCCGCTAAGATTAGCTAAGGTTTTATAGGGTACTATACTAACGACGGACCGGGTACGAAAGGGCTACGAGTCTATACTACTATTCCCCTAGAGGGATAGGAGGTATTATACTATAAGAGGAGTAAATAAATAGGTGTATAGATACGACGTAGTAGTTAGATTTCTCTATATAATAATACCTAAAGGACTCGAAAAGGAAAGGAGTAAGTAAAGAGTTTTCCTCGGTACGCTAAGCCCTACGAGTCGGGTACGAGGCGCTACCGAGGCGCTTACGAGTTAGTTACGAATCAGGTTGGTTCCCTAACACCTAGCTCGAATAATACTTAGTAGTGCTTTAAATCATAGCGGTGCTTTATATCTACCGCCGCGAATGCTAGCGACTCCTCTACTACATCGCGAAACTACTATCGTAAGGTTTCAAAGTACTAAGGCTAGAGTTCGCGAAGACCGATAAAGGCGTCTATATTAAGATCGAACCTAAATAACATCTAATCTAGCGAGATTCTAGTACTCGTATCCTTAACGCTACCGAGATATAATGTTAATAAAGGGAGGACGTCCGTCTATTAAGTATTAGGATTAGAGGTAACGAAGTACTAGATTATAATCTCTACGGTTTAATTCGTACGCTCGGATTAGCTATCGGTTTATAGATAGTACGCGGTAGACGTAAGGATTAAGGCTCTAAGGAGCTTTATAATCTTAGTAAAGAATTTCGAGAGCTCTTTAGGGTCGCGATCGCAAATAAACACCTTAGCTACGCGCTAAGATCTCTCCTAGATAGCCGTAAGGTATTAAGCTACCTAGATTTCCGCTAGCTACTAGTATTTACCGGGTAAGAGCATTACTCGCTTAGATTTCTTATAGGTAACCGTAAGTAGGGTATTAAATCCCTCGCTAGTTAGAGGGAGCCTAACGATCTAGTCCGCGGTTTATACGTCTATAGGGAGCCGATACTTTAGGTCTATAGGATTAAGTTACCTATAGGGTTTATACCTAGTCGAGCGATTATTGTTATAGCTAGAATACTAGTCGATATATTACTCGAGGTACCTACGGTAGTAGCGGATATAGAAGCTAGCGTTAACGCGATCGAGGGTACGATAGAAACCTACGTAATAGCGAAGATTATATGCTATCTCGAAGATCTTACCTATAAGACTAGCGGGGATGTAGAGGCGCGAATAAAGTAATGCGGGGTCGATATAATAGATAAGTCCATCTTCGTTAAAGAAACGGATGCCCTCTAGCGACCTTAGGTCTATTAGCTTGTTATTAGGGCCTTCTAGAGTATACTATAGTTTACGCGATAGTATATCCTTAAAGGATCGTAGGAAACTAGGCTTTAGGAAATACCTAGGAACGGCGCCGTTTTCTATCGAACTAGTGCGTTCTCGATTACTCTAATCGACCTAAGGTTCTTTCGAACTAGCGTGCCCTTTATCGACTTAAGGTTATTCTACGTTTCTATAGCGCTCGTCTCGCTTTTACTAGCGTTAGCGTTTCCGCCTAGCCTAGCGACTTTCGAGCTTCTTAGGCTAGGCTTTCTACTCCTCGATATAGGCTTATTCGATAGACTTAAGGACCTAGAGTAACCTACGCTAAGGGCGGTTATCCTAGTAGGCTTTTCGAAGTCTATCTTTAAAGTTATCGGAGAGGGAGATTTCGGTTTCGATATAAAGGGAGGGTACGGTTTAGAGGCTATAGAAAAACGCGGGTATTTCATCGTAGGCTAGGAACGCGTCTATTACTCGCGTTAAAAAAGCATTCGCTATAATTAGGCCCGAAATAATTAATTTCCGGTATTACCGAGCCGGGAGTAATAATTATTATATCTAGGCGACCTCTACCGGTAGACGCGGCATTCCTTACCGCGAAGAACTTATCGTCGCTATAGGTAGACGTAAGGTTCGGTACTATTACGTACATCGCTAGAATCTTATCGAGCCCGCTAGCGTTAATATCGTTTACTTTCGGAGAAATAGCCCCTCTAAGTCGTAAGAGCGCATCTAGGGCGATATAATTCCTACCGGGTTAGTAGATTATTTCTAGTTAGGGAAACTAGGAGATATATACCGCGGCTTAAATGCTACGGCGATTAAGGCTAGCGGTAGATATAGTAGTCGCGATTCATGTCTTTTTCGCGATAGCCGTAACCGCGCTATAGTCTATAACTATAATAGTCTTAGACGCTACGTCTACTATATGCGATACCCTCTTAATCGCCTAGATAACGCCGAAAAGCTCGAGTTCCGTAGGCTAATATCGTAACTCTATACCTATAAGTACGTAGCTCGTAAAACCGACGACCTTTAGTCTATTACGCGGGAATTACTTAGATTATCTTAACTAAGTAGTACTATCGATAAAGTCGGCTATCGTATCGTCTTTACGAGTAATAGGCTCGGGTTCTTTATACTCTAGTTAAAGTTCCCCTTTTACTTAGTAATATATAACTCTAATCCTAAATTCCTTAGAAGTATCGACGTCGATGTAGAAGGTAGACGTAGGGTTAAAATACTAGAGAAAACCTTAACTAGGTTAATCCTATAACGCCTAGATCGTTTCCTACGCGAGGATTATCTCCGGAGTCTAGTAGAGCTTAGCTTTCTTTATCTATATGCGGCGTCTACCTCCTTTAATTTAGGCGGCGTTATTCTCTTTAATAGCTAGAACCTTAGCTTCCTAGAGGGGAAGTATAATCTTACCGAAATATAGAATAATAGACCTAAGGTATCCGATTAGGCCGAGATACTACTTAAGCTACTCTACGTTCTCGGGACGCTATAACTCTTTTAGTACCGCTAATCGATTTACCTAAGTAGCGAAACCCTTACTATCGACGACTCTTCCGAGTATGTTAATAGAGACGAAGCCGACGAACGCCTTAGCGGGTTCGAGACTAAATCTTATCCTATTCATTTTCCCGAAAACTCCGCTAAGGAGCTTATAGTAGGACTCTAGGTTTACTAAGCCGAGAACGATATCGTCGATGTAGCCGTTCGCGCTATCGCTAAATTCGCGGAGGATATAATCTAGGATCCTCTATATATGCTAGATACTATTATAGTATCCTATAGCGGCGACCTTAAGGTACTCTTAGCTACGGGTAGTATTAACCGTAAACTTCTATCGATCCTTTACCGCGACCGCGAATAAGTAGAATATAGACCTTACGTCTATAACCGTAATATACTTATAACCCCGTAGCTTAGCGATAATACCGTCTTATAATAGTAGCGGGTAAGTATCCTTTTAGGAGATACTATTTAGCCCTCTAATATCGATAACTACTCGAGGCTTACGGTAAGCCTCGCCGCCTAGGTAGAAGAGTATTCTCTAAACTATAAATACCGGCTAGGCGAGAGGGGAATGCTTCTTTCCGTATACTATTTTATCCTAGCCGTATAGCTTATCGAATTACTTATTAACCTTAGCGTTATCGGTTTCCGATATTCGATATACCTTACTACTAAATTTCTCGTTTTCCTAGCTAGGCTTAAGTAGCAACTCTAGCTAGTCCTCTTCCGGGAGGTCGATAGTAGTACCTCTATCCTTCTATAGATCCGGAAATAGGTCGACGATAGACCTAAATCTAAGGGCTACGGATGATTCGGGATTATCTACGTAGATCGTTACTCCTACCGAGGTTTTAATACTCGAGGCGCTAGTATCGATAGTAATTTTAGAAATCTCGGGCTATAACTCTAGGTCTATAAGATCCTTAAGGGAGTTATAACTTAGCGTAGCTTACTTAGACGTAGCTAGCTTAGACTTAGCCGGCCTAGACTTTAACTTCTCGAACATTACCTATTCCTTCTACGGATTTATAGTAGTTAGGATCTTAGCTAGCTTAGCTTCTATAGACGTAGGGTTTAGATTAAATTTATTAATTTAATAAACCTCGTCGATCTAGAGCGGCTACATTTCTCCTAATCGTCGGTTATAAGGAACTATAAGCTATTAGCTACAGCTAAGATTACGAACTTATACTATAGGTATATCCGCGTCCGCGACGTACCCGCATACAATACCTTCCCTAAGAGCCTTCTTATCTAGGATAAATTAGAAGTCTATATCTACCGCGCGTAGGAGTTAGCGATTCTTTACCTTAACCGGAATTATTACCGCGGATCGCGGTAGTATCCTAATAGTATCGGTAGACTTAACGATGCTACGTAAGACGCTATCCGTCCTTAGGGATAACGCGATCGGCATTAGGGCGTATTCGTTCTCCGTTATCGTAACGTAGCCTACTCTAGCGTAAATAGAGAACCTAGCGGGCGTTCTAACATCTATTCCTAGGAGCATATTATGCGGGAGATTCGGCATTACTCGAACGGGCTACTTAATATAAGCTAAAGGTAGTTATTAGGAATCGTGCGTAAAGATAGGAAAGTATATCGGCAAATTAATCCATTTCTCGTACTAAGTGTTACTAGCTAAACTACGGAAGTTAAGTAGTTCTAGTAAGTATTAAATGTTATCTTATCCTAGTTACTCGAGTCGCTACCCTTAGTCTATTATTAATGCCTTATTACTAGTATAGAGGTAGATGCGCTTAAATCCTCTATTAGGAGTAAGGGTATAGTTAGCCTCGATAATGTTAAAATATCTAAAGGTAAAAGCCGGATCGCCTAGCGGGAGGCGGGCCGTACTCTAGATAATAGGTAACCTTAGGTCTATCGGATACGTTATAGAGCTAGGAGGAGAAGAGCGTTCCTCTTCTCTAATATAATAGACCTAGGGCTCTAGGCTATTAATACCTCGATCTCTCCTCTTTCCTAGTAGGCCTAATTTCTCGGCGCGAGTATTCGCGGAGGATTACGATACCGGAGGAGCCGGTTTACTAGGATTTATCGCTAACGGCGTAGCCGGTTCTCCGCTACTCGTTACTTTCGGAGTAAGCTACTACTAGGGAGGAACTAGAGTTCGTAGCTAGAGTACTCGCGTATTAAATGCATTCGCTATCTCTAGTATTAGTACTAAGGATTCTAGGATAGATGCTTCTAGATAGACGTAAGGTACGGTTTTAGAGGGCGTAGCGTTAGATAGAGCGGGATTAGAGGGTATAGGTAGGTCCGATGTAGCGATGTTAGATAGTAGACTTAAAGTATCGGGCTTCTCGACCGGGAGTAGGCGCTCTAGCGCTTCTAGTAGACGTAAGGGAATAGTACCGTTAGGATACTCGTCCGGTAGTAAGGATCCTAGCGACTTTAAGCGATCGAAGGCGTTTAATGTCGTCGAGTATTCTAGTATTTCCGGTAGACATAGCGTTAAGCTAGAAGTAACTAGATTTACTTCCGGCTCTAGGCGTTTCCTTCTACCGGTTTCACTAGTACGTTCGTCCGTAAGCCTATACTATCCTTCGGATAAGCTTATTCTAGGTAGTCCTTAAAGAATTCGTTCGTAGACGCGAACTTCTCGCCGTACATTATATAGCGGGCTAGGCGTCCGTTATAGCGATACTTCGAGCGTTACTAGGAAGACTAGGCGGCGTCCTTAGGTCTACGACCTTACTAGACGTAGTTTACCGGCTCTAAGAAAGGATTACTAGGAGGGAACTCGCTCTCTTTATACTCCTCTTCTCCCTACTCTTAAGTATCTTCTTATACTCGCTAAACTTCGTCCTCTTTATCCCCTAGAGCTTTATCCTTATAACCTAAGTCTATCGCATACTCGTAGAAGAAATTAGGCTTAGCGCCGAAGTTTACGGGAATAGTACTTCCTACGTTTCCTATATTCCTTATCGAAGGTCTCTAAGGATTCGGATGCTATAGGAGGCCTCTCGTGTCCGCTATTCGCTCGTTTACGTTTCTAGTACGCTAGTTGCCGTAGACCTAAGGTCGGTAGGTCTAGGCTCCGGACTAGTTACTATAGACCTAAGATCGGTAGGTCTAGGCTCTAGATTATTACTACTAGGAATTAGGGCGCTATCGATAGTTATTAAAGGGGTTATTACTACGGTAGAAAGGCGCGCGTCTAGAGTTGTTACGAGGCCTAGAGGAAAACCCTAGGTCTACGAACCTACCTCCTACTAGGCCGTCGCGCCTATAGAAATTAGTCGACTTACCGCTATAGGAATCGGAGGTCCTACTACCTAGGGGGTATAGCTCGATCTAGGTAACGTAGTAAGCTTACATCGTATCGATTAGGGTCTAGTAAGTCTAGCTAACGGTAGGTACTTCTAGATTATTACGGAGCTCTAGCGCTACCTTCCGGTATACTAGATTAATCTAACTAGATAGTAACTTAGTTCCGCTCTACTATACGAGGCGTATAACGTTTATAACGTAGGAACTAACGGAGCGGCGCGCGGCGACTTCCTTAATACGGTAGTATTCCGTTTCTAGCTTACGTACGGCGATATAACGGTCTAATCGGAATTACTCGCGTAGAGCTACCTTCTAGTTCTCGATGCCTAGGCCTTCCTATAGAGCGGAGCGGTAAGTATTAGTAAGGGCGTATATATACTAATATAAGGCGGAACCTTATAGGTAGCGATAGAGGGATAGACGTAAGGTGCGAGCTAAGTATTCCTCGGCCTAGATAGCTATATCGAGACGAGTAATAAATGCGAACATATCGTAGTAGTAAGCTATATTACCTTTATATACTATAGGACCTAAGTCCTTACTCTCTCTATTGTCGACGAGGTCCTTATTAAAGAAACCGATAGACTTAGGCTTAAATTTCTACGGGCTAGAATCCGTAGAATACTCTAATAGAGGAGCGTCTCGCGGAGGAGCGTCTCGTAGGCTATAGCCTTAGTTAGTAGACCTAAAGTTAAAAGCCGAGTTCTCTCCTCTAGTAGGGTACGGTGGGTACCTAGGTCTACCGGCCCTACCTAGTAGCACGTATAGATCGGGCTACTATTTATATGCCGTAGATCGGCGAGTAGGCTAACTCTAGTTATATAAACTATTTACTTGTAGCTAGCTACTATCTACTCTTCTATTTATCTATAGCTAGCCTGTCGTCCTTTACTACGCGGCCGTTAAGTACGGCCGTGTCTACGGCGCAACCCTTAGCTTATCTTCATCGCCTAGGGCCATTCTATTCTACACTACTAAGGTAAGCTAGAGGATTGCTTTCTCTAGCTTATTAATCCTTATATCGGCGTTATTAGATGTAGAGTTACCTATAGCGGTAGCGTTATGAATAGTTATAGGCTATCTAGTAGGCGTAGGATTAAAGAACTAGTTAGCTAGGCGTAGGTTAATTTCGTAATCTTCTAGCGGAGTAGGGCTAGCGGTAACTAGTACCTTTCTTCTATCCTTTCTAGCTTCCTTTCTACTATCTTCGAATACTTCTCTAAGTCTATCTTCTATAGAATCTCGCATCTCTTAAATTCTAACTTACATAGCTTCGCGCTCTTCGGCTATTTGCTCTACGATCTAAGCCTTTAGGTCGGTTAAGCTAACCTTACGTCCATTTAGACCGTTAGTAGCCGGTTTAGACATCTTATCGTCGTCGGGAGAAAGCGAGCTACTAACGCGGCGGCTAGATATAGAAATTACCGTCGGAGGTCTCTCCGAGCTAGGATCTCGAGCGCTCGGTTTACGATAGTTGGCGAAGTTTTCGTAAATAGCGGCTAGAGGTAAATTAATTATAAAGGGAAGATTCTTACGTTTACCGCTACTAGTAGCGGTAGGAGTCTCTTCTAATTAAGGAGGCGGATTAATTATAAAGGGAAGATCCTTACGTCTACCGCTATCTATTGCGGTAGGAGTCTCTCCTCTAATAGCTAAAGGTTCTATCGTCTTCCTAACGGGCTTCGGAGGGACCTAGTACTTTCTTCGACTACGATTACTACCTTCTAAAGGTACGTCTTCGGTAGTAGACTTATAGTCCTCCTCTACCTAGCGAGCGAAGTACTTATTGTAGCGCTAACTCTAGGTTAGATAATTAATTTTCTAGGCCGTGAGACGGGTAAGGTTAGGTATAGAAACCTAGGTGCTAATAACCTCTAACTAGGTTAGAAGTTACTTAGGGCCTTAATCTTTCTCGCCTTAGTCGGTAGACTTAGCTTCTCTAGACACCGATCTTAGTCGACGGGGAGCCTCTTTAGCGGCGGGATTATTATAACGCGGAAATAGAGATTACCTACGAGGAGTTTCGCTAGGTACTCGCGAAGCTTTAAGAAGGCGAGGAGGTTATAAGCGTTAGAAACTAAGTAGTCGTAATCTTCTTATAATTCTAGGAATTTATAATCTTCGAAGGCGGCTATAGCAAGCTAGGTATCTAGCGATGCTATATAGACCCAAGGTGCTAACTAATTCGATGCTACTCCGTAGCCGACTACGAAGATAGAAAATAACGACCTTAGTAAGCTTAAGGAGGGATCTAAGGACCGAAGGTAGCGGCTTCGGCTACTACCGAGGGAGGTACGCACCCGCGACTACTCGAGTAGCGCGCCGCGATTACTTACACTAGACGCGGTTTCGTAACGCGACTACTTACACTTCGAGGGTCCCTTCCTTTAGTAAATAAAGGTGTTAATAATAGTAAATAAGTGCCGCGGCGGCGAGGTAGGTAGCGGATTCCGGTTCTCGTAGACCTATAGTTATTTGCTAAGTAGCTTGTCGCGTGCGGCTCTCTACTAGTTAGTATTAGTACGGAAGATTAGTGGAAATCCGTGAACCGGAGGACTTGTTCGCGGATTAGGGTTTTGGTCCGTAGAGTAGACGGTTTAGTCTATATAGTTAACAGTTTAGTCTATAGGGTAGACGGTTTAGTCCGTATAACGACGGTTAGTGCCTCTAGCTAGTTCTCGTAGTAAAGCTACCATTTTATTATAGTGCTTAAGTCATTATATTATTAGATTATGAAGCTAAGTCTATCTACATGAGAAGAGAAGAAGGTAACCTGTAGGGCACGTGCCCATCAGCTGGTGTGTGCCTCCTGCCTAGCCTCCATAACAATAACACCCCTAGTGGTAGAATACTAGAAAAACCTCTCCCTCCCCGAGTAAAAGAAAAAGAGGCATCGATCCCTTTGATTATCGAACCCCCCTCTATCTAAAAAAAATTCAAAATAAGACGACAAGACGACCGTCGTCCCTCTGCTTAATTATTAGAAAGACCGATAAGCACATAGTGCCTCGGAACATCGGTTATTAGGTTTATATATGTTGCTAACCCTTTCTTTTTAACTAAGTCTATAAGCCGTCCTATCGCGACCTCGAGGAAATCCTAAGTCGATGACTAGGGTTAGGCGACGAGCATTTAGTTATACTAACATAGTATCTCTACTAAGATAAGTTACCCCCCGGGGGGGGGGGGGGGGGGGCGACTTATTCGGCGTATACTAACGCACGGACTATATACCTGAAGGCTAGTATGTCCTTTAAGGCTAGTAGCCCCGGAACCTCGCTAGAAAGATTCCCTAAACTGCCTAATACGCTACCTAAGATGCCTAAGTCGATAGGGGCGGCTAGTTAGTCGACTAGAGTACCTAGCTATACGCTAAGTAGCTCGAACGCGTCGAACAATGTAAATAATCCCCTAACTAGTAAGGGCGTAGTTTAGCTAACTAAAAAGGAGTTCTACTCCTTAGTTAGTTAGTTATAGCCTAAGCTACCGGCCCTAGGAAGCTCTAAGAATCCGCTATTCGACGGCAATAACGCTACCGAGTTTGTCGAACGCTTTAAGGGGTACATAATCGAGTATAACCTTATACCTAGCGATACTCTATACCGTCGCTTCCGAAACAACTATAATATACTAGTTCGAGGAAATATTAAGACCCTTCCTAGGTTTAAGAACCCGGCTAACTAGAACCTACTAAAGGAGTCGGTGCGATAGGAGTATAGGTAGTACGATATATACTAGGAAGGATACCTACCCTTAACTACTGATTCCCGCTAATAAGAGGAAGAAAATGGCGACGACGACGACGGCGACGACGGCGAGGCCCCCGGGCGAGGGAAGCGAGTAGAAGGATACGTGTAAGAGGGCGTAGGAGATAGCGATAGCGGCCGATGGGGAGGTCCTAGAAAGAGTACTAAAGATAATGATAGTAGAACTCTTAGGAGGGTTAAAAGTACTAAAGAACGACATAAGGATAATAGTCGATAAGGTAGTAGGAACGGCTACGGTAAAGGTATAGAAGGGGGCTCTCCTAGCCCTAAGAACTAACTAAGGCACGTAGGCCTAGGTAGCTAGCCTAAAGGAGAAGAAGATAGCGGTTAAGGTCTACATTATAGACCCCTAAGAATAAGAGGACATCGATAAGATAATAGGGAAAGAAATCGTTTAAAAGATAGGGATAAAGGAGATTATAGGGGTAAAGAAGGATAGACGAGGAGTAGTTAAGCTATATACGGTAGCGGAAGGGGACATAAGGAAGCTAGAAGCCTAGAAGGAGTAGATAACGAAGATTAGAAAGACGGCGAAGGTCTCGCGCTAGTAGTTTATAGTTATAGCC
>LFZN01000341.1:0-30170 GCA_001578235.1 Pseudocercospora eumusae | reverse complement strand
AATACTAGGAGGATGCCGAGAGTAATCCTAAGTTCTAGCCGACCTAACTACGGACCTAACGGACCCGACCGACCTAAGTAATCTAGGCAAAGGCTAAGAAGACTAAGAACTAGACTAAAGAAGATATAAGGAAGCGCGATACTATACTAAATGTCTTTCGCCTAATGGTTAATAGTAAGTACTTACTAACTCCGAAGTACCCTCGAGACGTGCTAAACGACTATTATAACGAGAACTAAGACCTCTACCCGGATTAGAAGTAGTATATAGCTCCGGCACTTTATTATAACCTACATAACCTAGAGCTAGACAAGTAGATCGAGTAGGACTAGGAACCGCCGGAGGTACTAAAGCCGCTAAAGGTACCTAATGTTAGATCTAAGTAGCGCTTCCTACTACTACATATAGAAGACTAGTTTAATAAGAAGGTCGACGGCCTTATTAGGGATGAGGACTAGGAGGACAACCTTCTATATACTATCCTATATAACGTAATAGTCGAGGAGAAGTATATATAGGACGTATGTAACGCTATTCGCTACGTCTCGCTTAAAGACCCCGAATTCGACCTAGATCTAACATCGGGTAAACTAAAGGAGGTAGCTAAAGTATTTATAGAGTAGCATATAGTAAAGCCGGAGCGTAGAACCTAATTCCTAGTATCCGAGCTCGCGGAGTTTATTACAGAGGTTGCTCTATAGGTATATAAAGACTATGCTACATACTAGGCTAAGCGTACGAAGAAGAAGGCGGCTACGGAGTAGGCTAAGAATTAACTAGTTACTAATGTTTAACCGGGTACTACTATAGAGCGCTATACTCGCGAGACTAAGATTAGCGCTAACTCCGCTCGGGCAGCGACATAGATAAGAGCCGAGTAGCATAGATAAGAGACATTACGCCGTATTAACCGTCCTTAATAGCCGTAGTTATAGCCGTAGCCGTAGGATCCTCTACCTCCCTCGTAGGGCCTACCTAGTCGTGGGCGTAGCGTCGGTCGGCTACTAAAGACTAAGCGTAGGCGTAGTACTAGTCGTAGTACTAGCCGCGGTACTAGCCGTAGTACTAGTATAGAAGATCTAGAAGATCTAGAAGAAGGTCTAAGCAATAGGCGTACCTAGAAGCGTATATACCGCGACACGTTAGTAGTAGTAAGCGTAGAAGTAGGGGGTACTAGCTAGACGAGTACTCGTAGAGTCTCTACTAACTTTAATAGAGAGCCTACTACACCGTAGCGTAGCCGTAGCGCTATTCGCGAGGACTATAGCACTCTATTTAATGCCGATACCGCGGATGCCGCTATGTCTACCGCTTAGTCTACCGTTCGTCGTAATAATCGTAGTATTATACTATCTACTCGACTCTAGGAAGCCCGTAAGCTCTAGAGCTAACTCCGGACCGATCGCTCCCTTAATCCGGATCTTATATTAGTATACGAGGAACGCGACGAGAGTCTAGTCCGTAGGTAGCGTAAGAGAAATACTAGTAAGAACCTAGTTAGATAGTTAATCGAGGCATCGAGGAAAAGAGGATTATAGATTATAGAATAAAGTTATACTACTATCTCCTTATTTATCGAAAATCTCTCCCTTCGCCGCATTATAACTAACCCTCTCCTACGCTTATAAAAGGTATCTTCTCGCTATCGGCTAGCCTTTACTTTTCGTGCACTACTTTTCGTACACTACTTTTCGCGTACTATAAGATTCGCGCCTATGTCGCTAGGGATGTTGTTATTAGTATTAAGCAGGTTATAAGGGCTTACTTCGCACGCCCTTTACCCTTCGACCTATTCCCTTACTACTATTAAAGAATTGTATGCTATAGGGTATCTACGGCTCTTCGCACTATCGAGTTAAACTCTTCGATAGTATCCTAAATAATCGTTACTAGTCCTAGTCCTACTGTTGCTACTAGTCCTACTATTACTACTAGTCCTAGTCCTACTAGTCCTAGTCCTACTAGTCCTAGTCCTACTAGTCCTAGTCCTACTAGTCCTAGTCCTACTAGTCCTAGTCCTACTAGTCCTAGTCCTACTAGTCCTAGTCCTACTAGTAGTCCTACTTCTATAACATCCTACTTAACCTTAATCTCAACATTTGCCTCTTCCTCTTCCTCTTCCTCTACATCTGCCTCTACTACATACTTCCGAGCGAGCCGATAAACGTATTAGGCCATCGCATACTAACTCTTAGGTAGCTATCTAGGCTTCCTCGATGCCGAGACATTATATAGATCCGCAATCTACTTCCATGTTATACCATAGTTACGCTTTAATCCGAGTATAGTAGTAGCCTACATCTCATCGCTTATTATCTTATCCTCTTTATTTTTCATCTTATTCGCTAGTCTAGATGCTATACTTAGTATAAATATCGTAAAAGTCGTAGTCGTAAAAGTCGTAGTCGTAAAAGTCGTAATCGTTATAAAGTCGCGAAAGTATACTCGAGGAAGCGATAAAGATTCGAATCCCGCTAAGACCCCGGATTTAGTATAGTAAGACGCGTAATTAGCGGGGATAAACATCGCGACTACTTTACTTCGCGCATTACGTTAACTTTTACGATTTTTATAACTTCTACAACATAATATAGCGTAGCACCGACACCGACACCGATAGTACGACACCGATAGTACGACACCGATAGCACCGTACGAGATACGTCGATTAAGTATATTTCTAGTAAACGGCGCTAACAAAAGTGTCTAACACGATAACGACGGTCGCCTTAGGCATACCGAGCGAAGTCGCATTATCGCATTTCGAGAAGGCTAACACTAACGCTAACGCTATACTTATTATACTATAGCTATTAGTAATATAACATGTACGGTATAAATGGATACGCGGATAGTTAATATGTATCGAGAGCTAGAAGCATCTCTTCGAGAACCCTTATTATTAGGCCTCTTACGTCTACTACCTCCTATTTCTTAGTCTCTCCCTAAGAGCGATCTACTAGATGTCTTAGTTACTATGTAAGGTAGAGAGAAAGAGGACTTAGCGTAAGGGGATCTAGTTCGTACCGGCTATCTTAGGGCTACGAAGAGTATACCCGATAAGTACGTTATAGAAGTTACATTGCCTATATACTACGCGCGATACGAAGTACTTAACACGTCTATTACTAACTATAGTACTTACTTAAAGAGGATGTACTTAAAGAGGAGGTGTGGAAATAGGTACTAATTAAGCGTGTAATACTAGTAATACTAGGTACTAACCTAAAGTTGAACCGCGCCTAAAATGTCTATTTTTTAGAGCCTATACCGAAATTCTTTTAAAGCCTATACCGAAAAAGACTAAGCGCGGCTAGGCTTATACTTCTAAAGGAGAGGCCTATACCGCTACGAAACAACTTAGCCTATAACCGAGTTTGTAATTAAGACGATCGGCTATTAGGCGGTATGAATTCGAACTAAATCGGGATCTAAGACTAACCTATACATTACGCTAAGCTTAACTAGATACATATAGCATCCGCATCCGAAGAATAAGAAGAGCCCGAACGTAGGAAGCCTATATAGCCTATAGTAATGGATAAGAAAATAAGAAGTAAATTAAGAATTAAGCTATCTATAGCGGGCGCGGAAGCGACCTAAAACAATGCTACGCTTATCTAGGAATGTCTTAGTTTACCTTACTAAAGAGTTTTTACTAGCACGCCTATTAGAGTACCTCGGTATACCTTACTTAAGAGTTTTTACCTTAGCAACTATTACTAGTAAGCCTAATAGCGGTTTACCTTACTAAAGAGTTTTTACCGTAGTATGCCCTAGCGTAGTATGCCCTATAACTCGTAACTATGCTTTCGTAACCTATCCGTTACCTACTCTTTTAGAGAGTCGCGTTCGTAACGTCTTACGTCGGCGAAGCCTATCGGAGACTAAAGGACTAAGTAGACGATACCTATCCGAGGAACCTTAACCATCTAAAGCGGCTCCGCGGTAGTAAGTCGTAGAACTAGTAAGGAACGGTGTTAATCGCTATAGAGCTACCTATATGCGATAAAGAGGTATAGACGGACGCTATCGCATTCGTAGATAGGTAGTGTATTGCTAGGGGTGCGGGTACGGGTATACGTATACGGGTATGTGTGTACGTATACGTATACGTATACGTATACGCCTACGCGTATATGTAAAGAAGAAGAAGAAGAAGTTAAGGTTAGAAGAAAGCGAAGTCTTCTATAATGCTATAGGTAAGGTTAGCTCGACTAATAGTAATACGCTATTTTAAGTAATAATAGTAAGGTAATAATAACGGCGATGTATCTATAATAGACTATACTATAATAGCGACGTTACCGGCCGGCCGTATAATAATAGTACCTAAGGCATACTACTATAAAGAGATCCATAGTTAGAGTTTACTATAGAGATTAAGAGATACCTAAGGCACTACGTAAATAGAGATGTACTACGTGAATAGAGATGCCTAAGGTACTACATGAATAGAGATGCCTAAGGTACTACATAAATAGAGATGCCTAAGGCCTAATTACTCTAGCATCCTCGTACTAATATAGATAGCGAGCTCGTAGACGCGCTTAAGGAGTTTAAAGAACACATCCTAGCATTAATGTAGATAGCGAGCTCGTAGACGCGCTTAAGGAGTTTAAAGAACACATCCTCGTATTAATATAGATAGCGAGCTCGTAGACGCGCTTAAGGAGTTTAAAGAACATATCCTAGCATTAATGTAGATAGCGAGCTCGTAGACGCGCTTAAGGAGTTTAAAGAACACATCCTAGTATTAATATAGACGACATAGCTCGCCCGTAGTAATAGTTAATAGGCGGCTAATTTACCTTAAGACTACTTTCTTCGATGCTCGATAGTAGCCTTTACGAGAGCTATAGCATAGCCTTTACCTAGTAAGCCTTCACCTAGAGAGTAGTAATAAGTAATAGCTACTAGTAGTAATAGCTATCCGTTAGTAGACGCCTATTAGCATCGTATTTTCGATTACTACATCGCCTACTATAGAGGGAGCGAAAGGCGCCCTCGAGAGTATTAGTAGTCGAAGCCGTAATCTCATTTAAGTTATTCACCGACTCTCTTTACTCGGCATTAACGCGACGTTACTATCGCTTCCGAAATTACCGCCTCTAGCTCGCCCTACTAACTATATATGCTCATCTCTAACTCTAGTATAATCTCTATGTTATAGGACGGAAGCGCTTTAAGGGCGGTAAGCCTTTACCTAGTATAGGCTTAACCGCTACTCTATAACTTCGTAGATAATAAGCCGTTAATAACGTACGGTAGACGTAAACGATGTCCGCTATTATTTACCTAGTATAGGCTTAACCGCTACTCCGTAACTTCGTAGATAATAAGCCGTTCTAGCTCGCCCTACTAACTATACATGCTCATCTTTAACCCTAGTATAATCTCTATATTATAGGACGGAGGCGCTTTAAGGCGAGGCGGCCCTTTCGCCCGTATTAATAGTTAGTAGGCGGCTAATTTACTTTAAGACTACTTTCTTTAAGGGCGTAGTAAGAGGCGACAAGAGGTAGTCCGTTCGCTAACATAGAAGGCATGCGGATAAATAGATCGAGACTAGTCTCTAATTACTCTAACTAAGCTCGTAGACGCGCTCGAGGAGTTTAAGGATTATATCCTCTCGCTTATAACATCTACTATGCTAAATGCCTATATCGCCTACTACATCGCCTGCTATAGAGGGAGCGACATAGCCCGTAATAACTACTACTACCGGTGCTACTACTCCTAGGGACGATGTAGAGATAACGAATTACAATAGCTACCGGTAGTAATAGCTATCCGTTAGTAGACGCCTATTAGCATCGTATCTTCGATTGCTACATCGCCTACTACATCGCCTACTATATCGCCTACTATAGAGGGAGCGACATAGCCCGTAACAACTGCTACTATAGGTACTACTACTCCTAAGGACGATGTAGAGATAGGTAGGACGACATAGCTCGCTAATATTAATAGTTAGTAGGCGGCTAACTTACCTTAATACTACTTTCTTTAAGGGCGTAGTAAGAGGCGGCTTAGAGGTAGGCTCGCCTAACTTACCTTAATACTACTTTCTTTACGGACGTAATAAGAGGCGGCCTAGAAGGCATGTAGCCGTTTACTACGACTCGAATAGGCGCGAGTATGTAGCCGATTAGTTACGCTTCTAGCTCGCCCTACTAACTATACATACTTATCTCTAACTCTAGTACAATCTCTATGTTATAGGACGGAAGCGCTTTAAGGATAGTGTATGTATAGTCTACATTTACTTAGTATAGATTAACATCGACACCTTACCTAAAGAGCTATAGCATAGCCTTTACCTAGTAAGGCTTTACCTAGTATAGGCTTAACCGCTACTCCGTAACTTCGTAGACAATGAGCCGTCGACAACGCATAGTAGACGCAAACGATGTCCGCTATTAAGGCAGTATAGAGGCCCGCGTACTAATTCGAAGTTCTTAGTCGCTAGGAATATATTACGCACTACCGCTACTCCGTAACTTCGTAGATAATAAGCCGTTAATAACGTACATCGACTTAGCGACAACTTCTAACTATAGATACCGGTACTCGACTTAGCGACAACTTCTAACTATAGATACCGGCACATCGACTTAGCGACAACTTCTAACCATAGACACCGGTACTCGACTTAGCGACAACTTCTAACTATAGACACCGGCACATCGACTTAGCGACAACTTCTAACTATAGACACCGGCACTCGACTTAGCGACAACTTCTAACTATAGATACCGGCACTCGACTTAGCGATAACTTCTAACTATAAGGGCGTAGCGAGAGGCGGCCTAGAGGTAGCCCTTTCGCTAATATTAACGGTTAGTAGGCGGCTAACTTACCTTAATACTACTTTTTTTAAGGGCGTAGTAAGAGGCGGTAAGAGGTAGGCTCGGCTAACTTACCTTAATACTACTTTCTTTACGTACTAAACTAGGCTAAGCGATAGCGTACGAAGTAGGGGATTATAGCTAATATGTAGTATGCCAATATAGCTATCGATACCGGCACTCGACTTAGCGACAACTTCTAACTATAAGGGCGTAGCGAGAGGCGGCCTAGAGGTAGCCCTTTCGCTAACATAGCCATCGATACCGGTACTCGACTTAGCGACAACTTCTAACTATAAGGGCGTAGCGAGAGGCGGCCTAGAGGTAGCCCTTTCGCTAACATAGCTATCGACACCGGCACTCGACTTAGCGACAACTTCTAACTATAAGGGCGTAGCGAGAGGCGGCCTAGAGGTAGGCTCGGCTAACTTACCTTAATACTACTTTCTTTACAGGCGTAGTAAGAGGCGGTAAGAGGTAGTCCGTTAGCTAGTATTACTAGCGTTAGCTTACCTTAATACTACTTTCTTTACTATCGGATAATCTACGTAAGTCTATAAGGTATACGGATAGCCGTTCTACCTAATCTACCTAATCTACCTAGTCTACCTAGCTTCTACTTATCTACCCGGCCTCTACTACGCCCTACTTCGATAATCCGATAGCTTACTACGCCTTTACGAGCTAGCATACTATACTCTAAATAACGACTCTTTATCTCCTCTATACCTACATCGTCCTTCTCTTAATTACTACTCTATCCGATTCTACTTATGTAATAATACTTAAATCGACTACGTTAATAAGCCGTGTAAAGCTATCCGTCTATGGAATACCCGCGACATTATCGTAGATGTCTACATCCGCACTATTAACGATCGCTACCTCTTATAGTCTACGATCCGTAAGTCTAGCGCGAGCCCGAGTATTAGTACTATCGATAACATCGATACTATTAGCGGTAGTCTCGTTAGCGTTCCGTGTAATACTACTATGGATAAGAGCATTCGCTTCGTTTAGCTTAGTAATGTAAGATACTATACGTGCTACGCCGATCTTCTAGATGTTATCCGATAATGTACGCTTATCTTCCCTATTAATACTATACTACTTAGCGAGTCTATCTATTAGGATCTTATTTACATAGCTATAGATATCGATCTTAGCCTTCTTATTAGTATAGTAGTTAGTACTCTCTACGCCGAAGTAGGTCGCGAACGTATCCTTTATTATACGTACGGCGCGGCGATTAAGGGCTTTAAGCCGCATCGTAGTAGCGATATTATAGGTAGAATTACTAATAGTAGCGATATCCTCGGAGAGCTCCCGGTTAATTAGCTCGATCATTTCATTAGAGGTAATACCCTTACCTAGCTTTCTAGACTCGTTAACGACTACTATAGTAAGTAGCGACTCCTTTAGTACTAGATCGGAGGCTTTTAATAACTAGCTTAGCTATAGCGTCTCTCTACCGTAATTATACTATCTAGCGCCGAGAAAGCTAGTTACGAGATATAGTAAGATACGTTTAAGGTGCCCGATATTTATTTTACGAATAGCTATACGGATAGTTATTAGATCCTTAATCTCTTTAAGAAGCCGGCACATTATAGTAAAGTCGGGATCGATAACATTGCTATCGTTATCCTTCCTATGCTAAGCAGCCTAAGTAAACATCTTATTATAGATGCGCTATACGAGGCGTAGGTATTACGAGGGCCTTAAGTTAGAAATAGCCTTCTTAAACGTCCGAACCCGGGTATTAGCCGCGAATTTAGAGGCCGCATAAGGACTATCGTCCTCCCATTTATCCGCATCCCGGTTCATAGTATTAAGCTCTTCCTTTAAGATTATCTCGGAATTAAGCATTTCCTACTACATTACTACTATAATGCGGGAGCGATATAAGCGGGTAAGGAGGTAGAGATTAATAAAGAACTTAGGTAAGGTAGGACTTAGCCCCTTAATAGTAAAGAAAGAAGCGTCGGCTCGTAGAGAATAGGCTAATTGCTTGCTATCGCTATTAGTTACCTAGTAGGTACGGAGGGCCGTATATGACTTATTTATACTAATGTAGAACTAGGTAGGTTTAGCGATAATCTAATCTCGCTTATCGAAGGGCCTCCGATTCTTAGTACTCTTACGCAGAGTATTCAGCTATCGCTTAATAGTTAACTAGTTACTAACTAAGATCTATAGACGCTTATCGAAGTCCTTCTCTTTATTAAGCTTAAGCTTATTAATAAAGATGTCCTCCTAGACTATATATGTGCCGGTAATAGAGACCTTATTATACATGCTAATGTTAAGCGGTAGTAAATTAGTCGGTATATAGGTTATCTTATCTAGTACATTAAGCTTCGGCTATAGAAAGCGCTCGTTAGCCCTACTAGTATTAGTATATGTACCGCTATGCCTATCGAAGTCGAAATTAGCTACCTTAAAGATCTCTATAATCTAAGGAAAGATTAACTATAGTGCCTAGTTAATATAGTATAGAGATGTCGCTCGCCGCTACTAGTCGCGCATAACACCGTTAATAATGTCTATAGTATCGAGCTAGACATCCTAGTACAACATATCCTTCGTTAGACCGGTCCTTAGTATATACGGGTTCTTAGCGATATAGGAGCTAGTTATGTTCTAGAACTTAGTCGTAGTACCGACACCCTAGTCCGTACGCTTATTCTTCGGACGAGAGATGTTGTCGATGTCGACATATGTCTACTTATTACGAGCTATCTCTCGAGACTTCTTCTCCTATTTATCGGCGTTCTCTCGAATAATCTTCTATAGAACCTTACGCGATAGGTATAGGTTCATATTATTTAGGGCGCTAATAACATAGAACTTAGTACTACTCGTAATAAGGTATATACCGAACGCATTAGTAAAGCGGTTAGACTTCTTTAGAGCGATGGATCGAGTTACGATCGTAGTAATAGTAATAATGCGCTTCTAGATCTTCTCGCGCTTATTTAGAACGATACTAGCATCCGCACTATCCTATTCGAGTAGACGTATACGCTAGTTTAGTAGTAGATTATAGAGTAGCTTATGCTATACTAGAGCGAATGCCTTAATCTCTTAGCCTATCTACATAAGGTCTATAGGCTCTATACTCTTAGCTAGATTATATTGCTTAAAGAACGCGGCACGGCGACCGGTAATAAGGCGCTTAAGCTAGGAGCGTAGTACCCGTATACTAATAAACCGCTCGTATAGTAAGGTAACACGCATAGTCTTATCGATACGGCGGCGGTATGTCTTATTACTAGGCTAACTAAAGTAGTCTATATTAAACTAGACCGGTAGATATCGGAATTAGCTTATTAGGCTACGGATATAAGCGTACTTCTAAGCGCGGCTTATACGTTATACTAGTTAATCAGCGCCTAGATCGATCGGCTAAGGTTCTTTAGGCTCTTCTTCTTTAGGCTCTCCTCCTACCTTAGCGGCGGCGGCGGCGGCGGCGGCGGCGGTAGAGGTAGCTATCTACGCTTAAGTACTTACTCGGGTTACTCGGCTCTAGGCGCCCTCGGTAATAGCTATCTACTCTATAGTCTCTTTATCTTCGCTATTAGAGTCCTAGTTAAACTTATTCGGCGTTACATTAGTCTACTACTCTCGCTCGATATTATTATTACTTAGATTATTACCCGACTCTTCCGATTCCTTATTATCTTCTACTAAGTCTTTAATATTGCGCCGAATAATTAGACGTAGACTATCGCGCCTACGGACTCTAAGCTCCTCGATGTTATCGACCGCGGTCTAAATAATGTTACTTATAATAGTATAATGTATCGACGCCTCCGAGAAGCGACGAAGAAGCTTACTAAATGCGATAATCTCGCTAGGCTCGATTACATTAAGGAGGTTATCCTCGATAAACTAGAGCGAGGCCGTTAGTAGCTCTAGTAGGTTATCCTTATCCTTATCCTTATGCTTATCCTCTTTATCTTCTTAAATTAACTCGAGCCGCCGCCTACGCTCGATAGCGGCATAGACCTACCGTGCTACGTCCGGATCGACGTCTATGTCTATAAGCTCTACTAGACTCGAGGAGGTAAGTTATTATATAGCCTACTATAGTTACTACTAGAAGTCATCGGTTATGTCGTCGGACATGTCGTCGGACATGTCGTCGGATAATAGAGGTAGACTATCGGCATCGGGCATGTCGATATCGTCGTCTACTATAGTAATAGTGCGTCGGAGGTATTTAGTTATGTCGGAGATGTTTAGCGAGCTAGGGGTAGGTATAAGGTAGTAGTTGTAAGCGGCGAATATTAATGAGAAGTACGAGTTTAAGAATAACGAGAGCGACGCGCTAAGTAAGACGAGGGTTAGTACTTTATTTATAGCTAATAGACCTACTTTAGGATTCCCTTATTTTAGTCTCGAAGCTTCGCCTAGCCTCGACTTTAACCTCGACTTTAACTTTAACTTTAACTTTAACTTTAAGAGTAACGATATTAATACTAGAAGGCCGTTCTACATAGATATAACACGTCGAATTCGGCTTACTAACGCGTATATAACACGATAAACCGGATACTTATATATGCACCCGCTTTCGTGTCTATGTACGCACTAGCATCGAATATATAGTTAGCGCTTTACCTATGTTATGTACCATATTATGCGCTATTAAATCGACTATCTAGTAGTATTTATACTATAATATACGAAGATTTAGCTAGCTAGCTAAGTAACCTCCGACACACGCGTGCTACGTAATACTATAATACTCTATTAACTTAATCCTTATACTAAAATAGTTAATAAATGCATGCTCTATAACCTCCTATTATTAGCTTATCGAAATTCGAACATTACACCTATATAGTCTCTATCGGTCGGCTTACATACCCGTAAGACGAATTTCGGTAAAGATATGCCTTATATAAATAATATACTACTCTTCGTACTCTATAACCTCTAAGTATTCTTTCTTTATATCTATTACGTTAAAATTTAGGTATCTAGACATGTTCTTCGATCCTTACTAAACAAAATCTAACCGACTCGAGTACCTTCGGGAAATCTATTATTTCTCGATAGATATACGTCGTATATATAAGATTTTTACATTATTAAACTCGTAATTACACGCGCTATAAGATGCACCGTTTACTTTATCGACATCTATGCTAGTTATTAAGATTATATTTTCTTAGTATAATTCTGCCCGTACATTACGATTTGTCCTTAGACCCCTACGGGCGCAATAAGTTTAGTATAGTTAAGGTGTAGGTCTTAATCGTGTGGAGGTCTAATTATAGCTAAATAAGGGGATAGAGGAAGGAAAGGGGTAATGATCGTATAGAAGTTGCATAGTAATAATCGCGTAGAAGTTACATAGAGGAAAGAGCCTACGCCGGTAACCACACTAAACGAATAGCGCACGCAGGGGTCTGACTAGAGACAGGCTGTATACTATGCGGAGTCGCGGAATGTTATCTTCGTTCATCACAATGTTTTGCTCTAATCGAATGATGGTTGCGCGTTCTCTCTCCACTTCCCACTGCCAGAGTCTGGCATGTGGAATCCCCAGACGGAGCTCGTTCCTCCTGAGCCTATCCTATATACCGCCCGCATCCCGTCAGCTTGAAGGCGGATGGAAGAGAAGAAGCACCGCCTCAGAGAACCTTTGGGCGGTCAAGTGATTCTTGGCTGACATGTATATCGACACCGAGTTCGAACACGAATCCGCGGCCTTCCGGCCTTCAACAGTAATCTTCCATGAGCAATGCGTAAGCGCATACAGAGGTTCCGGTATGCCGATTGACGTCCAAGACTGCATCGCTGGAATGAGTCCGCATGATGGCATTCAACCAGTGCGAAGACTGACGGTGCTGTTGGCTGTTGAGAATTGCGGTAAAGGGTTCATGGCTGTATGCCATGCATGATATTGAGATCGCACCGGGATCACCAGCAGCCGAGTCCGGCTTGTGTATCGCTCGTGAGGCTGGACTCAGCTTCACTTCTCTCTCCACCACGGGGTGTGGACGATGACCTCGTGCGCTTACTGCCTCTTCGAGACAACTATGCTATGATCACCAATGGTGATTCATCTGCCCCGGTTCGATTGGTATGCCGTTGGCATCCGTAGTTACATCGGTTAAGCATGCTCACGAGCTCGACCACATTGAGAGGCAACTACAGCTGCCACGTACTCACCTATAAGATCTGTCGTCACCTCTCAGGCAACTGACTTTCCGACTTCCTGCTTGTTCCTGAAGACACTGCCACTGTTCCACGTGGGCCTTCCTTGGATTACCCAGCTTCTGCAAGATGGTCAATCCGCCAAAATTCCGCGTGCCCAAGTTCGACAAAGGCGCCCTATTCACGACTCATGTTCGCTATGATCAGTTCGATCCTAGCCACGTCGATTCGACGCATGGCAGAAAGAGCTTAACAAGTCTGGACTACAGCCCATTGCAGCGCATCACATGGGCTTCCTTCTACATGGCGGTGCTGGTATCCATGGGAGGCTTCATTTTTGGCTATGGCAAGTACTCATGCTCAGCGCAAAGGATTCTATCATGACTGACGCCGCTACTAGACACTGGTCAAATATCTGGGTTCTTGGCTATGCCCGACTTTCAGGAACGATTTGGCCAGCTGCATACCAGCGGGGAGAACGCAGGAAAGTACTACTTCAGCAACGTTCGCTCTGGCCTCATCGTCGGCCTTCTGTCTATTGGTACTTTGATCGGCGCTCTGGTTGGTGGACCTCTTGCCGATCTCGTAGGTCGGAAGTACTCCATCACCTTCTGGTGCGTCATCTTCTGCGTTGGCAACATCGTGCAGATTGCTGCCACCGATAAGTGGTACGAAGTGATGCTCGGACGTCTAGTCGCAGGCTTCGGCGTTGGTGCGCTATCGCTTTTGGTACCTATGTACATGGCGGAGACAGGCCCGGTACGAAGTAACTCAGACCACAGATCATCTCTCACTGACTCAATTTTCCAGAGACACATCCGAGGCGCACTAATCTCCTGCTATCAGCTTTTCATTACTTTTGGCATCTTTCTGGCAGCCTGCATCAACTATGCTTGTTATGAGCACCAGCGCTACAAAGCCGCGTCCTGGCGAATTCCAATGGGTGTCGGCTTCGTCTGGGCTGTGATACTTGGAGTTGGTATCCTTGCTTTTCCCGAGACGCCACGTTTTGAGTATCGTAAAGGCAAGACTGAGCACGCCAAGCAGACCATGATGAGGGTCTACGGCGCACCAGCCAATCACTACAGTATTTACGTCGAGCTCGAGGAAATCGAACAGAAGCTTCGCGCTGAGCAGGGTCAAGGTAGTGCTCTGCAAGAGTGGTACCGGATGTTGTTCGCGCCCAAGATGGCTTACCGGATCCTGCTTGGTATGGGCCTTCAGATGTTTCAACAACTGACGGGTAAGCTCGCAGAAGGTCACTATTCTGTTCTATACGTAAGCTTTGCTAACAGGCGATGACCGTGGCCCATAGGTGCCAATTACTTCTTCTACTATGGCACAGTCATCTTCAAAGGCACAGGCATCAACAATTCGTTCGTCACGCAGATGATTTTGAACGGCATCAACTTCGGCACGACCTTTTATGGCCTTTACATCGTCGAGCACTACGGTCGTCGAAGGTCTTTGATCGTTGGCAGCACGTGGATGTTCATCATGTTCTTGATCTTTGCAAGTGTCGGACATTTCTCCCTGGATCGTGACCACCCAGATCGAACTGAGTCTGCGGCTACCGCAATGATCGTCATGGCAGCATTCTTCATCTTTGGTTTCGCCACGACCTGGGGTCCCATGATCTGGACTATCTGCGGCGAACTCTACCCGTCTCGGTACCGGGGAAAGGGCATGGCACTTTCAACTGCCTCAAATTGGCTTTGGAATTTCCTTCTCGCCTTTTTCACTCCTTTCATTACTGGCGCTATTGACTTCCGCTATGGCTATGTCTTTGCCGGTTGCAACATCCTCGGTGGGCTCATCATCTACTTCTTCGTCATAGAGGGTCAAGGTCGAACTCTTGAGGAGCTTGACACAGTAAGCGCGTACGTCACTTACACCAGAGATATCGCCACTGACAATTAGCAGATGTATCTATGCAATGTCCTACCTTGGAAATCTTCCAAGTGGATTGCGCCACCACCAGAAGAGATCAATCGCATCCGCAGGGAGGCTGGTACTGACGATGCTGTGGACGTGGAAGACGGCATTAATCAAGCGCCCATCAACGGCGACAATCATGCTCATAAAGACAGCTATGAGACCGGAAGTCTGCACCAGGAGAAGACCGATAATGATGACTCGGTAACGCCTGCGCCACGAGCGCCAGAGACTGCTGTCCATAAGGAGACCTCGGAATGAGGTGCAGGTCCGACACCTACGCTCGTTTCGAGATGAAGGTATTCTCGTGGAGGAATGTAATACTGAAGTTTGCCCGCACCTCTTTTTCCACCTTGACGGCTGTGCATATATAAATAAGTATTAGTGTGTTGGTTATCCCAAGCAAAGCTGAGTTTCTCTCTAAGTCCTTTCGTTTAGAATAACGCGACACACGAATATAGAGGGTTTATTGAGGAAATCGATGCAATAGAATGCCCTCTTGTAGATAATTTTGCACGTTTTTATATCAAGTGTAGGCGTGACCAGTGCGGTCCTCCTTGTATGCAAAGCCCCTGTTGACGCGCAAGACATGCGCAAGCGGCAAGGCTGGGAAGTGAATCTGGCCGGGAATCTGATAAACCCTCGGGCTCAGATGTACCGACCACTCCAGCCCCCGTCGTGGCGAATGCGGGGAACCCTAACCCTGCAATCTTGGCAATGGAGAAGCGAGGTCGAAGTTAGGGCACGTCGGTAAATGCTGCATTGGCAGCCGAAGACATACTGGCAAGACTCCAAATGACTCCCGTGCTATGCAGCCGTTCAGGCACAACACGCCGCTGATCGATCGCGCATGTCCTCGCGTGGCAACAGTCCAGTGCCGATCTCTGACTTCTTCGCTTAACAGGCCTTCTTTCATATTTCATTCGTCCTTCACAGACTTCACAAGCCTTGGACAGGCCTGGCCGAGAGCTTCGTATGGCCCGAAACAGGTGCATCGCCCGTACGAGCAGCCCCGGCAGGATCACATATATAATCACAGATGAGACATCTACTCTGAACATCGGGGACAGCAGGTAGGAGAGAGGCATCTTCAATCATCTTGCACATCATGCTTCTATACGCTTCGACTGGCCTATGTGGGTTCCTGACCACAGCCTTGTTCCTCCCCTCTACGCTTGCTCAGCAGCCTTACAACAACTGGGAGGCCGCGTACCAGGCTGCTGAGGCTCTTGTCGCAAGCTGGACTATCGAAGAAGCGGCTAACGTAACAGTGCGAAATGGAGTCGCTCCGGGATATCTACCTTTCACAGTCTCAGATGGTAAGACGTCATCCCGTCTCTGTTTGAGAAGTCATGGACCTCTGACATACTTGCCAAGGTCCTCTCGGCGTCTCTGGCGGCAAGGGTGTTTCTGGATGGGTCACACCTCAGACGCTTGCTTCCTCCTGGGACATCTCCCTTGTTGAGTATCAGCATAAAGCAATGGCCCAAGAATTTCTCGCAAAGGGCTATAGCGTCTTGCTGGGTCCCACGACTGGACCACTTGGGCGAAGCGTCTATGGCTCACGGCTGTTCGAAGGCTGGGGTTCTGATCCATGGCTCAACGGCAAAATGTTTGGTATTGGTGTCAAAGCTATTCAGGAGCAAGGAGTCATCGCGAGTGGTGAGGGGAGCCATAGCATCAAGATATCGCATTTTGGAATAGTTGCTGACGTCTCTTTTCGTTGCAATCAGGGAAACATTACCTAGGTATGGTTCTTGTCTTCGCGATACTTCATAGACCGCTGACCAAATCACAGCTAATGAACAGGAGACGAATCGTACTGCTTCTGACGTTGCTGAGACCAGAACTTCAAGCAATATGGATGATCGTACCTTCCACGAGCTTTACCTGTGGCCATGGTCCGACGGAGTCCGCAACGGCATGGGTTCCGTCATGTGTGTCATGAATCGTGTCAACGGTTCCATTGGTTGCGAGAACGATCATATCCAGAATGTCGTGCTCAAAGGCGAATTGGGATTCCAAGGCTTCATCGTCCCTGATGCGACCGCACCCGTCAATCGTACTGCCGGTCTGCTCAACGGTCTTGACTGGAACTCCGGATACGACCTTGGTAACATTAGCCTCCTCTTGCAGAATGGAACCCTGTCAGAACAAGTGATGAGAGAGCACGCTACCCGTATTGTTGCGACACAGCTCAATTTCAATCCCCCACAAGACCAATTTCCAGATGTCGACGAGGTGGAGTTTGACATTGTCCGCCTTCCTGAGAGTCGAGATTTCATACGCAAAGCTGGTAGCGAATCCATTGTCCTGCTCAAAAACGAGGGCGGTGTATTGCCACTGAAGAATGTAACATCAATTGGTGTTTTCGGACTCAATGCCGCCAATCTCGGCGCAGGACCACAACCCATTCTCAACTTTTTGGACTACCAAGGCGACACATATCCAAGCCATCTCGGCTCGGGCGGAGGCAGTGGGACAGCGCCAGTAGGCTACCTCGTGTCACCATTGGATGCACTTACTAGACTCGCCTCATCTAACCAGACCTTCGACTATCGATACATCCTGTCAGACAACTACACAGTCACTCCACCCGAGTCTACTGGGGCAGGATTCTTCCAATCAACCGGAGCATCGATATCAGCTTATGCTGCACTTTCCGATCCATGCCTTGTCTTCATCAATGCTTTCGCCAAAGAAGGCGCAGATCGAAGGTCGCTACGAGATCCCGTTGGCGATAAGTTAGTAAATGATGTTGCGACATACTGCAACAACACGATCGTCATTATGAACAATGCAGGTGTCAGACTTGTCGACTCCTGGATCGACCATCCCAACGTCACGGTAAGATTAAGTCGTTGATAAAGGTGCCTTGCTTCGCCCTTTACTAACTTCGTCTCTTCCCAGGCTGTTCTCAACGCCGGGACTCTTGGACAGGAAAGTGGCAACAGCATCACCGACGTCCTCTTCGGCACCGTAAACCCTTCGGGAAAGCTAGTCTACACCATAGCCAAGGACGAAAGCGACTACAACGGCGAAATCTGTCCGTGCTGCGAATGCGACTATACAGAAGGCTTATACATCGACTATCGCCACTTCGACCAAGCCGCTATAGAACCTCGCTATGAGTTCGGATATGGCCTATCGTACACGACGTTCGAGTACAGAAATTTCACCCTCGATACTGCAGCACCAAAGGATCTCGCTACGTATCCCACCGGCCCGATTGTGCAGGGAGGTCAGGAGGATCTCTTCGACGACATCTTAACTTTCAGCGCGAGCATATCGAATACAGGTGCCGTAGCCGGAGCGGAAATCTCTCAACTGTATTTGGCGTTTCCCGAGAGTGCGATGAGTCCTGTAAAGCAGTTGAGGGGATTCTCTAAAGTGTTCTTAGAAGCTGGCGAGAGTCAAGCTGTGGAATTCGCGTTGCAAAGGAGAGATGTGAGTATTTGGGACACTGCAGCGCAGAAATGGAAAATTGAGCATGGAGTGTTCAAAGCGCTTTTGGGGAAGAGTAGTCGTGATATTGTTGCTGAGGTGGAGTTTGAGCTGTGAGGAAACATCTCACGGCTCGTGATGGAAATGCAACGACTGGTTTTTTTTGCCGCAAGCCTTGCACTGCCACCTTCATACTAGGATTCTTTTCTTGGCAAGTTTCAGCCTTTCGCGTCGCTAGCCAAGCATTTGCTCTCCTTTCACAGCCCCTAGACGAGCAGCTTCACTTTGCAGAAACCAGGCCCCACACAAGCTCATGCGCCTCCACAGCTCCGGCGCCCACGTGAAGCGATGGATTCACATCCCTGCATATCATGCCAGCAATTGGCTTTAAGCCACCTTTTGGGAGCGGCAGGAGGATAGCGCCGACGATATAAGAAGGTGAGTGTAGCCTCAGCTGTTCATGTTGTCTTCAGCCTTCTTCGCTTCCGTGCCTTATCCAGCTCTGCCACTTTCGAAGACCGAGTGCGGCGAACACGAATCTTAGAGTCATGGCCGTTGAGACCTTAGCTGCGAGCGAGCTTGAGAAGCTGGTCAAGAATGTAAGTGGTGATGCACGTGAAGAAGCAAACGTTCTGATCAACTGATCGATGACCAGGTAAACAATCACTTCATGACCCTCTACCACAATGGTGCTCTCACAAAATCTCGGGCTCTTGCTCAAGCCCAAGGACGATTTGAATCGTGGACCAAGACTACGGAGATCACGCATCCGGATTCTCCAGCCGTGAATATCCCAAAGCAAGCAAAGAAGTCGCTTCAACGGCTTGACTTTGATCTCGAAGATGCCGTGGACACCCAAGATCAGGCAAAGCTTGATCGATTGGCGACTCAGGTCAGTCAGCGTGAAGAGGTGATTAGCAGTGAACTAATGCGGCCTTGTGGGAAAAGATCTTGGAGTCCCTCGAAGCTCTCGAGCACCTTCAAACCCCTTTGATGGAGACTGGTGCCGAGATTAGCGCGGGCGACAAGAAGAATGCGAAGACTGTAAAGCATCAATTTATTCGCAATAGGATCACTAATACGGCTTCGGTCCAGAATGGTGATGTGATCTCGAAGGACTATAATGGGCCGTTCTCCGAGTATACTTCGATCTATCGCGACAACGAGATTAGCGATTCCGCGAGAGTGTTGAATGGCGATAGTTACAATGGGAAGAGTGTCTTTGACTGAGGTCATGAAAACTCTGCGATCTGGTTGCATGTCAATGTTACTGTATGTTGCACGCTGTAGAAGTATCGATCATAATGTAGTAGACAGCATATTTGGAAGGCATTATTCAGCATAGGCAGAGGGAGCCAGGTTGTTTGCCAAGAAACGGGGCACTGACCTTCGGCGGCGCCGAACTTCACGTTCCTCAGTCGCGTCATCTTCATCTTCTCGCCTCGAAATAATCTCCTGCGATGATGAGTTTTCCCCGAAAGTCATGCTGATCAGAGTTACGCATTCCGTGCTGTGGCCAATTTTCAAGCCGCCGGCTATTCTCGAGCGGGCTCGCGTAAGCGATTATTACGTCCGCGCCCAGCATCGCCAGTTCACTCAAGCCGGTGTTCAATTACATTCACACAAACGCAAAATCTGGACTGCGGAAGACGTGGAAAGGGTCGAAGCCCTAATTGGACAGGGAAAACCGCAGAGAGAGATTGCTCAAATACTACAGCGTTCATGGAGCGCTGTATCGAGGAAACTATACCGACTCCGCCGCAATGGCAGACGCGGCCAATGCTCTTGGTATTGGTCAGAGGAAGAAACGGCCCTGTTGCGTTCAAAAATGCATGAAATGTCGATTGAAGGTAGCTTGAACTCACTTGCAACCAGATTGCAGAGGTCTCGTGGAGCTGTCGCCATGAAACTGCAAGCTCTGCGAAAAGAGGCTGGGTTGACACCAGAACTACCCCGCTCGAAGGCGGTACGCCGGATTGACCAGAAGCGCTGGTCTCAGGACGAATACGACATCGCCATCCGCCTGCGAAACGAAGGTCAATCTTATGTACATATCGCCGAAACGTTGGGTCGATCGTATCTCAGCGTGGTCAACAAATTCAAGGCCCACAACTCACCTGCTACACATTTGTGGTCCAAAGCTGAGATAGAGCATGTGAAGAAGCTTCGCTCTCTGGGAATGTCTTCCCGAGACATACACAAAGCGATGAGTCACCGTGGCGGAGGGAGAATATCTGATATCTTGAGAAGTATATCTGGAGGAGCTCGAGCTCCTGCCCACCGGCCTTGGAGCGATGAGGAATCTGCTACGTTGTGCGATCTGCGGAAACAGGGCAAAACCTGGAAGGAAGTAGCACTTAGGCTGCCAGGCCGCTCAGTATTGGCTTGTGTGGCAAAAGATGTGCGCGAACGCAGTCTACACGATGGATCAAGACTGCAGTAACGCGCTCTGGAATCTACTTAAGAAGGCCGAAGAATATGAAGCCGATGTCCATGGTGCTGCCTGATTGATCGGATCAGAATGCTACGCCCTAATGCGGGAGAATCAAGCCCATGCAGGGTTGAAGGTCAAATACGGTACGTCCACAGCAAGCTGGAGCATGGATAGTCTTATTCCCAGACACAGATCGCCATCAAAGTCTCTTGCTACCAACTTGCAGAAGCTCGGCTCAACCGCGCACTGGCTACTTACGGATCTGTAAGACACAAAAGCAGATCAGGCATTGCAATACATGTTGCTTCAAGTTAAGCGTGCTGCTGGGAGAGCTGATTGTGGGGGCTTGGAAGCAGCTCTCCTGGCATGGTCACAACGACCGAAGAGAGAAACGGGTTGCGCCATTGAGTCAGATGGTAGAATTAACCTGTTTGCTAAGAAGCGTCCATCAACGATGTTTAGCATCAAGGCGTGTCCTTGTGGGTCTCGATTGCCATGACAAGCCGTGGCTCTGCGGGATGGGTTAGAACAAAATATGACTCTTTGGATATCTTGTTTCCGTACTAGAAATTGTTGATAGCATGATCTCCTGGAATGCGAGAGTGAAACCAAACTGCTAGAGACTGGCATGTCGTCCCTAGGACGGAGCTCTATACGTACTAAGCATGTGATAGCTACAACTTTTCTTTCTTTCTTTTTTGTGAATTATAACTTCTTTTATACTTATCTTTTTTTATCTAGACGACTAATAGCATAATCCAGTAGAAAAAATCCTCTATTTTTCTTCAAGTAATCAAATGTCTACTTTCTAGTTATCTAGTAAGATTAGTCAAAATGGCGACGGCGACAGCGACGATGACGAGGCCCCCGGGCGAAACGAATAAGTAGAAGGAGACATGTAAGAGAGCGTAAGAGATAGTAATAGCGGCCGACGGAGAGGTCCCGGAGAGAGTACTTAAAATAATAATTATAGAACTCTTAGGAGGACTAAAGGTACTTAAAAGCGACATAAGGATAATAGTAGATAAGGTAGTAGGAATAGTCGTAGTAAAGGTATAGAAGGGTACTGTCACGAGACAGTAAGGGTTGGATAGAAGACGAGTTGTCGTACGGTTCTATCTAGAGGTAGAAGGAGGAAGACGAGGAAGTATCCTCGCTAAGGCTTAGTGCCTTAGGCACTTAGCCTAGGTCTAGATAGTTACTCCGTAACAGTACTCCCCTCCTTTCTAAAGGAGCTCCTACGACGTCTCAATAACGTGTAATAGGTCATTATCTATACCTATACTCTATAAATATGTCCTTATACCTATGCGTACTATCCGTATTCATAATAACTCCTAGCGGGTAGCACGGGTGCCTTATACTATCCGCTTACTTACCTAACTTACCTACGACATTAGGTCTCGCTAGCGGGCATGTGCGACGTTGCGCTAGAGCTAGGTCTTATCTTAACTACTCGGTAGCGAGTCTTCTTAGGTTCGGAGGCTAGTATTAATACTATAACGGTTTACGGTAGAGAAGTATAGCCCTTTTATATTACCGATAATCTATACTACTTAATAGGTAGCGGTAGATCCTTCGCTATAGCGGGTTTTAGTCGTCGAGGATATCGTTAATAGTATTCGGCGACTAGTTCTTCTATACTAGGGAGGAAGTTATCCCACCTCTATTTAGTTTCCGAACTATCCTTCTATAGCGCCTTATACTAGATCTCTCTATCTTCTACTTTGCGTAAACTATATATCCTCTCTAGTTCCTATTCTTCCTTAGGAGTATCCTCGCCATCGCGTACAACTAGAACCGGGGGCGGTACGTTAATTAGTTCTTACCCTAGTAGCGGGTCGTCTAATGTAGCTCGTAGCATACTAGTATAGAATACTAGATGGATTAGCTTCATTAAGTCTAGTAGGGTTAATCTATATAATCTTCGCCCTATTACCTTATTAACTGCGAATAGGCTAAGCTATTTATAGTCTAGTTTCTTACTAGTACGGTTAGTCCTTAAGTTGCGGGCGTCTAGCTAGACTAATAAACCTAGTTTATAGTTAGGTATAATAGAGCGGTTAGTGTTAGCTACTTTAGCGTTCTTAACCTAAGTTAGCGTATACGCCGCTCTATATTCCTCTAATACTTCGCGCATGCGTGTAGCGATTATGTTAGCCGACTCAATATTAGCTAGTTGCTACTTAGTTACTTAAGGTCTTCCTAGAAGGTCCTAGAAGCCTATTTAAGGATATCGCCCTATATTAGTAAAGAAGGGCGTTATACCCGTAGCGGCGGCAACGTAGTTATTCATTATAAACTCGGCTAGTAGGAGCTATTCTACCTAATCGTCTTATTATTATACGTAGAACATACGTAAGTACTATTCGAGGGTTTAGTTAGTACGTTTAGACTAACTATTAGTCTCGGGGTAGAAGGCGGAAGAGATATTCTATGCGATGCTAAGATAGACGTATAGGCGCTTAAAGAACGCGCTAACAAATTAAGTACCGCGATCGCTAAAAATAATAGAGGGTACCCCGTACGTCGGAAAGATAAAGTAATATACTTACTAAGCCGCATCTTCCGCGTCTAGTCCATTAGTCGGAAGTAGGCGCACTTACTTAGTTAGATAGTCGGTAACCGTTAAGATGTTCTTATAGGTCTTATCCTTACTAAGGTGTTTATCCTTACTAGGCGGGAGGTCGACGATATAGTCGAGGGTAATATGTATCTATAGCTCCGGAGGTGTAGGTAATGCCGATAAGGTACCTAGCTTCTAAAGTCTCGAAGGGTTAGCTCGCCGATAAGCTCGGCAATTGCGTAAGTACTAGGCAATATTAGCCGTTATTCTTAGCTAGAATAGGTTGTTCCGGGTAATGAGTTTAAGCGTGCGGTTAATGCCTTAATATCCTAATATAGGGCTATCGTAGAAACGCTAAATAATGCGTATACGTAGGTTCTTATAGGAAGGCACGTAGAGTCGCTTATTAATTAGAAGACGGTCTTAGTCGACACTCTAGTCGAGACTATAGTCTACTAGCGAGACTTTATAGGTTCGCATCTAAGGCGAGACGGCGCCGGTTTCTAGGTATTCCCGCATATTCTTTATAAACGACTATACCGAAGGTTAATTATACGCCTATTTAAACATGTTATCGATAGCCGTTCGCATATCGATTTCTTACTATTCCGGCGTCTGCGTCTTTTCCCTTCCCCTTTCTTAGTCGTTGTCCTTAACGGTATTATTCTTTAACTCTTACCCTTACGATTAATACTCGTTATCCTCGTAGTATATAGCGAAATTAGTTACGATGTCGAGGTTCTCGCGCTTTAGAATAGTCCTCTCCTAATGCTAGAGTCTCGGATTATTTACGTCGGCTAGTAAGTCCTAGCTACGTCGGGTAAGGCTATTAGGCTTCGTCCCTTATTTACTAGGACGGTAGGTAATCTTAAAGTTAAACTACGAAAGGAACTCGGCCTATCTAGCCTAGCGCCTATTCAACCTTTTAGTAGATATAAAGTATTCTAAGTTTCGATAATCCGATAACACTTTAACTTCTTACATTATAAGCTCGGGCTTCTATTCTTTAAAGCATTTAATAATTGCTAGAAGTTCTTTATCGTAGATATCGTAGTTTATCTCTACCGGCAACATCTTTTTTAAGAAGAATGCTATTAGGACTAGCATTCCTTCCCTCTTCTACGAAAGCACCCCTACCGTAACCTAATCTAAGGAATCGGTCTTAACCTATGTTTCTTTACTAGGGCGGAAGTGTAATAACACCGGGGCGGTTGTGAAGGCTATTTTTAGCTTGTTAAAAGCCCCCTAACAAGCTTCTATCTAATTCTAGGTCGCTTCTCTCTTCGTGTCTAGATCCTTCTTAGTAAGTGTAGTTAATAGAGCAACGATTCTTAAGAACGTATAGATAAAGCGTCGATAGAATCTAGCAAAGCCTAAGAAGGCTTGTACATCCTTAACGTTACGTAGTCGTTGCTATTACTATATTACTTCAACTTTGGAAGGATCTATTTCGATACCTTCGGTAGTTATAAAAAGGCCGAGATATTTAACTCGTTTAACGTAAAACTCGCTTTTATTAATGTCGATAGGTAGCTAAGCTTCTATTAACTTAGTAATAACCTTCTCTACCTAAGCGGCATAGTCTTCTTCTATGCCGTCTATATAGATAAGTACGTTATCTAGGTAGACGGTTGTAAGAATCCTGGCATTAGTTCGCCTGCGGGCTAATAAGGGCGGCCTATCGCGATAGGGATCGCGATAAGCCGAGCGCATGCTACGTAGATTGACGGCGGATAGACGGCGGTACGATAGGGATCGCGATAAGCCGAGAGCGTTTATACTAATAGCGATCGCCCGTTCCGATAGGGATCGCGATAAGCCGTATAGGCGGATAGACGGCGGTCCTCGAAGTATAGGGGTATAGAAGGCCCCCGGTCTCTTACTCTTTTAGAAGCTCTAAGATTATTCTAATATACGAAATAGAGGCTATTATATCGTTATATAAACCTAATACTCGTTCTATATACCCTTATATCTAACGATATCCTTATATAATAATCTTCGAACCTTTCTACTAAGGGTAGCGGTCCGATATACCTCTAAAAAGTAGTAGAACTACTCGTATAGGTACTTAGTAGCTAAGTAATAATAATATACTATCTATAGGCGATAGGGCTAGCTAGGGGTAGGGTCCTTTAGTAGAGGACTAGCTAAGTAGTAATAAAGATTCGCCTATAGGCTAACTTCGTAATAATAAACCGTAGGACGCTACTATATATAGGGGCCTCTTAGTAGGTAAACTACGGGTATAGGAAGTCGAAGAAGACGACTTCGTCCGTAACGTCTTAGGGGTAGCGTAGGAGGATAGCGAGGAGGAAGGTAACGAAGAGGAGCTAGCCGTAAGGTATACGGAGGCGAAAGCCTAATAGCGTTCTCTTCTAAAGTAGAAGCTTACTAGTCTTAAAAGAGATAATAATAAGCTCGCTAAGGAAATCGGTAATACGGATACCTCCTCTAGCTCCTAGATATTTCGAGGCGCGCCTACAGCGGCGTCTCGTACTACCGCCCTACTAGAGAGAGTAGGTAGACCCTAGGCGGAGTCTTATAAACGTATAGCCTCTACTACTAATTATAGCCTAGTACCTAAAAGAACTATTAAGGACCCTCCGATATATAAGGGTAAGAGCCTAAAGGAATATCGGGAGTAGGTAATAGCGTACGAGATTATATTTCTCTAAGCTCTATATACGTATAAGTTAGATCGGTCTAAGATTACCTACGCTATATAATTTCTCGAAGGTATAGCGAGCTAGCTATAGTAGAGATAGTAGATTCGTAACGAGAAGTTACCCGAACTTATATAGGAATACCGAACATAGTAATAATTCGTTAACTAGCTCCTAAACGAGTTAGATAACTTAATTACCCGCCTACTAAATATATACGAGAAGTATACGGAGACTAAGTAGCGCGATAATTAAAGCGTAAGTAGACCCCCCGTTGGGTTAGGTTGAACCCGAATGGGTTAGGTTAGGTTAGGTTTTTGTGGAGTAAACCGTTTGCTCGGGTTAGGTTAGGTTTCAAAACCCGACGCTAAGGACGGTTTCTTAGCGGGGGAAACCGAGTAGCTCGACGGTTTCTTAGTAGGGAAACTAACTCGCCTAGATAGGTTCTTAGTACGGTGAAACTAAAGCTAGCTATAACAGCTCTAATACTCCTACTAGATGTCCTTATACTATACCTACTAGAAATTTAACTAAGTACCTAGACCTATAGTAGCCTCTACCTCCTTCATTATTTTCTATAAGTTGAAACACTCCTTAATAGTACCCTCTACATCCTTATGCCGTATATTATTATAACCTATAGCCTCTATCCCTTTAAAGGTCAGACCGGTATACTTAGCGAACATAAGTAGAGTAAAAAAGGTAGTTAATTATATACATAGACGGAATATATATAAGCGCATAGGCAAAACTAGGGCGACTTATATAAACGCTCTCGTCCGTCTAGTTTTTAAAGGGATCGTCTCCGCTATAAGATTAAGAGTTCTAAAGAAGTAACTAGCCTATATATGTAGTATGCTAATTCTCTAATAGAAGGTAGTATATATCTACTTAATAGCTTGCTTATGTACTACGCTTAGAGGAGGACTATCTCTATACTTAATGTTAGATGCATCCCTAGGAAATTTAAAGTATTTCTAGGGGAGGTTATAAATTTTAATTAATAAGTTCTACCTAGATCGAGACGTAGATATGCTATAAACTAGTTAGAGAATAAAATGGGGGGCGAATAGATAGAATTTATACCTAAGGTATATAATCCTTTTAATAATACTTTAATAGCTTAAAAGATTATAATCTTTAATAGAGCTAGGATTTNAGTATTTCTAGGGGAGGTTATAAATTTTAATTAATAAGTTCTACCTAGATCGAGACGTAGATATGCTATAAACTAGTTAGAGAATAAAATGGGGGGCGAATAGATAGAATTTATACCTAAGGTATATAATCCTTTTAATAATACTTTAATAGCTTAAAAGATTATAATCTTTAATAGAGCTAGGATTTATATCTTAACTACGGCGGCATTAGCTAGCAATATCGGCTAGCTATATCGGCTAGCTACATCGGCTAGCTACATCGGCTAGCTATATCGGCTAGCGACATCGGCTAGCGACATCGGCTAGCGATATCGGCTAGCGACATCGGCTAGCGACATCTACTAGCTATATCCGCTAGCTACATCGGCTAGCTATATACACATTTAAATATTTAGATCTCCTTATACTATATAATGTTATCTCCTCGTCTATCTATCGAAACCGCTACTCCTATTCTTAGTCGCGGTCCCGAAACTAAGAATATACCTCCCTCCGTAATTCCCGCTAATACTCCTACTAGATGTCCTTATACTATACCTACTAGAAATTTAACTAAGTATCTAGACCTATAGTAGCCTCTACCTCCTTCATTATTTTCNATCTATCGAAACCGCTACTCCTATTCTTAGTCGCGGTCCCGAAACTAAGAATATACCTCCCTCCGTAATTCCCGCTAATACTCCTACTAGATGTCCTTATACTATACCTACTAGAAATTTAACTAAGTATCTAGACCTATAGTAGCCTCTACCTCCTTCATTATTTCCTATAAGTTGAAATACTCCTTAATAGTACCCTCTACCTCGTTATGCTATATATTATTAGGTTTCTCGGCTCCTAGCGTCCCCGCTATAAGCTTAAGAGTTCTAAAGCGGTACCTAGCCTATGCATCTTATAGGCTAATTCTCTAATGGAAGGTAGTATACATCTAGTTTATAGCTTACTTATATACTTCGCTTAGAGGAGAACTATCTCTATACTTAATGTTAATATCTCTCCTAGGAAATTTATAGTATTTAGCGTAGATTTCCCTAATTTTAATTAATAAGTTCTACCTAGATCGAGACGTAGACATGCTATAAACAAGTTAGATAATAAAATAGGGAGCGAATAGATAGAATTTATACCTAAGGTATATAATCCTTTTAATTATACTTTAATAGCTTAAAAGATTATAATCTTTAATAGAGCTAGGATTTGTATCTTAACTAGCGGCGGCGGCGGCGGCGGCGGCGGCGCGACAATTATTAGCGGCGGCGGCGCTAGATAGTAGGGCTAGCTACGTAGTTGTCGGAGTATTAGTAGAGGGTTATCGTATTAGCGCGCGTAGAGAGATTAGAATACTTACGAAGAACTAAGGTTAATGTATTATAGAGTAACTACCCGGGTTTCCTAAGTAGGCCTTACTTCGGTAACGTAAGCTTAAGGTATTATAGTAACTATACCTTAATAACCTTTATAAAAATAATAACTTTATTATCTACCNTCGGAGTATTAGTAGAGGGTTATCGTATTAGCGCGCGTAGAGAGATTAGAATACTTACGAAGAACTAAGGTTAATATATTATAGAGTAACTACCCGGGTTTCCTAGGTAGGCCTTACTTCGGTAACGTAAGCTTAAGGTATTATAGTAACTATACCTTAATAACCTTTATAAAAATAACAACTTTATTATCTACCTCGCGCTCGCTTTCCCTAGTTAACATACTTCCGCCGCGCTCGCTTTCTCTAGTTAACATACTTCCGACGCTACTACCGGCTTTTAAAAAGTACTACTACTAGTAAAAATAGTAGGTAAGCGTAAGTAGTCGTAGTCGCCGTCGCCTCCTACGAGTAGCGAAGCGATAAGCGTGCCGGTCTATATAGATAAGCGGCGTAAGCTAGAGTATAAGCTATCTTAGAGTACCGCTACGAAGAAAACTCGAGGTCTACTCGCGAGAATAGACGAGGAAACTAAGGCGCGCGATAATCTTCGTAAGGCATTTAACTAGCGGTAGGCGCGCTTTCTTAAGTTACATAAGTAGAATAACTTAGAGGAGTAGGATACGCTCTCGATAGAAGAAGCTAAAGCGTTTACGGAGCGGTTAAAGAGTATAGTATTTCTAGAGTAAGACGTAAAATCGATGTAAGTAACGAATATAACTACTAATATAGCTAGCGAGCTAACCGGATAATAGGGCGGATAAGTCGCTTAGGGTATAAGGTAAGAAGAGAGCGCCTAAGTTCGAGATAGGGTTATTTACTACGCCGGGCGATAAGATTAAAGAGGATGTCCTAGATGTCGGTAGTAGATAAGTATTTAAGGATATAGTAGAGTAAGAGATTCTCGAGTAGATTAACTTTACTTAAGAGTAGAAGGAGGAATAGTAAGCACTTCCGCTAGACGAGAAGAGAAGGAGGGGAGTACTACTTTATCCGCCGCGTAAGATATCGGATAAGGAAGCGAAGATATACGCTAAGAGGATCGATATTATAAATAACCGCGCTCTCGACTATACGACATTTAAGGTCCTTTAGTATTAGTAGTACACGGTAATCTACGGCGTTAATATAAAGACGGAAGTAATTTAGACTCTATGCGAGACCGGATTACTAGAAAGTATAGTAAACCGAGCCTAGGCCGTCCTTTTATAGGAAGAAGCCGCTATAGTAAGTATCTTACTAGCTATATTTACTAGCTATATTTACTAAATATAGCTACCTCGGTAAGCTTAGGGTACTAACGGATATAAAATAGGAGGTAGCGGATACCCGAGTCCTATTACCCTACGAGATCTTTACTCTAGCTAAGATCTATATAGTTCGTAATATTATTAAGTAGGATCCGTAGTACCCTCTTAATTTCGAGAACCCTAAGTCGAGCTTCCGTAATTTCTAGCTAAGAAACTACGATTTTATCGAGTAGGGATAGAAGTATACTAGTCTTAACGATCTACTACTAA
>LFZN01000340.1:0-27259 GCA_001578235.1 Pseudocercospora eumusae | reverse complement strand
AATCTTTTAAGCTATTAAAGTATAATTAAAAGGATTATATACCTTAGGTATAAATTCTATCTATTCGCTCCCTATTTTATTATCTAACTTATTTATAGTATATCTACGTCTCGATTTAGGTAGAACTTATTAATTAAAATTAGGGAAATCTACGCTAAATACTACAAATTTCCTAGGAGAGATATTAATATTAAGTATAGAGATGGTTCTCCTCTAAGCGAAGCACATAAGTAAGCTATAAACTAGATGTATACTACCTTCTATTAGAGAATTAGCCTATAAGATGTATAGGCTAGGTACCGCTTTAGAACTCTTAAGCTTATAGCGGGGACGCTAGGAGCCGAGAAACCTAATAATATATAGTATAACGAGGTAGAGGGTGCTATTAAGGAGTGTTTTAACTTATAGAAAATAATGAAGGAGGTAGAGGCTACTATAGGTCTAGATACTTAGTTAAATTTCTAGTAGGTATAGTATAAGGACATCTAGTAGGAGTATTAGCGGGAATTACGGAGGGAGGTATATTCTTAGTTTCGGGACTACGACTAAGAATAGGAGTAGCGGTTTCGATAGATAGACGAGGAGATAACATTATATAGTATAAGGAGATCCAAATATTTAAATATATATATAGCTAGCCGATATAGCTAGCCGATGTAGCTAGCGGATGTCGCTAGCCGATGTAGCTAGCCGATGTAGCTAGCCGATGTAGCTAGCCGATGTAGCTAGCCGATGTAGCTAGCCGATGTAGCTAGCTAATGCCGCCGTAGTTAAGATACAAATCCTAGCTCTATTAAAGATTATAATCTTTTAAGCTATTAAAGTATTATTAAAAGGATTATATACCTTAGGTATAAATTCTATCTATTCGCCCCCCATTTCATTCTCTAACTAGTTTATAGCATGTCTACGTCTCGATCTAGGTAGAACTTATTAATTAAAATTCATAACCTCCCCTAGAAATACTTCAAATTTCCTAGGGATGTATCTAACATTAAGTATAGAGATAGTCCTCCTCTAAGCGTAGTATATAAGCAAGCTATTAAGTAGATGTGTACTACCTTCCATTAGAGAATTAGCATACTACATATATAGGCTAGTTACTTCTTTAGAACTCTTAATCTTATAGCGGAGACGATCCCTTTAAAAACTAGACGGACGAGAGCGTTTATATAAGTCGCCCTAGTTTTGCCTATACGCTTATATATATTCCGTCTATACATATAATTAACTACCTTTTTTGCTCTACTTATGTTCGCTAAGCACACCGGTCTAACCTTCAAAGGGATAGAGGCTATAGGTCATAATAATATACGGCATAAGGATGTAGAGGGTGCTATTAAGGAGTGTTTTAACTTATGGAAAATAATGAAGGAGGTAGAGGCTACTATAGGTCTAGGTACTTAGTTAAATTTCTAGTAGGTATAGTATAAGGACATCTAGTAGGAGTATTAGAGCTATTATAGCTAGCTTTAGTTTCACCGTGCTAAGAACCTATCTAGGCGAGTTGGTTTCCCTACTAAGAAACCGTCGAGCTACTCGGTTTCCCCCGCTAAGAAACCGTCCTTAGCGTCGGGTTTTGAAACCTAACCTAACCCGAGCAAACGGTTTACTCCACAAAAACCTAACCCAACCTAACCTATTCGGGTTCAACCTAACCCAACGGGGGGTCTAAATCGGCGTTCGCCGCGCTACTAAAATTAGGTGGAGAGTAGAACCATAAGCGGGTTACGGTTCGCCAAGATTCTCCGGTCTGACCTGCAAAGGGATACTCCCGGTAATACGTTTTACGAGAGCTAGTCGATTTACCTTTACTATAAAGAGGATTTCTTTTATCGAGGGCCCATCCTCTAGGTAGTCTTCGATATAGACCCCTAGAGGAAACTCTTCGTCGTTATAGTCTAGGTCTATTTCTTCCTCCTCGTAAAATCGTAAAGGTATGAAATTATACTCCCTATCGTGTCTAGGGCCGGTTTAGGCCGCTAACCTATTTTCCTAGTTCTACTAATACAAGTTACCCCCCGGGGGGGTAACTCGGGTCGTCCCGTCCCGCGCTTCTACTCCCGCTTCTACGACGCTATCTCTCTAACATCTAGTATCCCTATCTTCCTTAAATTTAACTTTTATCTATTCCTAATCCGGCTAGGCGGGATCCCCGTCCTAATAGTGCTCGATACTCTTAATTTTGCTTATTTTTATAGCGATATACGAATAAACCCGCGGTTCTCTCGATATAGTCCCGGATTCCGAAAATACTAAAGAGTAATGCGCCGACGCTACTTATATAGCGGTACTCCCGTCGGTAAGGAGGCCGCCTAATCTTTTACCGCCCTATTTACTATCTTTCCTCTTAGCTATTCTTTAAGCGTTATAGTTCCTTCCTTACTAGATATTATAATAAAGGTTACCTACTAACTATCGCGGGTATGTATAGATCCCTCCTATAAGCTATCGTCGTAATTCCTAACGGCTAATCTATTAAGTCGCGCCTAGGGTCTACCGAGAAGAATAGGAACATAGGTATTCTCGCTAACCGTAAATGTAAGGTAGGATTCTACTCTATATACCGTACATTAGACTATCGTATATCCTATAAACCGACTCTATCCCCCGATAGTACTTAGCTAGTAGTACTCCGTCTTTATAAGAGCTAGCTTATAATACCTTAGCTAGGTAATGCTAATAATATATACCTCCGTACCTTCGTCGATAATAGCCTCGGCTACTATACTATTAATAAACATCTCTACCTATAGGCTAGTAATAACTATAAAGGGTACTACGGTAGTAGAGGTATCGATCTAGTCTATATCCTTATATAATTCGTAAGCGGGCCCGACCTTTTCGATAATAGTATATCCCTTCTATCTACTAGTAACGCCTACTCTAAGCGCGAACATTTCGGCCTTAACTCTCTAGACCTACTTATCTAGAGGCTTACTACCTTACTAGGAGGCTCGTTAATACTCTCCGGCTATGTTAGTAATAGGATTTTAAAGTCTCGTAGCTAGATCTAGGCTCTTAAAGGTCAATCCTAGTCTATAGTCGACTCCGCGCCTAGCTCGGGATATATTAGCTCCTCGTAGATCCCTATACCTAGCCCTACGATAATCCCTAAGCTATTCCTAGTATTCCGCATTATTAGGAATACGTATACCTATACCTTTAGGAAGGCCTTTACCGTGTAGCTACATGTCCTCTTCGGTAATCGGCGGGTAGACTACTCGAGCCCGCATATCGAACTAGAATAGCTTAGTATTGCTTAGTAGAGGCTCCTTTTCTTTAGTAAGCTTCTTTATATAGTTGTCTTATCTAAGTAACGCCGGCTCGGGACGGCACGGCTTTTCTTAGCCTTCCCTTTAGTAGGCGCTATAGGTACTAGCTGCCCCTTAGGGTACTTATATTCCTAGTCTACTATCTCCTCGTCCTCCTACTTAGTTGTCGAAATAGTAGGCCGGTTCGGAGGTACTCCTTTATCGGTAGGAAGAGTGTCCTAAGAGTCCTACCTAGCCTGTAAGGGAATCTACCCTTATACCCCCTCCGAGGCACCCTAGAGGTACCCTTACGCTACCCCGTAGGTACCTATTAGGTAACCCGGATGCACCGGCGCCTTAGCGCTATAGGATAAACTGCCCTCTCCTACTCCATCTACTTTCTAGTTCCTTAGGCAATATCGATAGTTATCGAATATACTACTTAGTCGTATTATTATACCCTATACACTAAACGCCTTATAGTATATTACCTCTTAATCCTACGGGAGTATAGCCGTACTAAGTACGACTATCCTCGTAGTATTACCGCCGGCGCCCTATAGGTCCCTCTTAGGTGCCTCGCCGCTACTATAAGCTATACTAATTAGTAGACCTACCTTTAAGATTCCGTTCTAAGAATAGGTCCGAAGAATACTAGTTCCGGCGATATAGCTATAGGGAAACGCCCTATCCGCGCCGCTACCGCCTCCGCTACTTCCTCTAAGGTATAATAGGAGGGTAGTAAAGGACCCGGCTTAGGTACCCTAGAGGAACCCAAGGAGTAGTAGCTAGGTCCTAACGATTAGTTTAACGATAAGGATCCTCTTCCTCCGCCCCCGGCGCTACCGTAGGACGCTATCCGTCTCCGTATCTAATAGCTAGATACCGACTTTAGTACTATAGTAACGGACGATGCTACTCTAAAGTAGTACTTAGCTAAGCGCTAGCGCCTAACTAACGTACTCGCCATCTTCGACCCTCTAGATAAGAAGCGGAAGAGGGTAATTACGGTTAATAATAATTTAAGTACTATCGATAATACCTCCGAGGTACCTCGTCTATACTAACGAGACCCGTTAATCGAACTATTTAAGAGGGACCCTCCTAAACTCGCTACTTTCTCCTTTTAATCGTACCTTACGTAGGCTAACGAGTACGAAAATCGCTTCGTTATCTATAACTACTAGGACCTAGATAATACTAGGAGGATACTATAGTCTATTTCTAAGATTAAACTATAGGATATTATCGCCGCTATCGAGTAACGTACCGTAGCGCTAACGGAGAGCGGCGAAGTATTTAATTAGAGTAACTTAAAAGAGCTTATTCGTAATACTATTCGACCCCCTACTACTTAGCGCGCCGAGAATACTATATCCTTTTAGGCTATAACCTTTTATAGCGGCTAAGCCGTTATAAAGTTCTACGCTTATATACGTAAATAGGAAGACTAGCTAGAGGTAGGGTTTCCGCTTAATCGATCGTACGAGTTTACTCGTATCGATTTCTACTTCTCTAAACTCCTAGCTAATATTTATACTAAGATTAGATAGTTGAATAAGCTCCTTACTTTTACTACGGTCGACGAGTTATTCGATAAGGCCTATTATATCGAGGATGCCGAGGCTACGTCTAAGAAGGTAAAAGGCGATTCTTCGTCTTCCCGAGGTTCTAAGAACCTAACGACGTCGGATAAGAATATATCGGCGGGCTCTTAGGAGTAATCGCTAAGTACCTCGTAGGCCCCTCCGAAGGGCCTATATAGACGAGGGGGATAGTAGAAAGGTGGACGTAGTCGTAGCGGAGGTACGCCGGATAGAGTATTAAGTACTAATACTACCTTACCCCCTAGAGCCGAAGCTTCTACTAGTATAGCCGTAGGATAGTCGGAAAATAAGAAGTCCTAGCTATATCTCTTTCCTCTCTATAACTAGAACCGAATACTAGAGGAAAAGAACGACGGATTAAGGTTACTATTAAGGTACCCTATACCGATAGTATAAGGTACCTTACTACCCTCGTTAACTACGGAGCTTAGCTTAATCTATATTCGTAGTACGTTATAAAGATCCTAAATCTTCCCCCTCTCGACTTAGAGCCTCCGAGGGTTACCTTCCTTAATTAGAATAGGATAACTATTTATAAGGCTTATTTACTTATACTAACGGTCCGAGACTATAATGGAAAGGCCCGTACGGTTACCTAGACGTTCTAGGCTAGTACCTTTACGGGATATAATTTAGTCCTCGGCTAGGACTAGCTCGCGGAAACTAACCCGCTTATCTCTTTTCGACGAGGAACCTTTATATAGAACCCTTAGGTAGAACCTACTACGGGTCGGTTACCCTCCTTAACGGAGTACTAATAAGGTCCCTCGTAGGTACCTCCCTCTTACCGGATGTCCCTCCTAGTCTCCGCTATTATCGATAGGTCCGTCTCGGTTTAGCTTAAAGACGGATCTTTCTTTATAGGAAGCTAACTAAAGGAAGATAACGACTCCGATTACGACGAGGACCTACCCGGTACCTCTATAGTACCTAGAGACCCCCCTAAGGTTACCCTCGTAGAGACTATATCGTCTCTAAACCCCGCTACCGACGTCGACCTAACGACTATTAATCCGAACGCCGAAGTACTATAGTAGATCGGTATAGTCCTTATATACTATCGCTACGAGACCCTTTACGCTCCCTACCCTAAACTCGCTAACCTACCTCGCTAAGTCTATAAATATACTATCGCCGTAGCTAAGGCTATATACCTTAGTATCCCTAACGCCTTTCGCGACTATGTTAACGTATTTAACGTCGACCTTACTAACATTATCCCTCTATATTCGGAATATAACTATACTATTAACCTAGAACTAAGTAAGACTCTACCTTAACTCTCTATCTAGAACCTCTCGTAGGAGTAGTTAAAGATCCTTCGTAAATACCTAGATAACGCTCTCGATAAAGGATAGATTAGGCTAAGTAAATCCCCTTACGGTATACCTATCCTCTTTATTCTAAAGAAGGACGGTACTATGCGGCTATACGTTAACTATAGAGGTCTTAATAAGATTACGGTAAAGAACTATTACCCGCTACTACTTATTAGTAAGCTACTAGACCGCTTTAGTAATACTAAGATCTTCTCTAAGTTAGACCTAAAGGACGCCTATTATCGGCTCCGTATTCGCGAAGGGGATAAGTAGAAGATCGCTTTTAAGACTCGGTATAGCCTCTTCGAGTATCTAGTTATACTATTCGGCCTCTCTAACGCCCCTACTACGTTCTAGTCGTATATTAAAAAAGCGCTAGTAAGCCTCGTCGATAATATCTATATAGTATACCTAGACGATATCCTTATTTACTTATAGAGTAAGGAGGAGTACGAGAAGTATATTCGTATAGTCCTAAAGCGCTTACGTTAGTAGAAGCTATATACTAAACCGTCGAAGTACGAGTTCTATATAAATACCGTCGAGTTCCTTAGGTTTATAGTAACTCCGGACGGTATAGTAATAGATAGTAAGAGGGTAGAAGCTATTTAACACTAGCCTATACCTCGCTACTACCGTAATATTTAAGTATTCCTAGGCTTCGCGAATTTCTACTATCGCTTTATCTAGGGATATTCGAAGATCGATAGGCCTCTTAATAAGATACTAGTAGGAGGTACCTTAATAGTAACTCTAAAGAGAAAGAAGAGGGTCGTTAGGGGCCCCTTTTAGTGGACCCCTAAAGCGGAGGAATCCTTTTAGGCGTTAAAGAAAGCCTTCTAAGAAGCGCTAGTATTACGGCATTTCGATCTAGCGTTACTTATTATAGTAATTACTAATGTATTAGATGCTACGTACGCTAGTATCCTTCTTTAGCCTAACGACTCTAATACTAAGTAAAAGTATTAGCATCCTATTACGTACTACTCTAGGAGTTTTACTAGGCCTTAGGTCCGGTACGGTACTCCCGATAAAGAGCTTAGAGCTATCTCGGAATACTTTAAGGTATAGTAGCACTACCTCGAAGGTACCTCGTACCCTATTCGGGTACTAACTAATTATTATAACCTAAAGTACTTTATAACGACCTAGGAGCTTAGTAGTAGATAAGCCTATATTGCTAAACGCCTCGCGGCGTACGACTTTATTATTAAATATAAGAAGGGCTCGGTAAACCCTTCGGACGGGCTATCTCTACGGCCGGACTACTTTAACGGCTTTAAGGACTAAGTTAAGAGAAAAGAGCTAAGGGATCTTTTACCTAACCTTTAGCGATAGTTAGGAGTTACCCTAGACCTAGTAGCTACTATAGAGGTACCTACTAGGTACCTAGGAGTAATAAGGCTAAGGATAGGTACCTAGCTTAATAGCTCGCTAACGGGTAACTAAGAGGAATACTTAGTATTAGCTAGCCTAGCCTTCTTAGAAGAAGAGCCGGTATAGTAGAACGACGCTCTCGACGACGTACCTATACTATACCTTACTAGGGTAGGAGTAGGTACTAGTAACGGGACCCGTAACGTCCTAATACCTCGCTCGATAGTAGCTATAGCCGCCTAGGGCGAAACGGCTTATAGCGGAGAACTACTAGCGTCGCTGATCGACTTTATTCGGGACGCCTAGTAAAAGGACGCTTTTATTTAGGACGTTCGAACCGGAGCTACTCCTCCTACCGGAGAAAGTATAGAGGATTTACCTTAGAGCGATGCTATAGGTACCTTATAGGTACCTACCCGGGCCCCGTTAGGCGGCCCGTAGGAGTTCGATTCGGAGGGGCTCTTACGTTACGGCGGAAAGGTATATATACCTAACTTCGCTCTACTACGTTAAGAAATCCTTCGCCGGAACTACGACGACCCCGCGGCCGGATATTACGGCGTCTATAAGACTATATAGGTTATCGCATCTAAGTACTATTAGCCTAGTATTACCGCTAATGTTAATAAGTATATCGGCGAATATAATGTATACTAGAGGACTAAGACGAAGCATTATAAACCCTACGGCCGTCTACGGCCCTTATAGGTACCTACGAGGCCCTAGATAAGCCTATTAATAGACTTTATTATAGGCTTACCTCCCTCCATTAGGTTTAATAGGAAGGTTTATAACTCTATCCTAGTTATCGTCGACCGCTTCTCGAAGATAGTAAAGTACATTCCGTATACTAAGAACATCGATACCGCCTCCCTTACTAAGCTATTCTATAATAAGGTAGTCTACTATACGGGTTAGCCTAAAGAGCTAATATCCGACCGCGGATCGATCTTTACGAGCGCTTACTAGAGTACCTTCTATTACTATCTCGTAGTTAAACGACGACTTAGTACTACCTTCTATCCCTAGTCGGATAGGTAGACCGAACGGATGAATTAGGAGTTAGAAAATTACCTTCGCATTTACTATAACTAGGATTAAGATAATTAGGCTCGTCTCCTCTATACTACCGCTTTCGCTTATAATAGTAAGCCTTATAATAGGCTAAACGGTAAATCCCCGATAGAGATTAGGCTAGGTATCCTACTAAATATCCCCGATAGTATTCGGATTACTTCCGCCTATAAATACCTACCTAATAGGTACCTCGAGGGTATCGGCAAGGTACCCCCGCGGTCTCGGAAGCTAGCCGAGGAAGCGTATATATTCCTAATAGATCGGTAAGAGGCCTTCGAGGAGGCTCGTAAGTCCCTACTATATACCTAAGAGCTCTAGAAGAGGTACTACGATAGGATAATAGAGGAAAAATACTTCGCCGTTAGTAACCTCGTCCTTCTATCGGTAAAGAACATTCGTACTAAGAGGCCTTATCCTAAGCTAGATAATAAATACTTAGGACTATTTACGGTAATAGAGCGTTACGGTACTTAGGCGTATAAGTTAAACCTACCGCCGTCTATAAAACGTCTATACCCTATATTCTACGTATTACTACTTAAGAAGTATAAGGCTAAGGAGGGCTACTAGCCCCTACCGGTAGAGGACTTAGACGAGAGCGATGTAGGGTTAGGGGATAAGTATAAGGTAGAAGCTATCGTGTCTTACGAGGATACGAAGGAGGGGAGGTTATATCGGGTAAGATAGAAGGGATAGTTACTAGAGTATAATAATATAATATTAGAAGTAGACCTTATCTATACGAAAAAACTAGTAAAGGAATAAAACCGGAGGCTATAGGAGAAAGAGGACCTCTAAGGCCCTTCTTTAGTACCTTGAAGGTAGTTAAAGAGGCTCTGTAGGAGTAAGAAAGAGTAGAAGGGGTTCGTAGGAATTACTAGCTAGTATAACTTAGTTAAATATATATCGGAAGATAGTAGATTTCTTATACTATCTACTCGCTCGTTCCCTTCTACGCCGCCTTAGGAGGAAGGCTAATGCTTATAAAGTATACGTCGTAGAAGTAAGATAGACTAGTATCGTATAATAATAACCTCGCTCCCCTTTAATACCGCCTAGCTACCCCGGAGGTATTATTAAGCCGTATTAGAGCCTATAAATACTAAACGCTATAAACGAGGAGTTTCCTTAAAGGCCCGATACTACTTATACTCGGTCTCCTTATTAGCGGTAATATTTAACGTCGGGTCGTTAGGGTCGGTACCTATGCTAGCCTTAAAGGACTAAGTATTACGGACCTAAGAGTTCTTCGCCTTAGTACGAAAGGCGGCCTACTTAGCGTTAGTCGGCTCGTTCTTATACTTACTAAGAGGGTTAACGCCGCTATTACGGTACGTCTTAATAATGTACTACTTAAGGACGTTATACTTACGCTAGATATTATCGGCGTAGGAAGGCTAATTATAGATCGCATTTATAGCGATAGGATCGTCGGCGCCTACCGAGCTAACCTTAGTAACGGCGCGCGAGCGAAGGATCTCGAGGAGGTTAGCGTAGCGATACAACTCCGGGATTAGCTAGAAAACGTTAGCGGTAGCCTAGAGGGACCTACGAGGTACCTCGGGGGTACTTACTAAGGGGTATAGAACACCCTTCTTAGGCACGTAGTTATTATACTTACTATCCTTATTAATCTCGTACTTCTCGTACGGCGCTAACTATATAGCCTACGTTATCTTATTAGTACCTAACTTCTAAGCCCGACGGATGTACTCTAGGTAGATCTCTACCTTCGTACGAACGTTAGGACGAGGATAGACCTACTAGCCGAGGTAGTACCTAAGTTTTAATAGGTTGTTATTATACTTTATCTCTATCTCGTTATAGTACGAGCTAGAAGGCGGTATACCGGTCGGAGTACTACGCCCTATAGCGTTAAGCTAACGATCGAAGGAGTTATTAGAGCCGGAGGCCGGAAGACCGCTAGCGCTACTACTACTACCGCCGTCGTAGTTACCGCCTTAGTTAATAGGGTTCTAAGTTAACATAGTATTAACTAGAGGGTTAGAAGACGGTAAGGATAAGGGTAAGGGATGCTATTTAAAGGGACTAAGGGACCTATCTATAGAGGTAGATGTTAATATTAGTATATAGAAGAAGGAGTTAATAAGCGGAAGTAGCCTCTTAAAAGGACCCGCGAAGCGCCGTATAGACCCTTCTAAGACACCTTACTTACCGCGCCTTTACACGTAAACTAAAACCTAGTTTACTTACCTTCCTTAATAGTCCGCTAAGGTAGAAAGTAATGAGAAACGCGCGTCGAGCTACTTCTCGGTAATACCTACCTACTATAAAAGGTATCCTCGTTCTACGGCTCTATAAGAATATAGCTAGAAAAGGAAGTATTAAGGTTAGAAGAGAAATGTTTATTAAAAGACTAGAAGAAATATTTACTACTATCGCCGAGGTGCCTTAAAGATACCTATAAGGTATTAGAAATAGGTCGGTAGTAAAATAATATACGCGTAGCTAATACTAAGTCGCGTATGTAGTAGAAAGTAACGTACGAGCACCTAGTACTACGCGGCGTACGTAATAAATGCTACCGTTAACACCCTAGGGCAGGGCGTTTTAGGAGGGGGGGATAATATAAGGGAATCTACCCTTACACCCCCTCCGAGGTACCCTAGAGGCACCCTTACGCTACCCCGTAGGTGCCTATTAGGTGACCCGGATGTACCGGCGCCTTAGCGCTATAGGATAAACTACCCTCTCCTACTCGATCTACTTTCTAGTTCCTTAGGTAATATCGATAGTTATCGAATACGCTACTTAGTCGTATTATTACACCCTATATACTAAACGCCTTACATAGCCCTAGCATCGCTATATTCCTCGATAACCCTTTTAATTACTTACTTATCCCTAGTCGCTACGCTCTTTAATAGGCTAGCCGTAGGCTTCGTTATTCGACCCGAGGATAGTCTAGGTCGTGTCGCATCCTATACCGGGACCTTACCCTTACTTCGTTAGGCAGCATTAATAACCGCCTCCCTCTATTTACGGGCCGTCTCTTCTAGGGCGGTAAAAGTACTCGTATTTTTAGTACTATAGACTCGACTATCTTCCTCGAGGGTCCTAAAGTCTCCGTTCGCATCGTACTCGCTAAGAACATACCTAGGCGCTATCTCGCCGACGCTATAGGCGGCTATCTACGTAGTTACCTATAGAGGTATTATGCTTAGAGCGGATGTAACCTTTAGCGCTATAGGGGCTTCCGGTACTAACTAAACCGAGGTAGGTTACGGGGCCGCCTTAGAAGCGCTACTAGTCGAGTTAGCCGAAGTAGAGGGATACGGTAGCAGGTTACTAGTAAATACTAGTACTCTATCGGGTATAAGTATAGGAATAGGCGGCTTACCTCCCTCTATTCCTAAATCGTCTCTTTTACTCTATTCCTTTCGGCGCTCCTTAATTTTAAGCTTTTTATCGAATATAATAGTATGCCTATACCTTAGCTTTAGTATAGGTAGTAGCTTATTAAGCCTTAGTTTAGTCCTGTCCTACTATCTAAACATAATCTACTCCGGCCGAATCCCTACCCCTAGTTTTTTTCTAAAGTATAATCGACTACTCTCCCCTTTATAGTAGTACCCTACCGAAGTTAGGTAATCTATAGCCGGGTACCTATTCCGATAGTAACTTGTCGAGCTATAGTCCTAGCATTAACTAAGTAGATGTGGGTTAAGGTTATTCCGAATGTTATACGTATCGATCTTATCCTCGGTAAGAGGAGGGATAGTACTACCGATAGTAGAGGATTTAGCGGGTAATGTAAGAGTAGTAAGATTAACTTAGGCCTACGGTCTTATAGATGCCGTACTATACTACTACGCTATCGACTACTATATAGGCATAGGAGGAACATTATGCTAAGCATTAGCCTAGATTAGTAGAGTTATTCGCCCTAAGGCCTCGGTAATATTATCTATTTTCTAATTAATATTCTTATAAGGGGTTAGTAACTTATTTCGTTTCGTAGGGGCTCGTTTCTCTACGTCGTATCGAAGTTCCTAGATACGCGCTATAGTAGCCTCGCCTCCTTCCGATAGAGTAAAGCCTTACCCTCCTTTAATAATATACCTTACTATAGAGAAGATCTTATCGAAGTCGCGATAGGTAAAGAGGTCCGATAGATGTAATTTAAACTTCTTATAAAGCCTCCTAGACACCGACCTAGGTAGGCCGGCTAGGAAGTACTAAGTTCGTTCGACTACCGATAAATCCTTAATAGGTATCTTACTTAAGGTATTCCGGTATTATCGATAGTAGTCCTTAACGTTATCCTTCTTATCTCTTCGCTAAGATGTTAAGTTCTTTATCTAGGTAATACTACTAACTTCCTAGTAGGTATCGTACTACCTATACTCCTATAGCACCGACTCCTTTAGTAGGTCCTAGTTAGCTAGGTTCTTAAACCTAGGAAGGGTCTTAACATTTCCTCGGACTTGTATATTATAGTTATAATACCCTATATTCTAGCGGCTATCTACCGCTAGATAGCGACGAAGACTACGACGACGACGAGGCCCCCGGGCGAAGGAAGCGAGTAGAGGGAAACGTATAAGAGGGCGTAGGAGATAGTAATAGCGGCCGATAGGGAGGTACTAGAAAGAGCGCTAAAGATAATAATAGTAGAACTCTTAGGAGGTCTAAAAGTACTAAAGAACGATATAAGGATAATAGTCGATAATGTAGTAGGAACGGCTACGGTAAAAGTATAGAAGGGAGCTCTTCTAGCCCCGAGAGCTAGCTAAGATATATAGGCGAAGGTAGCTAGTCTAAAGGAGAAGAAGACGGCGGTTAAGGTCTATATTATAAACCCCTAAGAATAAGAGGATCTTAATAAAATAATAGGGAAAGAAATCGTCTAAAAGATAGGGATAAAGGAGATTATAGAGGTAAAGAAAGATAGGCGCGGAGTAGTTAAGCTCTATATAGCGGCGGAAGGGGATATAAAGAAGCTCGAAACCTAGAAGGAGTAGATAACGAAGATTAGAAAGACGGCGAAGGTTTCGCGCTAGTAGTTTATAGTTATAGCCTACGGCATAACTAGAATATTTAAAATATAAGATAATATTACCTAGCTTTAGAAGGAAAACTAACATATATGCCTAGGGATTTAAATTACTAAGGTAGTATAGGTTAAAAGAAAGATAGAAGATACGAAGACGAGGTTATTACTTATCGTATAGGTAGGGAGTATAGAATAGGCTAATACGCTCCTAGAAAGGGGACTCTTCTAGGACTTCGAAAGGATAAATACGGAAATCTATATAAATACTTATAGGATTATATAATGCTATAAGTACTAGTAGTACGGATACTTAGTAGTAAGGTACCTAAAGACTATAAGTACGTGCTCCTACTATATATAAGGATACTAGGTAAAGGAGTATATAGAACCGAGAGAAAACGTAAGGTATATAAACTACGGAAGAAAATACCCCGCTTAGGCTAAGGAATACCTAGTAAGAATTAGAGCCTAAGAGAAGGCGAGGGAAGCTAGAACGACCTTACCGTAGAGGTACTATACCTCCGAATAGGACGAACTAAACCGATAGAGAACATATAACCTAAATAAGAGATAAATGGAGGAGGAAACTACCCCCCCCCCCCCCCCCCCCTACCGTAAGGAACTACCCCTAGGTAGGAAGACTACGACATATTAACTAGGTAGGGAGAGATCCTAACTAAAGGAAACTTAACTAGATAGTACCTTAAATAAATAAGGATACCCCCTAGGAGGAGATCCTTAGCTAAGGGGAAAACTAGTAGGACTAGATAGACTAATCCTAATAAATAATATAACGATATTAAAGATTATATAGTATAACGTTAATAAGAGTAAAGATAAGGTATAGAGAAGCTTCCTCTAAGCCCTCTAACCGAAATACTACTACGTTATAGCGATCTAGGAACTATAGCTAAACCTATACTCCTTAAAACCTATAACGGTAAAGGACCTAAGATATTATATAATTATATATAAGACGGGAACGCTAAGAACCTACATCTACGTTAGTAAGGAGATCTCTATAGATTTATAGGAACCTATAGACTAAGAGGACGGAGACTCGACTACGATAAGGATATATACCGCTTAAGGCCCGATAAAGATCTATTACATCTATAACCTACCGCCGGAATTAAGAAGTAGTACTTAACTTAATACCTTAGTAAGGATCCTAACTATAATATAGGACGATCGATAGTAGATAATAGTCGGAGACTTTAACCTCTACTACCTACTCTAAGGATCCGACTTTATACCGGTATACTATTACCTAGCGGGAAGATTAATCGACGTAATAGAAAGGGAAGGAATAGAGATCGTAACTCTAAAGGGACTAACGACGTAAGAAGCGAGATTAAGTAAAAGTATAATCGACCTATACTTCGTAACCTAGATAATTAGGGAAAGGGTTAGAAAATATATAGTAAATATAGATATAGAATCCTCGTTAGACTATCTACCGATATAGACCGAGCTCGATCTATAGGCTACCTAGAAATAGGATCTCGAAGCGAAACCTAACTAGAAGAGGGCTAACTAGGAAGAGACTAATAGAATACTAGAACCGAGAGCCTAGGAGATAGCGGCGAGAGACCTTAAGAACCGGGACGATATCGAGAGAGTAATAGAATATCTAATCCGGGCTATATAAGACGCTATAGAAGTAACGGTACCCTCGAGTAAAGTATCTAAGTACTAGTAACTATACTAGACGGAGGAATATATAGAGAGAGTAAAGGAAGTAAGGAAGGTAAGGAGGAAGTAAACTACTTCGTACTCCTAAGAGGACTAGGATACCTACTATAGGGGTACTTAAGAAAAGAAGAAATAGATTAAGAGGGATAAAAGGTAAGAATAGAGATCTACGGTCGGGATACTTATAAAAAAACCCGAAGATATATAAAGGATAGTAAAATAGGTAAGGTAACTAACTTAGGATAGAGACTAACTACCCTAGTTCCCTAATATAAAGGATAGGTAAGGAAATACCTATACTACTAACGAGGATAAAGCGGGAGCCCTAGGATAATACTTCTTCGGCGGCTACGTAGAAGCCGACTTAACGGATATCCGAGGGGTAGAAATAGAACCGCCGATAGATAGGACTAAATAGAAGCTAGAAACGGATACGAAGGAGGTTATAGCGACTATAGCGAAACTCCTAGGTAGGAAAGCCTTAGAGCTAGATAGAGTATATAACGTTATACTTTAAGTATATAAGAAGACGCTAGCCCTAGCTATAGCTAATATCTTTACGGCCTATATAGAATAAGGATACTACCTAAAACGGTTTAAGGAATCCCTTACTATCGTACTTAGGAAGCTATAGAAAGAGGACTACTCCTAACTTAAGTTATACTAACTAATTATACTCCTAAATATAATAAGTAAGCTCTTAAAGAAAGTAGTAGTAAGGAGGCTTATAGAGTTCGCGGAAGAATATAAAGTCCTACCGGAGGAGTAAATAGGAGGGAGAGTAAAGAGATCTACCCTTATAGCGGTCGAACTTATTACGGAGTAGATTAAATATATATAGTACTACGGAAAGAATAAAGTAGCGTTACTCCTCTTACTCGATATCTCGGGAGTATTCGATAACGTCTTATACGAGAGACTAATATATATCCTAAGGTAAAAGAGAATACTAATATAGATAGTCGAATTTATCTAGTTATTCCTAAAAGAGAGGACGACCTAACTACTCCTAGGAAGATATAAGTTAGCCCCTATCTAGATAAATATAGGAATACCCTAAGAATTAACCCTCTTACCGATACTCTTCCTTATATTTATCGTAGATCTCCTACCGAAACTTAAAACGGATAGGATATTAGCATCGGGATTCGTCGATAATACTAACATCCTAGCGTAGTTAGACTCTATAGAAGAGAACTATAGAATCCTAGAAATATAATATAAGGAGTACGAAATATAGGTACGGAAGTATAGAGCTAAATTCGCGCTAGAGAAGTACTAACTAAGTTACTTTAGTAAAGCGAAGACTAAATATAATATAAAAGCGCCGATTATAATCTAGGGATACCTTACTAAACCTACCTTAGAATTACGAGTCCTAGGTATATAGCTAGACCCGAAACTAAGCTAGGGCCTATAGGTTAAGAAAGTATAGATAAGAGCTAACGCGAATAGGTAATCTATCGAAAGACCTACGGCATTAATATAGGGAGCGATATTCGATAAGCTAAAGACTATATATAAGGCTATTATAAAACCGGCTATACTATACGGAGCTTAGGTCTAAGTAGTATAAGATAAGACCCCGAAGAGGGTTATAGAACCGATTAATAGAGTCTAGGCCTAATACCTAGGAAGGGTTACGGGAGTATATAAATCTACCTTAACGAGAGTACTAGAAATAGAGACGGGATCGCTACTAATATACTAGTACCTAAAGGGTATAAGGTACTAATACGCTATTAAAATAACCTAATATCTAGCCTAGAAAACTATTAAAGAAGTACTCGAGAAGATTTAGAGCTAAGTACCGCCGAGAAGGAGAAGGATTTATAGACCCGAGAGGAAGGTATAAAAAGAAGAGGACCTAGCCCGAGGAATAGAGACCCTCTATAAAGTATTCTAAACTATAGAAAAAAGGGAGGGAAGAAAAGGTTAAAGTATAGTAGAGGAGATAGTAAGGATACTCTAGGAAGAAGAATAGGAGGAAATACTAAGAAGAAATAGTATACTAAAAGCCTTAACTACCTTTAAGAGCTATAACGACCGGATCTATAAAGACTTAAAAAGGGCGGAAGTAAGTATAGCGATATAACTACGCTCCGAGTATATCGGACTTAGAGCCTACCTATACTAGAGAAGAGTCCTAGGGATAGAAAGTAAAGCTTACCTATACGGCTACCCGTCTTAAAACCCTAAACATATACTACTAGTATACGAACGATAGAGTAAAGGGAGGAGCGAGTAGAGATACTAAGTAATAGAGAGGGAATATAATAAGATTATTATTAATAAAGAAGATATTAGAAGAAATATAAGTAGGTAGGTCCGTGCATAAGGAAGAGATAGCGGCTCCCCCTCTTCAGAGGGAACTTAGCATCCTTCATCTACCTACCGGTCCGGCCTAAGGTACTATCTACCTCTATGTTAGCACTAGCACCTTCTTCTATGAGACACTGCCGCTTTTATTAGTCGATACAACACGTATCGACCCGGCTGTCTTTTCAGTAGATAGGAATAGTAGTTACTCTTTGTTCCGCACGCAATTCCGCGCGCACGAGGGCACGTGAATAACCTTAGCTATGCCGCTACGTAGAGGTAGGGGTCGAGGCCGCGGTAATAGCTAAGTAGTGAATCCTACGTAGGACATCGAACCTACATCTTTATTAGAAACCGTAGGCCGCTAATAAGAAATATAAGAACCGTAAGAACAAGAATAACTAGACATAAATGTTAACGCTATGCTTAACTTCTAGCTACTAGCTAATTACCTACTATGCCCTACGCCTAACGCGCCTACCTCTAAATAGTAGAATTAGTAAATTTTATGTTAAACGCTCGGTTTAGCACCTATTCTAGCTAGTTAAATAGTATAGTAAGCTACTTAGTAGCCGTTATTATAGCTAACTCCCTCGGTTAATAAACTTCCTCGTAAGTTAGGCCCTCTAGTTAAGTCGTAGATTAAGAGTAGTTTCGATAGTTCTATCGAGTTATCTTACATTACCGACATCTTTTATCTAAGGTTCGACCCTCTTAACCTCATTAAATTAATACCGAAGGATTAACGTAGGTACGAGCCGGAAAAGAAGGAAGATAAGCGGTAGAACGATGTTGTAATGAGATACGACGTTGTGAAGGTAGCGGTGCCTATCTCGTCCCTCCTTAACATCTCCATCCTTATAAGGGCCTTCGACGTTTTCTAAACCCCCCTATTTATAATGCATAGTAATAAGGTTGTTGCTAGAAGCCTAATAGCCCTTATATAAACGCTTAGTCGGTAGAAGTCGTAGATCTACTTCTACAACGATTGCTATATATAGTCGATAGTTCGAGAGATCGCTATTAGCTCTATGTACGACGCTCGCTCCGCTAGTTACCTTACACCTAAAGTATAGAATATTACCGATATTATTAAGTCTACTAGGTTGTTGCCTTATAACACCCGCAATTTCTACTAACCCCTAATAGAACGGCCACGTACGCTACTACTATCTAGACCGTAGCCTACGGATGATACTCCCTTAAAGAGACTACGGGCGGATAGGGCGGATAACACACCGCCGATAAAAGCGGAGTTAGAGGAAGACTATAAAGATAAGCCGTGTCCATTATGGAACAATACGGGCACTTATCGTTTTAGTAGTCTAAAGCTAATGAGAAGATGCTTCGTAATATATGTCTATAAGCATTATAAGGAAAAGGATTATAGTACGCGCAATTATACGAAGAAGAAGCGGCCGGTAGAAGCCGCCTAACATTCGTTATACTATAACGATAACACGGTATTAGAAAAGGCTCTCTTAGTCGATATTACGAAATAAGACCTAACGGCGAATATCCGCCCTAACACTACGCTTAATTATAATGTTATAGCCTCTACGGTGCCGCTCTCGCAGACTAGCCCTTTTCGACTAGTAGCATAGCTTTCCCTCCTACGCGATTACCCTAATAAGCAGCTGCCTTAGGTGTTATACTATATTATATCCTATAGAGCTAACATTAGCTTCGAGGAAGGCCTAAAAAACGATAGGCATCGGTTTAACCCTAAGAAACGTAGTAACAACTATGCCTCGGTAGACCTCGACCCGCTCGAAATTACGCGGTAGATAGCTAACGAGTTACATAAGTGCCGCCTTATAGAAGTATAGGCATCCGATAGGCAGAGCCTTGTTATATTACTATAAGGTTTAGTACTAAAGTACGATAGAGGTTTCCGCCGCATTTACGACCTATCCTTTCCACGAGGGCACTCTATTAACGATGCCATTCTAAAAGCCTATAGTGCTATCTCCTACATCTTATTCGAGGAAATCGTCGATATAGTTTCTACATACGGCAAGGGTACGATCATCGTTAAACGAGACATTAAAGCTACCTTTCGTAACGTCCCTATATCCTTAAATTAGCGATACCTATTAGCCGTCGAGTTATAGGGTCGTTATTTCATAGATAATTAGCTACCCTTCGTCATGCGTACGTTACCGTAGATTTTCAATCTTTTCGTAGAAGGCCTATACTAGCTACTAGAATAGCGATTATAGTACGTTACGATATTCTACTATTTAGACGACTTTATCTTCATCGTACCGCCTAGCGCTACCTAGTAGACTAATGTTACGGCGGTTAAGAGTCTATAGATCGACCTTACTAACTAGCTTAGCGTTCTACGTAACGATAAGAAGGACGTAGAAGGCACGGTCGCAGAGGTTCTTAGCGTCGAAATTAATACTAAGTTAATAATAGCGTAGCTCTCCGTCGAAAAACGTGCCCGCGTTATAGAGATTATCGGCCGCGCGCTATAAGTAGCGTCTATATTAATAGACGATGTCTAACGATTATTAGGCTACCTATTATAGTATGTAAGAGTAATTCCTCTTAGAAGGGCGTTTAACGCTAAGGTATAGCCTTTCTTATCGGCGTACAACTACCGCCGTACTATAAAACGTCGCATACCGAATACGCTTAAGACCGACCTATAGTAGTAGCTAGACGTACTCGCTCGAAGCAACGGCTCTCGCATTATCGATACTATAACACTACTATAGCTTTACCTCTTTACGGACGCCTATAACTACGCTATTAGCGGGTTTTAGTACCGCGGAGGTAGCGGGGATTAGACCGTTAATACACGAAAAGCATCGCTTCTAAATGCCTTTACCGCTCGTAACGATAAAGAGGATATTTAGGTCGCTAAGATACGTGCCGTGTTATAGTCCTTTTAACGCTAGGGCTAGAAATAGTCTAACTATCGACTTATTATGTATATAGATAACCGTAGCGCGTTCTATGCTTTCTCTAAGCACACCGTTAGCTTAGAGGTAGGTGTCGACTTATTGCGAGAGGCCCTTCTTATCGCCTTATAGTACAACATAGTTATTAATGCGTTATAGCTATCCTCCGCCGATAATATACTCGCCGATACGCTCTCTCGACTTAACTTTAAAGCCGCTAGTGCCCTTTGTGCTAACCTAGAATAGATAACCGAGACCGAGACGACCTCGTGAACGGTATCCTACAATAGTAGTTATAGGAGGTTAAGCCGAAGTCGTAGTAGCATGCCGTATTATTATACCGTGGATTAGCTCATAATACTACTAGAGTATTATACAACTCCGTTATAAAGTAGTACACCGTATAGTGTACCGCTAATATAAGGCAGCTATAGCTATATTTAACCGACAACCTACACGACTTTATAGTATATAAGTCGTTCGGAGGCTCGGCAATTCTAGGTCGCTCTCTATATACCTACGTTAATGTATTACGAGTAATACACGTCGACTTAAACCTTCTACTATCCGCCTTCGAAGCGCCTATTATACGCAGACTATTATAAGGGGCCGTTTACATTAATCCATCGACTACTAGCAACTATAATAGATAGCCTATTATAGACGAGGTCCTCGAAAAGCTATTATTCATACTACTACGTAACATTAATAAAGCGAATCTCAACGCGTGCTAGTACTTAGTATAGAAGGGTCTATTTAGAATAAAGGAACTAACCTATGCTAACAACAACTAAGTCGGCTCTAAGAGATAGCTTATAGACAACGTTATAAGGTCTAACGTCGCATTCTCGAAGCATCCCTATAACTAGCTTACTATCTATCTTAAGCGCTTAAAAATAGATATACGAAGGTAAGGCGTTGTTATCCGCATCGCGGTAATAGGCGCGAAGACCTATGCGGTAGCGCAGCTTAAGGTACTCTTCGCCTTTAACTAACAACCGTATATAGCGCCTCTATTTAGGCTTGTTAACGCCGGCTTTCTAAGATAAGTTGTCGTAGGCCGACTATAAAAACGCCTATAGGACCTAGGATTAGCGACGTAGGGTTATATAGGACATTCCCTCCGTTAAGGCGGAGTAGTAATAGTAAGGTAACGAGGTGTTTCGGACTATAAGTTATAATGCCTTAGTCGGTAGAAGTTAGACGCGTTTAAGAGATACGTCGACATCGCGAACAACTACGAGGCGATGCTAGAACTAAGTTAGAGGGCATAGACTAGTCTTACAATGGCTAGAAAACCGGGTTAAAGGAAAGGATGCCTTACGGCCTTATCGTTATCGTGTTAGTTACTTTTGTTAGCGCCGTCGGTAGAAAGGCGCTTAATGTACGCAACTCGCTAAGCGCGCTTCGCTATTAGTTAGGGCCTTAGCTAGGCTTCGCTTAGGCCTACTATAGTGCTTATTTACTTACTAAGTATACTATAGTAGCGCCTACACCCCTAACCCGAGAGAAACCCCTTTATGTGCTAGTGTCGAAGGCCGTAGTACATAGATAGGTAGGTCCGTGTATAAGGAAGAGATAGCGGCTCCCCCTCTTTAGAGGGAACTTAGCATCCTTTATCTACCTGCCGGTCCGGCCTAAGGCACTATCTACCTCCATGTTAGCACTAGCACCCCCGCCCGCTACGCCCTCTTTGTTGCTAGTATAGATAGTGCACGTTCACACGTTTACTAGGGCCTACTACAGTGCTTGTTCACTCACTAAGTATACTGCAGTAGCGCCTGCACCCCCCAACCCGAGAGAAACCCCTTCATGTACCAGTGTCGAAGGCCGCAGGGCATGGAATAGATTATTAGGGAGGGATACCTTAAATAGTACGCCCTAGCCTAAGAAATAGAGGAGTAGATAGAGAGAAGGAGGGCGGAGAGGAAGGGGAATAAAGAGGAGGGGGTATTAGGGTAGTAAGTAAGGTAGTTAGAGGGTAACCCTATAATACTAGTATATACTAGAGGAAGTAAACCTAAAAGATAATATAAGGTAAGAGTTAACGAGAGTAAAGGGGAGAGGTTTTTACTAGCTAGCCTAGTTTCCTTTTTTATAGAATACATAGCTTTAGACCTATATCGGCCGATAGGCACTAAAACAGGCAAATGAAAGATCTATCTATCTACTAGTAGTAAAAGAGACCGTAATTAAATACTTGCGTACTTATACTCGTTTTATAACTAATACGACGGCTTATAAAGTATAGTATATTTACTATATAGATAGATAGATCTTTCATTCGCCTATTTTAGTGCCTATCGGCCTATGTAGGTCTAACGCTATATGTTCTATAAAAAGGAAACTAGGCTCGCTAGTAAAAACCTCTCCTCCTTACCCTCGTTATACCTTTCCTTCCCTTATCCTTCGGTTTAACTTCCTCTAGGGTATACTAGTATTATAGAGTTTACCCTCTAACTACCTTACCTACTACCCTAATACTCCCTCCTCTTTACTCCCCTCCTTCTCCTCCCCCCTTCTCTCTATCTACTCCTCTATCTCCTAGGCTAGTACGTATTATTTAAGGTATCTCTCCCTAATAATCTATTTTATAATTCTTCTAATGTCTTCTTTATTTATTATAATCTTATCGTATTCCCTCTCTTTTATCTAGTATCTCTACTCGCTCCTCCCTTTCCTCTATCGTTTATATACTAGTAGTATATGCTTAGGGTTTTAAGACGGGTAACTATATAGGTAAGCTTTACTTTCTATCCCTAGGACTCTTCTCTAGTATAGGTAAGCTCTAAGACCGATATACTTAGAGCGTAGTTATATCGCTATACTTACTTCCGCCCTCTTTAGGTCTTTATAGATCTAGTTATTATTACTCCTAAAGGTCGTTAAAACTTTTAGTATCCTATTTCTCCTCGGTATTTCTCTCTATTCTTCTTCCTAGAGTATTCTCGCTATCTCCTCCGCTATACTTTAGCCTTTTCTTCCCTCCCTTTTCTCTATAGTTTAAAATACCTTATATTAGGTTTTTATTCCCTAGGCTAGATCTACTTCCTTTTAGACCTTTCTCTCGGGCCTATAAACCCTTCTCCTTCTCTACGGTACTTAGTTACGGATCTTCTCGAGCGCTTCCTTAATAGTTTCCTAGGCCGGGTATAGGGTTATTTTAATAGCGTATTAGTACCTTATTCCTTTTATATATTAGTATATTAGTAGCGATCCCGTCTCTATTTCTAATACCTTAGTAAGGGTAGATTTATATACTCCCGTAACTCTTCTTAGATATTAGGCTTAGACTCTATTAAGCGGTTCTATAATCCTCTTCGGGGTCTTATCCTATACTACCTAGACTTAGGCCCCGTATAGTATAGCCGGCTTTATAATCGCTTTATATATAGTCTTCGCTTTATCGAATATTACTCCCTATATTAATACCGTTAGTCTTTCGATAGATTACCTATTTACGTTAGCTCTTATCTATACTTTCTTAACCTATAGGCCCTAGCTTAGTTTCGGGTCTAGCTATATACCTAGGACTTATAATTCTAAGGTAGGTTTAATAAGGTATCCCTAGATTATAATCGGCGCTTTTATATTATATTTAGTCTTCGCTTTACTAAAGTAGATTAGTTAGTACTTCTCCGGCGCGAATTTAGCTCTATATTTCTATACCTATATTTCGTACTCCTCGTATTATATTTCTAGGATTCTATAGTTCTCTTCTATAGAGTCTAGGTATACTAGGATATTAGTATTATCGACGAATCCCGATACTAATATCCTATCCGTTTTAAGTTTCGGTAGGAGATCTACGATAAATATAAGGAAGAGTATTAGTAAGAGGGTTAATCCTTAGGGTATTCCTATATTTATCTAGATAGGGGCTAACTTATATCTTCCTAGGAGTAGTTAGGTCGTCCTCTCTTTTAGGAATAACTAGATAAATTCGACTATCTATATTAGTATTCTCTTTTACCTTAGGATATATATTAGTCTCTCGTATAAGACGTTATCGAATACTCCTAAGATATCGAGTAAGAGGAGTAACGCTACTTTATTCTTTCCGTAGTACTATATATATTTAATCTACTCCGTAATAAGTTCGACCGCTATAAGGGTAGATCTCTTTACTCTCCCTCCTATTTACTCCTCCGGTAGGACTTTATATTCTTCCGCGAACTCTATAAGCCTCCTTATTACTACTTTTTCTAGGAGCTTACCTATTATATTTAGGAGTATAATTAGTCGGTATAACTTAAGTTAAGAGTAGTCCTCTTTCTATAGCTTCCTAAGTATAATAGTAAGGGATTCCTTAACCCGTTTTAGGTAGTATCTTTATTCTATATAGGCTATAAAGATATTAGCTATCGCCGGGGCTAGCGTCTTTTTATAAGCTTTAAGTATAATATTATATACCCTATCTAGGCCTAGGGCTTTCTTACCTAGGAGTTTCGCTATAGTCGCTATAACCTCCTTCGTATTCGTTTCTAGCTTCTATTTAGTCCTATCTATCGGCGGTTCTACTTCTACTTCTTAAATATCCGTTAAGTCGGCTTCTACGTAGCCGCCGAAGAAGTATTATTCTAGGGCTCCCGCTTTATCCTCGTTAGTAGTATAGGTATTTCCTTACCTATCCTTTATATTAAGGAATTAGGGTAGTTAGTCTCTATCCTAAGTTAGTTACCTCGCCTATTTTACTATCCTTTATATATCTTCGGGTTTTTTTATAAGTATCCCGACCGTAGATCTCTATTCTTACCTTTTATCCCTCTTAATCTATTTCTTCTTTTCTTAAGTAGCCCTATAGTAAGTATCCTAGTCCTCTTAGGAGTACGAAGTAGTCTATTTCCTCTTTACCTTCCTTACTTCCTTTACTCTCTCTATATATTCCTCCGTCTAGTACGGTTACTAGTACTTAGATAGTTTACTTAAGGGGACCGTTACTTCTATAGCGTCTTATATAGCCCGGATTAGGTATTCTATTACTCTCTCGATATCGTCCCGGTTCCTAAGGTCTCTCGCCGCTATCTCCTAGGCTCTCGGTTCTAGTAATCTATTAGTCTCTTCCTAGTTAGCCCTCTTTAAGTTCGGTTTCGCTTCGAGTTCCTATTCCTAGGTAGCCTATAGGTCGATCTCCGTCTATATCGGTAGGTAGTCTAACGAGGATTCTATATCTATATTTACTATACATTTTCTAACCCTTTCCCTAATTACTTAGGTTACGAAGTATAGGTCGATTATACTCTTACTAGATCTCGCTTCCTACGTCGTTAGTCCCTTTAGAGTTACTATCTCTATTCTATCCCTTTCTATTACGTCGATTAATCTTCCCGCTAAGTAGTAGTATGCCGGTATAAAGTCGGATCCCTAGAGTAGGTAGTAGAGGTTAAAGTCTCCGACTATTACCTACTACCGATCGTCCTATATTATAGTTAGGATCCTTACTAGGGTATTAAGTTAGGTACTACTTCTTAATTCCGGCGGTAGGTTATAGATATAATAGATCTTTATCGGGCCTTAAGCGGTATATATCCTTATCGTAGTCGAGTCCCCGTCCTCTTAGTCTATAGGTTCCTATAAATCTATAGAGATCTCCTTACTAACGTAGATGTAAGTTCTTAGCGTTCCTATCTTATATATAATTATATAGTATCTTAGGTCCTTTACCGTTATAGGTTTTAAGGAGTATAGGTTTAACTATAGTTCTTAGATCGCTATAACGTAGTAGTATTTCGGTTAGAGGGCTTAGAGGAAGCTTCTCTATACTTTATCTTTACTCTTATTAACGTTATACTATATAATCGTTAACATCGTCGTATTATTTATTAGGATTAATCTATCTAGTCCTATTAGTTTTCCCCTTAACTAAGGATCTCCTCCTAGGAGGTGTCCTTATTTATTTAGGGTACTATCTAGTTAAGTTTCCTTTAGTTAGGGTCTCTCCCTACTTAGTCGATATATCGCGGTTTTCCTATCTATGGGTAGTTCCTTACGGTAGGGGGGGTAGTCTCCTCCTCCCTTTATCTCTTATTCGGGTTATATGTTCTTTATCGGTTTAGCTCTTCCTATTCGGGGGTATAGTACCTCTATAGCGAGGTCGTTCTAGCCTCCCTTACTCTCTCTTAGGCTCTAATTCTTACTAGGTATTCCTTAGCCTAAGAGGGGTACTTTCTTCTATAGTTTATATACCTCGCGTTTTCTTTCGGTTCTATATACTCCTTTACCTAGTATCCTTATACATAGTAGGAGTACGTATTTAAAGTCTTTAGGTACCTTACTACTAGGTATCCGTATTACTAGTACTTATAGTACTATAGGATCCTATAGGTATTTATATAGATTTCCGTATCTATCCTTTCGTAGTCCTAGAAGAGTCCCCTTTCTAGGAGTATATTAGCCTATTCTATACTCCCTACCTATACGATAAGTAATAACCTCGTCTTCTTATCTTCGATCTTTCTTTTAACCTATACTACCTTAGTAATTTAGATCCCTAGGCATGTATATTAGTTTTCCTTCTAAAGCTAGGTAATATTATCTTATATTTTAAATATTCTAGTTATACCGTAGGCTATAACTATAAACTACTAGCGCGAGACCTTCGCCGTCTTTCTAATCTTCGTTATCTACTCCTTCTAGGTTTTAAGCTTCTTTATATCCCCTTCCGCTACCGTATAGAGCTTAA
>LFZN01000034.1:35815-176795 GCA_001578235.1 Pseudocercospora eumusae | reverse complement strand
CCGAGACCTACTAGTACGAAACGTACCCTTACCCTCTATAGCACCTCCCCTAATACCGAGACCTACTAGCGGGTACTAGTAGGAAACGCACCCTTACCCTCTATAGCACCTCCCCTAATACCGAGACCTACTAGCACGAAACGTACCCTTACCCTCTATAGCACCTCCCCTAATACCGAGACCTACTAGTACGAAACGTACCCTTACCCTCTATAGCACCTCCCCTAATACCGAGACCTACTAGCGGGTGCTAGTAGGAAACGTACCCTCACCCTCTATAGCACCTCCCCTAATACCGAGACCTACTAGCACGAAACGTACCCTTACCCTCTATAGTACCTCCCCTAATACCGAGACCTACTAGCGGGTGCTAGTAGGAAACGTACCCTTACCCTATAACCCTCTATAGCACCTCCCCTAACACCGAGACCTACTAGCGGGTACTAGCGTAATAAGCGAAGTACTAGACCGCCTACCGTACCTAGAGGCATGTCTAGCCTATCTTTAAAAAAAACACCTTTTTTCGTTTTCTTTTTCTTTTTCTTTTTCTTTTTCTTTTTCTTTTCCTTTTTCTTTTCCTTTTCCTTTTAATAAAAAGTAAAAAAAAAACTAATAAGAATTACCTTCCTAGTATTTCGGACTAGTATACGAGTATGTAAGTCCGTTCTAAGACCGGTAGTCTATTATAAATAGCGATTTCCGCGATTAATCGAAGTTCGTATCCCTAGAAGGTTAAAGCTATACGAATGCGCGCTTACGGTTAGAGGATACCTAAAAGCTGCGAATATATACTAGAGAAGTAGCCTCCTACGTATCGAGTCCCTAGGGTTCGTTACCGATAGAACCGATACACGGCCTTTACCGCGCCCTAAGATACTATACTAGCATTAATAACTATAATAGTTATGCCGGTAAACTTAATTAAGTAATAGCGGAGAGAAATCGATAAGCATGTTAAGGTCGGCGCCTTAAAGCTACTAGTTGTAGATAATAGAAAAGTAATACTTCTACTACTGGAATAGCTAATAACTTACGATATAGTTCTTTTTACCCGTAATAGATTTAATTTTAAGGATTAAGACGGATAAGATAGCGGGGATAGTAGTACTCTTAAGAGGCTTTACTTAAAACGTTTAATCGTTAACGAGGGATACTTCTTCTCTAATAAATATATAAGTTCTACGATTCGTATCGCTAATAATCTAAGTAAAAATCGTATATATCGCTCTTACCGTTAAGTAAGGTTATACTTCTATAGTATCTATATAACGTCTTTAGGAAGTAACGTAATAATCCGCGCCTTATATAGACCTTCTTTTATTATAGTACTTCTATATCTACTAACCCCGTAGTAGCGGCTAGCTATATAAGATAGCGATAGTAGCTCGCGATAGTAGCTCGCGATAGTAGCTCGCGATAGTAGCTCGCGATAATAGCTCGCGATAGTAGCTCGCGATAGTAGCTCGCGATAGTAGCTTTAGCTAGCTATATCGGCTAGCTATATTAGCTTACGACATTAGCTAGCGACATCGGCTAGCGATATTAGCTAGCGACATTAGCTAGCGATATCGGCTAGCGATATCGGCTAGCTATATCCGCTAGCTATATCCGCTAGCTATATCCGCTAGCTATATCCGCTAGCGATATCGGCTAGCTATATTTCGCGCCTCGCGTAAGATAAACGCTTTATATTCTCGCCGGCTTACATCGGCTAGCTATATCGGCTAGCTACATTTCGCGCCTTACGTAAGATAACTACTTTATATTCTCGCCGGCTTTATATTAACGTATGTTTATCCCTCTTACGCTCTTACCTACGGCTAACGCTATTACTAGGACGTTACCTTACGTTATACTCTCTACGTTACCTAGTAATAGTTTTCGGCTTTCGTAATAAATAATAATATTAGCGGCCGCCCTCTTATTAATAACGAAACTCCTTATACGTTACTTTATTATCGCCTTTATATCTACTTCTACGAAAGTACTACTAATAGTAGGTAGTAACGAAGACGCCGATTACGAAAGTAATATAGATGCCCCTTACGAATCTTATAAAGATTCCGTTACTCCTAGCGGTACCCTTAGTAAGCTTAAAACGTGCCCTTCTAATACATTTAGCTATACTAATTCTTCTCTAGCGCCTAGTCGCTTCTAAGGCTCTATAAGAGGTAAGAGGTTTAGGGAGTAATCCCTCGTAAAGATTATATTAGCCGTAGAGGAGATACTAGCCGTAAGGAAGATAATAGCCGGGAAGAAGTTACTAGCTAGTATAAAGATAATAGCCGGGAAGAAGTTACTAGCTAGTATAAAGATAACCGCCTATAAGAAACCTAGTAGTAAGAAGGTCTCCTACGCGTCGAAGATAGTAAAAGCTACGTAGAATAAGAAGACGATTCGGTCTAAGCCCGGAGGTAGGTCTACTAATTATAGCTACTAATGTAGCTACCTCTTACTAACTTTTTCTAGCGCTTACTCTCCGAGAGATCCGGAAATACTAGAAGAGTAGCGAACTCTTAATCCTAAAGCTACCGTTCTAGCGTCTTATTCGCGAAGTCGCTCTAAACTTTAAGGCGGATTTACGCTTCTAGAAGTCTACTATCGAAGCTCTCTAAGAGACTACTAAGGCCTATTTAGTATCGCTATTCGAAGGTATAAACGTCTAATAACCTATCTATTCCTAGCTAATATATAATCTAGATACTAACCTTTACGCTATCTACGTATCGCGCGTTATAATTTAGAAAAAGGACATAGTTCTAGCTAAGCGTCTTCGCCGAGACTTCGTATAGGCTATACTACGTAGTTAGTAGCGTAGTAATACTTATAGATTACCGTCTACTATACGAGAATAAAGGCATAAGTATTACGGTTATAAGATACCGCCTAGTTCCTATCCCTATTCTATTTCTTCTATTTCCCCGCTAAGAAACCGTCGAGGTACTCGGGTTTGCCCCGCTAAGAAACCGACCGCCGAACCGTTTAGTCGGGTTAGGTTAGGTTTTCCAACCCAACCTAACCCAACCCAACCCACCGGGGGGTCTAAATTAAGCCTTAGCGGATAGTAGTATAAGGTAGGTACCCGTCGATAGTAAACGCCGGCAATATCGACTAGCGGGTCTCGCGCTTTATAAAGGTAACATTATAATAATCTATACCTCGAGGGCTCTAGCTATACTTTCGCTAACTAGTCTTCTAATTGTAGGTAGTCTCGTCGATAAAGATTAACCTATCTATAGGCTACTTCTAACTCCTCGCGAGCTAGAGTACCCGTAGTACTAGATTACGCTCTTTCGCTACCCTCCGAGTAGCCTTACGAGTCTACCCGTATTTCTTTAGTATACTACATAGCGTACGCGCCGATTTCTCTACCTTAAATTAATCGAATATTACGAGTATTATCTCTACTAAATAAGCGTCCGGACGCTTAGTAAGATACTATAGAAGCTATAACTCTTAATTAACGTTTAAGAGCCTAGGTCTACCTTATTTAGCGTAGTAATCGATATATATAGTACCGAAGGTCTACTAATAGGCTCTCGCACGATATATAGTAGACTAAGCGAGCTTCGTCTTATCTACTATAGTGCCGATAGACATCTTACTCTCGAAGCATTTAATAAGGCGATTAGCTATAAAATCGTCTATTCTATAAGGCCTTATAACGGCGAGTCTTATAGTGTCCTATAGTAACGAGAATAATACCTTAAAATAGCGGAAATCGATCTATACCATTAACGGAGACGATAGTAGCATTACTAGAGGAACAAGAGTAAGATTCTACTAGTAAAAGAGCGGTCTAATACTCTATACGTGACGCGGATTCCTCGGAAGCCGCGATGGCGCAATTCCCAAGGTTTTCAGCACGGACAGTAAGGCCGACTTTGAGCCGAAAGCCGAAAGAACCCCGAAATCTCGAATTCTTCGAGAAATTCGAGCGACGACGACGATAGCGCAACGAGTAGACCTCTATATAATTTAATTCTTATATGGAACGATAGCGTAAAAGTATAGCTATCGTTTAATATATATTTAATATTCTATACTAGAAGGCTCGATATAGAAGAGCTAAAACTACGTACTCCGTCGCATTTCGAGAGATAGAGGGGGTAGTACCTCTAGAATTTCCCGACCCTTTTGCACCCTTGAATATGCTCAGGCCACTGCCGTTGCCAAGGATCAGGAGGTAGGAAACACGTCTTCAGTTGACGCTACTTCCTCCTTATCATACCATACCATTATCCTCGCAACATCCTCCAGTCACCATGGCCAACATGTTCGGAGCCCTCAATCGCTTCATCTCGCGACTTGACTCAGATCCCAATGCCGTCGCGGGTGCCAGATCATCTCAATCCTCCTCCGGCGGTCACTATGGCTTTCAGATCCTCCGCAACACGAACAGCCAAATACCATTAGAGCCCTGGTTCGACTTCATCATCGGCATCAATGGTCACAATATCGAAAATCCCGATCCAAATCTTTTCATTACTGAACTCAAAAATTGTGCTGGAAGCACAGTTTCTCTGGGCGTGTTCGGCACAAAAGGAAGCCAGATTCGAGAGGTCTACATCACAGTGCCGAATCTTGCTGCAGGCGAAGCCCTCGGTCTAGCACTGCAATGGGCGCCATTGGCCATCGTCGATGATGTCTGGCATATTCTGGATGTGATACCGAACTCACCTGCTGATGTCGCTGGACTCTTGCCTTATAGCGATTATGTGATTGGATCTCCGGATGCTCCAGGCCTGGCAGGAGATGCTGCCTTGGGACGAATTGTGGAAGCATACATGAATGCGCCCTTAAGGCTTTGGGTCTATAACAATGAGTATGATGTGACAAGAATGGTCACCATCACGCCTGCGAGGAATTGGGGTGGCGATGGAGCTCTAGGTTGCGTGCTGGGCTATGGTGCTTTGCATAAGATCCCAGCTCCCCTTACGGAACCGTCTACCGGTCCTGGAGAAACGATGTTTGAGAGTAACGAAAAGGATGCTTCGGCATACCAGGCCCCTGTGAATGCTGATATTGGAGACGCACCACCTGCACAGGGCGGCGAGTTCTTGGTACCTGCAAACATGGCAAACTTCACGGCACCAGGGCCAACACCTCCTGCCACAGGGCCAGCGCCGCCCAAGGGACCACCAGCTGGAAAGGCGAGGAAAGCTCGAGCTCATCATGCGCCCGCCGCTGGACTGGATGATTACTTCGCAGAAGGCGAGCAGAAAAGTCGCGAACTGGAGGGAAGTCCGACAAGCAAGACAAGTGGCCTTCCACCTCCTCCGAAGGCCGGAGGACCGCCCAAGTCAGCAAGTCCTGCCCCTCCCAAAGCAGACGAAGATCAAGAGAAAGCCGAGGCATAGCTAAGATATGATTGTACGCAGCAGCAGGCAGCTATATTTGCGACAGCACAGTAAGACCGAATAAAGTACAGGAGTAAGACTGCGCAACTGCCTCATTGGCGGCATTATATGATGCATAGCGACATTTTATACGATTGCTAGAGCACTCCGAGCGAGATGCGGCAGACGCGGTCGCGGTCTCGTAAATTATGTCGCGCCAGTTTGCTGATCCATCTGTTCCTTCTCGACACAATCAATGAGTAAGACCGCAAATCTGGGATCTCGGCGTTAAATGCAAAGAAGAAGCATTCTTCGAACTGGGCCCAATGCGGCTTCAGCGATCGCCTATTTGATTGCAGCTTACGGATACTATACTCAAAATGCAGAGTGCTCAAGGCTGCTAAGACCCTGAAAGAAGCGCTATGCCATTAGATCCTCGTGGTCTTATGTGCCTTGTGCTACAATCATCTCAAGGACTCGGTCCACTATGGCCCTTCAAAACTGCGCCTTCGGTAGGTGACATCGACGGCCCAAAGAGAAACGACTCAATCATACAAATCACACATGTCGTACTCAAGCTCCTCTTTCTCCAGCTCACTGAGGTTGACGCGAACAAAACCATCCTCATCGGTCTCGATATCAGCTGTGTTCACGTTTTCTTCCTTGTCGGTGTTGGCATTTGTTGCTTCTTCCAAGAGCGGCGGTTCTTGCGCTTTGGGCGGCACGCTACTGTCCTTCGATGCGACAGAATCCTTTGCCGCGAGCTGACACCCGACACAAGAGATCATAATTCCCTTGGTGACGAGCTGCGATGAACTTGCGCGGACACGGGGGGAAACGATGGCCCGGAGGTCCTCTGGCGCGAATCTGCTCTTGTGCTTCATGGCACCACACTCGCCACTGCAGCGGATCAGTGGTGGAGCGCTGGCCATGATCCTGTTACAGCATATGTATTAGCCATGGTACCTCTTGACTATGGTAGAGTACTCACTTGTTGTTAAAGGCCTGATCATTTGCGCCGATATCCGCACGATCTCGCTTGGTCTCGCCAATTTGCTTCGTAATGATGCCTGGTGATGAAGATGTTTTTACGGAAGTGTGGTGCTTCGGGTTGCTACAAACATTAGAAATTGCGCCATGGTATCAAATAGGATAACTTACAGGACCTCGTTGGTGCCCGAGACTTTAGGCCCGACAGACATCGGACTCGAAGATCGACTGGTGCCTTTGGTATTGGTTGTGGCAGCAGCCTTTTCTGCCAGCTGTCGTTTGATGTGCGGTGGGACCGCCATTCTTGTTGCTATATTTTTTGACGGCTCAATTGATGTTTCTTCTGTGTTGATCGCAAGGAGATTTCTGAAAGCAAGAAGTCATGTTTTGAATCTTGGCGGGCGCACAGGCCATTCAAACGCGGGCTTGGCGCGTCACATGCGTGCCATCGCCGCTAGTGAAGGGGTTCTGCAGGACTCCGGAGTTATTCACCACAGCAGCTGTGACCCTCGACCCACAGTTTGATCTGTGTATACTTAATAGCAGGTGGTGTTTATGATCCAGTGAAGATTGCAGCGACCCTCGTCGTTTCTTGTAAGCAGCCCGACCGGAAGGAAGATTTCTCCTTTGCTTGGAAATCGGAGATCGATGGATATGGTCTCACCGCAGAAGAAGAGAAGAACTTGGAATACTGCATTTGATTGAGGAAATATATTGCTAGCACAAGAAGTTTGTAATAGGCATGTTATTCAGCAAACTAAAGCGTATCTTTGAAGCTCGATTGCTTCTATCTGGTTTGGACTCTAGCGGCACACAGGTCGACATCCCGCCGTTAAGCCACCCGCTTAAGGACCCATCATCGCTTCTAGGAACCTCGCATAGCTGCTGAAATTAATAGCACGACCGTTTAAAAGACCTCCGTTATCAGTCACAATGAGAAAATCCACCGCTGACCACAGTGACCCTTCTCTTACTTCTCGCTTGAAAGTAGCTGCAATGGAATTTTGTTCTCCTAAGATGTCTAACGCTTGTATAGAAACTAAATGTTCGTTCAACAAAGAGAGCTTAGGCTAACGACAAGTCTTTGTAGTACACGACCGGAAATGGAATCTAAGGCGACTTGGCCGACACATCTCCGTACGGGCATAAGATTTTCGTCTTCGAACATTAAATACTACCCTCTTTCGTAAATAGTCCTCCTTCATTGCGGTAGAACATTAGATAAAGTACGAATGCTACATCGAGCACTACGTTTCAAATGTCTCTAGTAGGAGATCACATTAGCTTCTACATCGACTCTACTTAACTAATAACTACCGACGAAGAGAAAGCTCTTCTTAAAGCATTTTAGGATTAGTATAATCATTTATAACTCGTATTATCTACACGCGAAGTACGAAATGCTGGTGGGCCTTCAAATGACCATGGAAATGCTGAAGCAACCAACACGAGCTGTACAGCGCACAACTTCCGGGTTCCTAATCGCCCAATCCCTCGAAGATCGTCTTTCCCACCGGGCACTTTTCGCTTCATGCAATTGCCACCTGAGCTACGGGGTCGTGTCTACACATGTATCTTCGAAAACGAACGGAATTGGGAGAGTGGTTTACTACTCGCGACACTGAAGCTGCCTAGCATTACGAGAGCTTCGAAAACCATTAGAAAAGAGGCGCTGCCGCAGTTTTATGCCGAGGCGCGCATTCATACACCCGTGTATGCCAATCTCAGCCGGCGTCAATCTGTTCGAGACGTAGCACGCCGCGAGGGAGGTAACGACGACTACGGGTTTCCGCCCGAGTCGGACTCAGGAAATCCCCATCTGAAGCAGAAAACTAAGCAATGCATCCGCGCTGCGGGAGAAGATGCTAGATTCAAAGACCTAACTTTCATAGTCTGTGACGAGTGGCATAATTACTATTTGAAAAGGAGTGCATCAACGGACGAGATCTTGGCTACTTTGCATTTACAGGTGCAGAAGGGAAAACTCAAGATCGAATTGGAGGAAGGAGCGAAGTATGCGGAAATTGTAGAGAGGGATGGAGATGAATGGAGTATCGAATACCAGACGGTAGACTATCATGCTGCCATGAGCGATGTGAGGACGAAGATTGATGAGATCGGATCGCGTCGAGATTTCAAAGGTTTTAGTCTGAACGACATCCTCCAGATCGCCAAGGCGTTCAGATACACTGGGTCGAAGGAGGAGTGATCTGAGACAAAAAGAATCTTGATGTTCACATCTTGACACTGTCTTCAACTGCGCTAGCGAGTAAATAAAGTTGAATACTAAAGCATGTGCCTAGGTCCGTGCACACACACGCGGCACCCTATTTAGCGACTTCTCGCTTCTTCCGTAGATACGCAATTGACATCGAACACAAACTTCAAGTAACAGCCTTAGCCGATCACGAGTCGATTAACTGAATGGGTTGCCCCAACCACTTCACCTTCACTAATCTTCTACTTATAAGACTTGCCTCTTGCACATTCTTTACACAGCTCACTGCTTCGTTCTAAAGCAACTTCAAGGCTCAATACACCCTCAGCCGCATTCGTACAATCTGTACCCTTGCAACCACAGCACTTGAGTGTCAGAACGACTCGAAACCAACGCGAAGATGCCTTCAAACACAACCTTTCCCAAGTTCGAGGTCGACATCAAAGACCTCTGGACTACGCGCGAGGAAGAAGCCCTTGTTGCCAGATTCGAGGGATGGTACACGGAGCTCCAGAAGAGATCGGCAACTCGAGAGGCGGCAGCCATGAGCAAGTCGTTCCGCTTGATGGGACTTCCACCAGAGCTACGCAACCGCATCTACGCCTTCGCATTCCAGAACGAGAAGAAGTTTGGAAAGCGGCGGTCTCTAGCCCTCGTTGCAACACCAAACATTACTCGAGTCTCGAAGAAAGTCCGCGAGGAGACATTGCCATTGTTCTTCGCCACTACCAGCTTCAGACTTAGCTTGGCTTCAGACTTCTACAACCGCTACAGACCCGATGCCGAATACAAGTCCAAAAGAGAAATCCAACGTTCGGGAACGCTTCACATCAAACAGGAAGTCAAGAAGACTCTGGGATTTGCAGGAAACAAGATTCTCATCGGCAACATCGACTTCGTCGTCTGCAATGCCGCTGACTGGAGGAGCTATGACCGGGATTGGGGAATGCAGAGCGATATTGCAGTGTTCTCCGCCAGGGTGAGACTCGATCAGGGCAATGTCGTTGTGGGAATGAGTTATGGTGAGGCCGCCAACAACCGACCGGAGCTGTCTGATGCCATTGACGAGGTGATGGACGACATGAAGGCAGTCATCGAGAAGTTTTCAGGGAGAAAGAATTTCCAGGGATTCTCTATGCGGGATCTTGAGCAGATTGTCAAGACTCTTCGTCACCAGCAGAAGTCGTAGGGCTGGCGGATCCTGGGCCTGGGGTGAGGTGGTTTAGCGCTGATGGGCCTGCAAGACCGTTGATCGGATTCCGAGGATTTGGCGAAGGATGCATGCTATGGGCGGAGTCGGCTGCTGCATGCAAGGAAGGAGAGAGCTTAGGCTGCACCAGGTGAGAGGAGGCTCTAGAGTGCGAATACAGCATCTGCACGCATCGGAAGGCTATCAATTTCTCCCCATTTCTGGCTAGTAGGGGTTTAGGCCAATTACAATATCGGCTTGACTGTTAAGCGTAAAGAGAATAGCCCTCCGATGCATGCAGATGCTGTACGATAATGCATGGCTTCATGCGGGAGGCAGGTGACATTAGCTTACATAGCAGAGCTAGGTACCCAGTTGCCGTTTTCCTGCCACATAGCTTATACTTGTGCTACGCCCAGCTCATTCAACATTGACAATCAGTTCGAAGTAGTCTAAATCGCGTTCTGCTCTGCCCAAGCTCTTTCTGTAACTCCATGCGTGCGAGAGATCTCTAGGTATTTCCTCGAAGCAGCCGTATCCGATGGTATCCGCATCGTTTCCCGGGTGCCATGAGACGATGATGGGATTGGAGTCGGCGTTCTCTAAGGCGCGTGAAATCTCAGTGTGATCGCATTACTCGATGGCGCTCGCATCTGTTCGCGGGTAATACGTTGTCGTATGGAGTTGAGTGTGTATGAAGGTGAAGTCGTTTGGTCAATCTGTCTTGGCGATGAATTTCATCGACTCGGCTTCTCGGAATGCCATTGCACCGTACAGCTTCAAAGCCAAGCCGGGATTGTAATTCGCCTAAACCCCTAAGTTATTCTACTAGGCAGCGTTCAGATGCTGGGGTGGAAGGCGACGTCGAGGCGACGGAGTCAGTAGAACAGCCAATCCTTTTATTCGGGATGACCTGACAACCGAATAAACCTGTTCGAGCATCTCCTTTTCAGGACTTCAATACACTATCGCCTCTGGACCGGCCTTTGAGACGCTCTCCGCCTTGAGAAGACGCGAAAATGGCGGTCGAGCATCTTCCGACCCATCCTCTGCTTGCTGTTGCAGCTGGCATAGCCAGCCATGTCTTCTACTTCCGAATCGGAGAACATCACATGTACGGCGTGCGATATGTCCTAGCATTCTTGGCTACTTGCATTGGCAGCACGGTCTATCTCACTAACGCCGTGGCATACTCGCTTCCCTCAGCAGCCAGGACAGTTGGAGCTCTAGCAGTATGCTGGCTGATTGGCGTGTACTCGAGTCTGATCGTCTATCGACTTTTCCTACACCCTCTGAAGAAGTTTCCTGGTCCATTTGGCGCTCGCTTCGGAATGCTGTGGTTCGCAACACAGCTTGGGAACCTCGACGGCTACTACCGGATTCACGAACTCCACAAGAGATACGGCAAGTTTGTCAGGATTGGCGCCAATGTGCTATCAATCACGGATCCTAGGATAATGCAACTGGCATATGGACCCAATGCTAAGATTGTGAAGGGAGACTGGTACGATGGTGCAGATCCGCATCATAGCATGCACACCACACGAGACAAAGGTCTGCACGACCGGAGGCGACGAGTCTGGGCTCCTGCCTTTAGTGACAAGGCTCTCCGCGAATATGAGCCGACTGTTCAGGAATTCAATGACAAGCTTGTGTCTCGAGTTGAGGAGAACCAGGGCAAACCCATGAACATGGCTGACTGGTTTGCTCTTTATGGGTTCGACGTGATGGGCCGCTTGGCATTTGGAAAGGATTATCATATGCTTGATAACGGGAAGAGACACTGGGCGATTAATTTAATGACTGAAGGCATGTTGCTCAGCGGCTTCAGATTCCCAACGTGGATGTTTCGAGTCCTGCTCGACATCCCCGGGCTTGCAGCTGGGTACTACAAGTTCTTGAAGTTCTGTGCTGATGAGGTTAAGTGGAGGGTCGAAAATGCTGAGAAGTCAGGCAAGGACATCACAGGATGGCTTCTGAAATCGTACACGAATGAGAAGCATCCGGAAGCGGACCCGATGCTTCAGGGTGATGCTCGTCTGATCATCGTAGCTGGCTCGGACACGACTTCCGCTACCCTAACGTTTCTTTTCTACGAGCTTGCGAAAGATCCTAGCCAGGTCAAAAAGCTCAGAGAAGAACTCAAGCCATTGGTTCATGAGGGCTGGACCGATAAGGACCTTGCAAATGCTCCCCATCTGAATGGAGCGATCAATGAGACGCTGCGACTTCACCCTCCTGTGCCATCAGGAGTCTACAGGCGGACGCCACCGGAAGGCACCCACGTTGGTGATATCTACATCCCAGGCGATACCACGCTCTTCACGCCACAATTTGCCATGGGTCGTGACGAGGACAATTACGCAGCCGCTGATTCGTTCGTGCCTGAACGATGGTATTCCAAGCCGGAGATGATCAAGCACCCAGATGCCTTTGCGCCATTTTCGATGGGTCCATTCAACTGCATAGGTCGGAATCGTAAGTTTCTCCACACCAATTTTGTATGCGCAGAGGAGCTGACATTTCACCAGTCGCCCGCATGGAACTTCGAACACTGACTGCCCAGTTACTGCTCAAGTATGATGTGCGATTTGCGGACGGCGAGGATGGAACGAGATTATTGACGAAGACCAAAGACCATTTCACGGTGACTGTTGGTCAGCTGGATTTGGTCTTCACTCCAGCTACCAGCTGATAAGATTGTTGTTGTTCTTTGTCCTTGAGCATAACTACCAGCTGATAAGATTGTTATTGTCCTTTCTCCTTGAGCATAACGATCGTGGTGGAGCGATCAAGTCCAGGACAGTTTCACGAATGAACGAATTGAGTTGTACACAATCATCAAAAATACTTCAACTTATCCGCATGTGACAAAAATCGCAAATGCACAGAGATGAAGTGGATCCAGCGCTGTGGTCAGCATGTGAACAGCTCGTTCCCGTTGAGCATTAGCTAGCGCCCGCTTTCATGGTACCAATCGGTGGCCACAGCGAAGAGCCGCATTTGCCATCCATTGTCTCGCGAGCTCCCCCACAAAATGCTCTTCCGATGCCGATTATTGTCCGCCGCCGTGCCTGACTGTCAACAACGTTCCGACCCGCACGTTTCTCCAGACCGCAGACCACCACGCGTGATCCGAGGCGATCTTGTCTTTATTGTACAAGCTTGTGGGTTCAGACCCGAGGTCGTTGCTGCATAGCCGAAGTACAGTATGTTTTGGCGACTACTGTCTTTTCCATTGAACTTCTATCGTAATTTGCATGACACCTACGAGAAGAAAGAATTGATTTATTTCCAGAGAGACGAGCTTTCATAGCATCACATCTCAATACAAGACCCAAGAAAGCGTCCCCAAGCCGCTGTCTATCAATCTGAACAACAACCTCCACCACTACCATCGCAGCTCACTGCATCCATCATCATGGCACAAACCAAAGATCCTCTCACTCAAATCCCCTTCTCAGAACCCGCCTGGCTCTCCGGCCTTCCCTCTCCCTTCTACCAAGAAACCCACCGCAAATTCCAAAAAGCATGCCGAGCATGGTTCGAAGAACACTTCATCCCGCACACCATGGACTGGGAGAACTCAGGCAACCTCCCCGACGACCTCTTCGCAAAATTTAACAAATACAACATGTTACTCCCCAACATGCCTTCACCATTACCCGTCGAATGGCTCCACCGCGAAGGAATAAAAGATATTTTGGGAACACCAGTCGAAGAATGGGATCTCACACATACAGCGATATGGATCGATGAAATCCATCGCTGTGGATTGAGTGGGCCGAGTTCGGGTTTGACGGCGGGTTTCGCGTATGGAATCCCTCCGATCGTGAAATATGGATCTCGTCAGCTTCAGGAGAAGTTTCTTCCGGATCTTTTGACGGGCAGGAAAAGGACTTGTATTGCGATTACGGAACCTTCGGGAGGCAGTGATGTGGCGAATGTTCAGACTACGGCGGAGAAGACTAAGGATGGGAAATTTTATGTTGTGAATGGCACGAAGAAGTGGATTACGAATGCGATTTGGAGTGATTATACTACTATGACGGTTAGGACTGGAGGCAGTGGGCCTGGTGGATTGAGTATGCTTGTTGTGCCGCTTAAGGCTGAGGGCGTGGAGATGAGGAGGTTGTATGTTACGGGGGCTAAGACTGGGGCTACGACGTTTATTGAGTTGGATGATGTTAAGGTACCGGTGGAGAACTTGGTCGGTGAGGAGGGGAAGGGCATGTTTTATGTTATGAATGTGAGTGGGATGCTGCATTTGGTATACGATTGGGGCGACGAGCTGACCTGTTTCCCAGAATTTCAACCACGAAAGACTGACAATCGCAATCGGCGTCACACGACAAGCTCGTGTCGCGCTATCCACCGCAATGGCCTACGTCCTCAAACGCGAGGCTTTCGGCAAAGCACTCATCGAACAACCAGTCGTGCGACATCGCTTAGCCAAGTGCGGTGCTCAACTAGAAATGCTTCAATCTTGGCTCAACGAGTTCCTCTGGCAAATGCGATATCTTCCCAAGAGCGAAGCGGACGCTCGACTAGGCGGTCTGACTGCGCTGGTCAAAGCCACGGCGGGTATGATTCTGAACGAGTGTGCGCAAAACGCCGTCTTGCTCTTCGGTGGCAATGGTTTCACTCAGAGTGGTCAGGGTGAACTTGTGGAGAAGATTTATAGGGATGTGATGGGCGCGCGCATTCCTGGAGGTAGTGAGGATGTCATGCTGGATTTGGCTGTGAGGCAGCTTGTGAAGAATTATCAGAAGGCTATAAAGGCGCTCGAGCAGGAGGGTAAGTCGAAGTTGTAGATGTAGATTATGCACGAGGTTTTAGGGATCTCCAAAGGTGTACGTTGTCAGGCAAGTCGAGGCTGTGGGTATAGCACGACGATGCCCCCTTGCAAGATCACGTGCAGAAGCGGGCCGAAGCGAGGCTCAAAGCCGCAAGCGCAACTCTTAAGTAAAAGCGCGGTTCTTTGATGCGACCTGCATACCTCGACATCCAGATCCACCACCACCCCTCACCACCTCGCGCATCCTCAAAACACGCCATATCCGCGACGATACGCTGCTACAGCTACCCCGCAGTCGTTTCCGACCACCGGCCGCCACGAATCGAATCGAGTGGAAGCGAGCATCGTCCGAAGCAGAGCGCGCTTTTGCGCTGCGCGTTCTGCATCGCCGCTCAGTATTATCTATACCATAGCGACGTCAGACGGACAGGCACGGCGGAGCGGAGCGGAGCGACGGGCAGATTCGTGGTGAAGGAGCGCCAAGATGGCGTACAACGGCGATGCGATGATGGCCATGGCGGAGGACGAGTACGATGAAGGCAACCAGATCATCACCGCCGAGGACTGCTGGTCAGTCATCCACTCCTTCTTCGACTCCAAGGGTCTGGTCTCGCAGCAACTCGACTCCTTTGACGAATTCGCGAGCACGACCATGCAAGAAATCGTGGACGAAACGCCTGCCATTGTGATCGACCAGAATGTGGCTGCCGACGACGATGATGGCCTGAACATGCCAGTCGTGAAGCGCCGCTACATCATCGAGCTCGGCGTCTTGACCATTTCTCAGGCCGCCATGACTGAGGGTGATGGAAGCACGCGAGCCATGTATCCACACGAAGCGCGACTGCGGAATCTGACTTACTCTTCGCCCATGTTTCTGAATCTAACAAAGAGAATGCAACTGGCACGAGAGCGATCAGCTGGCGGACACATGGGTGAAAACGGCGTCTGGATAGATCCTCCGAACTGGGATCGAGTCACGGTGGATACGATTTGGGAGGAAGACCCAGACAACCCACCTGAAACCAAGGACCAGGTCTTTATTGGCAAGCTCCCCATCATGTTGAAGTCGAAGATCTGCGCGCTGAGGAATCGAAGCGAGCAAGAACTATACGCACAACAGGAATGCCCATTTGATCAAGGTGGATACTTCATCATCAACGGTAGTGAGAAGGTGTTGATCGCGCAGGAGCGAAGTGCTGCCAACATTGTGCAGGTCTTCAAGAAGAAGGGGACGCCTACACCTGTGGTCGCTGAGCTGCGCAGCGCCATCGAGAAGGGCACGAGACTGATCAGCTCGATGCAGGTCAAGCTCGTGAACCAGGCAGCTCACAGCAATGCCACGGGCAAGACGATCAAAGTGTCAGTGCCATATATCAAGGTGGACATCCCGATCGGTATTGTGTTCCGTGCGCTGGGTATCGTTTCCGATGAAGACATTCTCAATCACATTGTCGACCGAAAAGACACGCAGATGCTGGAAATGCTCAAGCCATGTCTGGAGGAGGCCTTCGTGATTCAGGATCGTGATGGTGCACTCGACTTTATTGGAAAGAGAGGAAACCAGCAAGGTGTGAAGGAACGCCGTATTCGATATGCACGAGAAATTATGCAAAAGGAATTCCTTCCTCACATCTCGCAAGAGGAGGGTAGCGAGACTCGCAAGGCGTTCTTCTTGGGTTACATGGTCAACAGACTGCTTCAGTGCGCACTTGGCCGAACCGCAGAAGACGACAGAGATCACTTCGGAAAGAAGCGACTCGATCTTGCAGGTCCGCTGATGGCGCAAGTGTTCCGCCTCAAGTTCCAGCAGCTCGTGAAGGAGATGAAGCAATACCTGCACCGCTGTGTCGAGACTGGACGAGAGTTCAACATTACGCTGGCTGTCAAGACCAACATCATCACGTCAGGTCTGCGATATTGTCTTGCGACTGGTAATTGGGGTGACCAGAAGAAAGCGTCACAATCAAAAGCAGGTGTCAGTCAAGTGCTGAATCGCTACACATATGCTTCGACATTATCACATTTACGGAGAACGAACACTCCTATCGGTCGAGACGGCAAGATTGCCAAACCACGACAACTTCACAACACACATTGGGGTCTGGTGTGTCCCGCAGAAACGCCAGAAGGTCAAGCTTGCGGGCTGGTGAAGAACTTGTCACTTATGTGCTACGTTACTGTTGGCACCCCCGGCTTTCCATTGATTGACTTTATGCGGCAGCGCGGTATGGATCTGCTTGAAGAGTATGATCCGGTAATAAACCCGCGAGCAACAAAAGTCTTCCTCAACGGCACTTGGGTTGGCGTACATCGCAATGCCGGCCACTTGGCTGACACATTACGATCACTGCGAAGAAAGGGTCTCCTCAGCTTCGAGGTTACTATCATTCGAGATGTCCGTGAGCGCGAGATCAGAGTCTTCACAGACGCCGGTCGTGTCTGCCGTCCACTTTTCGTCGTCGACAACCGGCCAGAATCCATTAACAAAGGCAGCTTAGTTCTCGATCAGACCCATCTCGCAAAGCTTGCACAGGACCAAGACATGCTCCAGAACCTGGAGGGCGTGAGCGAAGAAGAGCGAGAGAAGCACATCTTCGGCTGGAAGGGTCTTGTTGATGGTGGTGTGGTCGAGTACCTTGATGCCGAGGAAGAAGAGACCGCTATGATCAGCATGACACCCGAGGATCTTGAAGAACACAAAGCCATGCGAGCAGGCATGCCTGAAGAAGCCAGAGACGACCCCCATCGCCGCATTAAGCAACCACCTAACCCATTCGTTCGTACCTGGACACATTGCGAGATTCACCCAGCCATGATCTTGGGAATCTGCGCAAGCATCATTCCGTTCCCTGATCACAACCAATCGCCCCGAAACACTTATCAGGTATGTTGACGTCGTGAACCCAATTTTGACATCTTTTTGAGCTGCTTGCTGACTTTTAGTGCCTTCCAGTCCGCCATGGGTAAACAAGCTATGGGTGTGACGCTCACCAACTACAACGTCCGTATGGACACCATGGCCAACGTGCTGTACTACCCTCAGAAGCCCTTGGCCACTACACGTAGCATGGAGTTCCTGCGCTTCAGAGATCTGCCAGCTGGCCAAAACGCCATTGTCGCCATTGCGTGCTATTCTGGATACAACCAGGAAGATTCCGTCATCATGAACCAAAGCAGTATCGATCGTGGTCTCTTCCGATCGCTCTTCTTCCGAGCCTACATGGATCAAGAGAAGCGAGTGGGCATGAGTGTCGTGGAGCAGTTCGAGAAGCCTGTGCGCGCCGACACGATGAGGATGAAGCAAGGCACGTATGACAAGCTCGACGAAGATGGTATCATCAGTCCAGGATCTCGTGTTTCTGGAGACGATGTCATTATCGGAAAGACAGCACCGATGCCACCTGACGCTGAAGAACTGGGCCAGAGGACGAAACTCCACGTCAAGCGAGACGTGTCCACGCCTCTGCGATCTACGGAAAATGGTATCGTCGATCAAGTATTGCTCACCACCAACACGGAAGGTCTGCGATTCGTGAAAGTCCGAACGAGAGTCACAAAAATTCCTCAGATTGGTGACAAGTTCGCTTCTCGTCACGGACAGAAGGGCACAATTGGTATCACATACCGACAAGAAGACATGCCGTTCACAGCCGACGGCCTGACACCAGACGTCATCATTAACCCACACGCCATTCCGTCCCGTATGACCATTGCCCACTTGATCGAGTGTTTACTCTCCAAGGTCGGTGCGCTGCAAGGTCAGGAAGGTGACGCGACACCCTTCACAGACGTCACAGTCACCTCGATCTCGCAAATCCTTGCGGACCACGGCTTCCAGCAACGAGGCTTCGAAGTCATGTACAACGGCCACACCGGCAAGAAGCTGAATGCCCAAGTCTTCCTCGGACCAACATACTACCAACGTCTCCGCCATATGGTCGACGACAAGATCCACGCTCGTGCTCGCGGACCACTCCAAATCCTCACCCGCCAACCCGTCGAAGGTCGTGCTCGAGACGGTGGCCTCCGTTTCGGAGAGATGGAACGCGATTGCATGATAGCTCACGGCGCTTCAGCATTCTTGAAGGAGCGACTTCTCGATGTCTCTGACGCTTTCCGTGTCCATATTTGCGAGATTTGTGGTCTCATGACTCCCATCGCTTCTATCAAGAAACAGCAATTTGAGTGCAGACCTTGCAAGAATAAAACCAAGATTGCCCAGGTCATCATACCGTATGCTGCCAAGCTGCTTTTCCAGGAACTTGCGGCTATGAATGTTGCTACGAGGATGTTTACGGATCGCAGTGGGATTTCGATTCGGTAGAGTGCATTTCAGGCGAGGGTAATTCAGCGTGGGTGGGCTTTTTGACTTGAAAGAAAGCAATTGCATTGTAGTATTAGATTTCATCCAGAGGGAAGAATCGAGAATAGGAAAAGTAAAGCTCAAGCTCAAGCTTAAGGCAGCTGCTTGGAAGTAGATTCCTGTCTACAGAAACAAGATGCATTTCTGCTTCTCTGACCCTTCTCTTTTCTCTGCCAACAAGCTCTTGTCGCAATCCTACTTGATGCTCGTGAGAGCCGAAACCAAATCAAATCCTCCATTTCACCAGGCTTATACCTATCAAGTTTGGTCGATTCAAGGCAGAGACTTGCTTGCCTAGCATTATTGTTCGATTATTTCTGACCAGATCCTGAATGACGCAAGGCATATCTATCATTGACCAAAACGTGCCTCAGACGACGCAGAGTTCCGTTCTCGTCTCCTCTGCATCACCCACTCGCCAAAAGGCTTCCAGATAGCCTCTTTCTCATGTGGCCTCAGATTCGCAGCCAGTCCGCTCGTAGCAGTCGCAACAAAGACCACAGCACCAGGCCAATCGTCTGTCTTGCCCATACGTTCCTTTTCGTCCTGCCAACCATACCTGAACTCGTGCTTCTTGATTTCGCGCGCGTACCGCCACCGCCATATCGACTCCCATATGCCTTTCCCAACGATACACACTGCCTCCGGCCGATACTTTCGCACCTTCTCCTCCAAAATTGGAGTACCGGCCGCGGATTCCGTTTTGCTCAACTCGGCCGCGTCCTTGCTCGGCCTAGCAACGATATTCGTGAGGCCCATGCTATACAGTCGAGGTAAGTCGACATCCTGCTCAGGTTCCAGGCGTTCGTCTGTGCAGCCGCTGCTGTGCAGGAGCTTCCAGAACCTGTTGCTCGGGTGTGCATAGGCATGACCAGACTGAGCTGTCTTTACTCCGGGGTTGAAGCCGACGAAGATGCAAATCAGTTTCGGCTCTAGGATGTCTGTGAGAGGCTTTAGGTGAGCGTATTTTGAAGGTGGCGCGTATTTCTTGGACTGCTTGCGTTTCTTGGCTGGTGAAGCAGAAGCAGAAGCAGAAGGAGTCCTCGACGATGGTCCGGCATTATCTGTTTCAGCAACGCCTTGAGAGACTGCATTGATGGATCGCTTGCGACTGCTTCTTCTCAAGCCATTGCCGGCTGCGGGAGATGTTGCAACGAGGTCCGTTCGCCACATGTTTGAACCGGTCTAGACTTGCTTTGGAGTTTGAACGCGTCCGTGGCGGGTAAGTAAGCTCGGCTTCGTATGCTCTCCATCCCGCACAGATGCGGTATCACCTTCGCAATCGGAGGACTCTGGTTCCTTGTCTGTCATGTGAAAGGCAGAATACGACGGCATTGAACGCGTGAAGCTGCATGGGAGGTTGTAAGGAAGGTTTATCTCTTAGAACTATATACTTAGAATAGCTCGACGCTGACTAAACATCTCTTGGCGCCTATGTCTGTCTGTTCACTCCCTTCTTCCCCTGCTCTCTCGGGCATCCACCATTATTCATGATGAAACGTCAGGGCGACCGGAGCTCTCGATGTATACCGGAGACAGGAACTCTCCCATTCGGAAGCTCATGAAAAGCCTGGGCGCCAGCATAAGAAAAGGAATATCACTTCGAACTTGTGAAAGAGATGCTCTCATTGCATGCTTTCTCCTCTTATCTTCCTCACGTCTCCTCCCAGCACAAAACAAGCAGGTCAGATATCTTTCCCAAATTATATTCACGGCGCAATTGGTCTATTCATCAACGGAGAAGCTCTCGTTCGGCAGCGCCAGCCGTGGACTCAGCGAGGGAGGCGGTACTGGAATGTGGGCAGCATCGACACGCACGCACTCCAGCCAAGTCACACGAGCTGAAACATTCAAGCTCTCGCCATCTCTCTCATGCGTGCTCATTCTCTCGACAGCCTCCTCGCTTGAAGTATCAGAAATATATCAGGACTCTGCCCAAGGTAAGTGCGTGAAGCCCTCGTCTACAAACTCTTCGACGACAAACATGACATACACAATTCCACGCTCGCTATGCATCATAACGCTCTTTCTCCTGGCCTCTTCGACGTCTGCTAGACATATCCATCATCGACCCTCTCATCAGCATTCGAAGCGAGCGACACCGGTAGTGATTGCCGATGCAGCGTCGCCTATCAGGGAGAACGTTTCGCCATCGATCACAGCTGGCGACGATGCCATCGAAGACATCCAGGATATTCAAGAAGGCCTCTCGAACCTACCGGGAGACCTTCTGAACTTTGTCCAGGCCGTCGAAGCGAGGCTAGAAGAGGTCGAGAGCATGCTCTCAAGCTTGATGGGTGGCAGCTCGTCCGCGACGGAGTCTGTATCCTCTTTTCCAACAAGGCTGCCTCCCGCACCATTCTCAGCATCGCATATGGCGTTGAACAGTACAGCCACGATAACCTCCAGCATAACCGCATCGCCTGTGTTCTTCACCATACCCACATCCACATCCTCCTCTACCTCCACCTCTTCCCCAAGCAGCTATCTGCCGGGCATCATTCCCGTCGTACCTTTACCGACAGGCTTTCGTACATCGAGAATCACGTCTACAAGAGTCAAGACTGTGACGCTGGAGCCGCCACAAGCCACAGGCATGTCGTGGCCAAAGTCCAACAGCACTTCATCTCATGGCAATTCTACATCGACCTTCGCGACAACGGACGGTCTGAAGCCTGTAGCAGTCAGGACATTCACTGTTGTCCCCGCGCCTGGGCCAAATGCTGTGACAAGCACAGTTACCACCTCTTCGACGCGTACATGAGCTTGTCGAGCAGCGCATCGGCGTCAATTCTATGGGAATAAATTCATGACAGGCGTATGGTTCGGGACCCATGCACCGTAACAGGCCATGAGGCACTCTCGTCCCGCAGATTTGCGCCACCATGTAAATACACAAAGTACAAAGCAAAGACGATGTTACGGTCGAAGTTCGAACTCATGATTCATGACGGAGTGCGCGGGTACCGACGTGGACCCACCTCCTCTGAATGCGGCACGGCAATTGGCATTTTTTTTTTCGTCCCCTCAACAAAGAGTCTACCTTTTTGGGTCAAAAGCTAGAGCTATATACGGTAGCGAAATACGGTCATCTTGTCACTGTGAAGTCACGATGCTTGATGCCATGCATCTTTCCCGTCGTATCTTCTTGTGAAAGGTAGACAGTTTACTGAGTATTACATTTATATTTTTTTTTTGCTTGAAATGAGAGAGCGCTGCAAAAAAAAATCATGATTTATTAGACCAGACGAGGCGAATGAGGCTGTCATCAAACCCTTCACGATGTTCATTTGGCTTTTCGGATCGGATGACCAGCCGCCAAAATTCCTGAGATTCCGGAGCTCCAAGACATTCATTATCATCACTGTGGCATCAGCAGTCTTCACAGATATCTTTGCGTACGGGATCGTGGTTCCGGTGATTCCTTTCGCCTTGACGGAACGAGCGGACGTGCAGCCGGACGATGTGCAGACATGGGTATCCATCTTCTTGGCTGTGTACGGTGCGGCGTTGCTTCTAGCTTCGCCGGTATGCGGCTACATGGCCGATAGAATGGGAACCCGACAGCTGACTTTCATGCTCGGATTGCTGGTCTTGGGGGGATCGACTGCGATGCTTTGCGCTGGAAACAGCATCGGGGTCTACATCGGTGGTCGCATCCTTCAAGGTGTCAGTGCTGCGGTGGTCTGGGTCGTTGGTCTGGCTCTGCTGGTTGACACCGTCGGGCCAGATGACATAGGCACTGCTATGGGCTACGTCGGTCTCTCGATGAGTCTGGCTATTCTCCTTGCCCCACTGCTCGGAGGTATTGTCTTCGCATCTGCGGGCTACTATTCTGTGTACGCCATGGCGTTCGGCCTAATCATATTGGATGTCGTCTTGCGATTCGCCATGATCGAGCAAAAGGTGGCACGGAAGTGGATTCCAGAGCTGGGTCTCAGGCAGACGGCAACGTCTGACAAGAGATCCTCGCAAGAGGGTGATCTTGCAAACTCAGCAGACCTTGACGGCGTTCAAAACGTAGGAGCTGGTCTTGTGAACTCCGAGAAGACTGCGATGGATGGTGCGGATGTGGAAAGACAGCCGAGCAATGCAGCTGAAGCAGCAATTCCAGAGAGCGCTCCTGCTCCACTGCGAAGCTTCGTAAAACGGTTGCCGCCCGTGGTCTTTCTCTTTTCATCTAGAAGAGTGCTAAATGCGCTATGGGCGTGCGTCATGCAGTCAACTCTGCTCACGTCTTTTGACTCCATCTTGCCGCTCTTCGTCAAGGCTACTTTCCAGTGGGATTCGACTGGAGCTGGCCTGATTTTCTTACCAATCGTCATGGCATCGTTCATTGCACCATTGATTGGACGGTTGAGTGACAAGTATGGTCCAAGGTGGTTCGCTACTGCAGGTTTCGTGCTTGCGTGTCCATTCCTAATCCTCCTTCGATCGGTAGAGCACAATAACATTGGTCAGAAGGTCTTGCTGTGCGCATTGTTAGCACTAGTCGGTCTTGGACTCACGCTCGCCTTGACTCCGATTATGGCAGAGATCAGCTATGCTGTGGACGCCAAAGCAAAACGCCATCCTCCCGGCTTCTTTGGCAAGAATGGCGCATATGCTCAAGCATACGGCCTTTTCAACATGGCTTGGGCTGCAGGTGCCATGATTGGGCCGTTGCTTGCTGGTCTTGTCCAGGTAAGATGACAAGCAAAATCCCTCTAATTCGCAGGGCCTTCACTGATGGTTTGTTCTGCAGGAATCCCATGGCTGGCCTACAGCAACACTCATCCTTGGCTGTGTCAGTATCTTCACCGCTCTGCCAACAGCGATCTGGACAGGAGGGAGCATTTTCAAGCTTCGTAAGAGCCGCAAGCAAGAGCAAGGTCGGCTGTCCTTATAATGAGGCAGGGGCCGGTCCAATACGATAGCCACGATGAATGACGATTCTATTCCTCTCCCTTACTATTACAACCATTTCGATGCTTTTCGGTTGGTTGCTGAGTCGCTCGGTCGTGGAGCCGAAAATGCTGGGAATATCATAGCGGTGTGAGACGTGCCTGTAATAAGCATACGGATACATACCATGCCTTTGTGATATTGTTTTTAAATTTTAGAATAACTTAACTTCGCCGGGCCGGCGGCGCGTCCATGTAGTATCCTAGTGGTGTGATTGGTCGTCGAGCTCCGGACATAGCTCCGGTATTCTACAATGAGAGAGTGTTTCCGTTCTCGCAGTTCATCCAACAACTTCATCAAGTTATCATACCTTCTTTGGCATTCTCTGCGCTCGACTAGACGACGGTCTACTCTGTAAATCGGGAAGATGGTGCATATACAATCATGGCTGCATTTAGTTCTAGCATCCCTCGCGCTGCTGTCCTTTGCACATTGGATGAAGACCAACGGACACCAACGGCAGTCTGATTTCTCCAATCTATCTGAATTGCTAGATCTAATCGGAGTTTCCTGATTAGACGGACAGATGATTCACGATTCTGGAGGATGGAGGCAGGCCTTAGTTTCCATTTATTGCATCGCCGGTGCAGACTGCAGTTCTGTCAGCCAGCCTCTACAATGCCTCAAAGTGGCATAAGATATGGCAATCACCTTGTTGGATTTGTTGGATCTGGCTCGCTCGAGCAAAAGTACGGATACAGTACCAAAGTATGAACGGGTCCCTCAACACTGCTGTCCTCGTAGCATTGGTTGATGTGTTCGGGAAACTAGTGGGATGTCGCATGTTTTCATATATTTCACGTCTTTTTAGAAATCTAATTATCTTCAGGATCCCGTTGAAGTGGAACAATCTTCTATACTCTACTTCCTAGCAAGAGTTGGCTCATTTTAGCTAGGTCCGGAGCTCGCGGCACATTTCCAGAGAGGATGGCTTGAGACGGAAGCTAGTGGAAGTTCACATTCTTTCATCAATTTGACTTCTATCATCAAAGTAGCTTTCCATGCTTTATTCTATATGAAATGTCCGTGTAAAAGAAGGCTTTCATATGTTGATGTTGGAACTGCTGCCCAGTCCTTTGCATTTACCAACATGATTGGTCGGCTCGGTTCTTCCCAGATTAATGCTATCGAATAGATGAATCGAACCACTTCGGCAGATATAACACTATTCGTACTCGAAATGGCCACTTTTGAGATGCATCAGGTTGCTGCTAGTAGAGGAGTTCGTACACACTTTGAAGAAGCGCGAAATGCGAGATGCAGCCTTCAATCAGGTCGAGAGGACCCTGCAACAGTATCCCGCTCAGCGTCCTCGTCAGAATCCCACTCGTATGGAGACATGGTTCCATATTCGGCAGCATAGGGATTCTGTGGTAGAGGCTTCCGCTTGATGACTGGTCTCTTGCTGCTCACATTCCGTGGAAACAGGTCTTCCTCCACAGTTTGCTCGCCAAGCACCACAACCCAGCGCTCGTCTGTCTCTGTCCTCGCCATACCGACTCTACTCCAGAGCTCATCAGCAAGTGCCACATACATTTTGTGATTGTAGCAAGCACAGTGCTCGAGCTGGATGGCATCATCCACAACCTTTCTGTGGTTCCTTTGGTCATGACGAGGCTTTTTGCCTTGCATCCAGATGTCTGCTGTCGTCAGGCCATCGAATCCAGTAGGTCCGACCAGGATGGCTGTTGATGCTTCGTCGTTGAACCACAAGGCACTCCCACTGGATAGGTCGGGTGTCGCGCCGTAGAGTGCCGCACTCTCGGATTGCAGATCATGAGCTGTTGCTACTTCTTGGGCTTCTGCACACAGTCTCTCGCAGTACTCCAAAGGCTTGACTTCTCGATCGCATCGGATCGCATTGATGGTGTTGATTATGTCATAGACGTCTCTATCAGTGCTGTGGTGCCCTCTGCCATCAATGATGCCATTCCGCTCGACAGGCTCATAATTATGCACAGGCTCTGACTTGCGATTGTCTGCTTGACTGGCGGAGTTCATTAAATATCCAATTGGCCAAAAGCTTCGCTTGCCCTTGAGCTCGTGGCAGTCGACGTCTTCGTTGGTCTTTTTGCTCTCATGGGCGCTCCGCAAAGACGAAGGATCGGTGTTACGAGAGTCCACATCGATATCGAGAAGCCGAGTGCGCTCGACTGTGCGTTTCCCAGTGCTTTTTTCCTGCGCATGACCACTGGTCATGAAATTCAACATCTTTTCGATCTGCTTTGACAGCTGTTTGGACTGAGTCGAGTACGGCTGACTGATACTCACTGCCGAAGTATCTCTTGATGAAGCTTGCGACTTGGAGCTCTCCTGCTGAGGTGTGTCAGCCTTGCCGGTTGCTTGCGCTGTCCTAACTTCGTGCTCTTCTTCCGAGGATTTGAAATCAGATGCAGGCAGAGGATGATTGCAGCGCGCTGTCGAAGGAAGAGGCACTTCAGAGTCTGTTTGTAGGGCCCGAACAGCCGCAGCGTGCTGCTTGGAGTATGTTAGACTACTCAATCTTGGAGGGAATGAATGCGAGTGATCGGCTTCGACCGCCTCAGTCTCAGACTCGCTCAGCTCGGTTGATAAATCGAACTCGTCTTCCGATGTGGGGACGTCCTTCGTGCTATCAATCGGCTGAGTAGCGTTTTGCTCTTGGTTAGCATCAATGACGGGCCATTTTGAGCGAATATTATTAGTATAACGAGCTAATTGCCTTTCCTCAGCTGACTTGTCCGAACGAGTCTGACTGGCCTCGAGGACAAGTCCATCTGCCGAGTGCACACTGTGTCGTGACCTTTGCGGATGATCATTGTAAGTACGTTTGAGGTCAGGAGACTTCCAGGCATTCCAGATAAGAGGCACTATGGCCCTCTGCTCTTGGGCCCCGAGTACAAAGCTCTCCTTGAGATGCTTCTTATCAGAGTAATTGATGCCTCCAGATGTGGAGACCTCTGCGTTTTCATGGATCAGGAATATCGAGTCACTACGCCCAAGACTACCGGCATTTGACGGACTCGAAAGCGTCTGACCTTCGACGGTCTCGTTGACGCTCAATCTTGGTCGAAGTGTGAGAAGTGAGCCCCGGAGTTTTAAATCTGGCAAAGATGCATCCCATGTCTTAAACTTCTCGTGGAAGCTGTGCATGGAAGAGCGCATGGTGTAAATGTGCATGTAGCATGTATGAGGGTGCTGTATGTCTGCAGAGCATGTTCTTGGTTAGGTGGTTAGCATCAGCGTGGCATAGAATACCCTCCGGAGTTGTGAACAACCCTCACTTCGGTGAGCATGTGACAGTCTTAGGACTGCATGTGATTCAAGCGAACGCAGAGTACCGCGACAAGTGAGTATTGCAAACACGCTGCATGATCCAAAGGCCGCATGTTCGAACAGGCTTGCTGGATGGTGAAGAGCATACATGGCAGGACTGAGATGGGCATTTGCATGTCCTTCTCTTTCGCTGTTCTGCTTTCGCCTGCTGTCTGTATGGTATGGTATGAGAAGGGATAGGGAGTGGGATCGTCAGCACAGCCACAATAACAATACTTGTATTATTACCAACAGCCACATGCATCTTAGATCCCTGTTGATGATGTCGGCGCGCATGCGAACTCGTGGAGAGAGCAGCTCGCCTTGATCTCGCTGATGGTGATCAATGCACCATACACATACACATACGCATACACATACGCAGCTATGGCCATGCTCGGGTCATGCTATCTACCCTACTTCTAATCTCCCTTGGCCCTACTTCTAGTCTCCCTTCTGCAACTCTCCCAGCGTGTCTTGTTTAGCATATACTCTGCTACAGCCATGAGGGGCTTCATCTACCGCATATTTCTCACATGCCTCAATATCTTCTTTCCTCCAGCTGCAGTCATGATGCTGTGTGGTTTCGACATGGATCTGCTTTTGAATTGCGTGTTCTTCTTGCTAGCCGTAATACCTTCCCACATCCACGGTTTCTACATTAGCTGCACCTATTTCCACAGAAGACATAAGGTAGCGACATCTGCGTTTTTAATCAATGCCAAGCTGACACATGCATCAGGTCAAGAAAGGCCGTTATCCAGGAGGCCCGAAGTCGCTCATCTACTCGTCCTACGTGACAAATGGTGGCGCGAGCAATGAAGAGGCCAGGAGACTGTACCGCAAGGAGAATGGTGGCACCTCCAGAAGAAGCAGTAGACGAAATAGCAGGAATCGAGAGGACATCAGGACGGAGATGCTTCAGAGGCAAGGGAGCAAGCTTGGAAGGACACCCACAACTTCGAGCCGGATCTCGAGCCATGGTCGCCAACGGCCTTTACCGCAGCCTTTGATGCATTCATACGACCCTGTGCAGGCGCAGTATGTTGCGAGAGATGGATATGGACAACCTGTGCAAAGAGTGCCGTTGCATGTGCAACGACCGGTTCCACCAACTCCGAACGATTACATCCCAATGAGCCCCAGTGGCTCGAATGTTTCTGGGAGATCCCCGAGGTGGTAGCGATTTCGTATTAATAATTTTTGAACTATATAACGCTTCAGCCTCGCCCTTTCGAAAACCCTCGTCGCACCACGGACTTCACACGGGACTTCTTCTTGGCTAGAAGGCATCAGATCATGGGCGATTGTTTTGCCACTCAGGAGGGGTTTTTTGCTCCCCTTGGTTGTCAATGGCACACAAAGGCGGGAATCAGCTTCAAGTCAGAGTTAAAGAGCGTTCCGGCCTGACAGCGCAGATTTTGAGTCTGATATGCAAACCGCGAGGTTTCTTTGCATTCTTTCGAGACTTGTTCGTTGTGGTAGTCCAGTTTCGAGACTCTAGCATGAATGGCGCGTGGTCGAAGAGGCATAATGTCCCACCATGATATTTTCGACGTGAGACTTAGTTGTTGCGATGTTGAGTATGAATCAAGCTTGATGTTTTAAGGGATTTCGTCCTGTCTGTGCCAGTCAGCGTCCTCCATATTATCAGCCGCCGCACGTTCACACGTCAGAACCCTGGATAGCTCGGCTCGTGTCGCTTAATACTATGCCATAATCGTGGTATCAAATCCGCAGCTTTTGAGTGTCTATGCAACATCGCCTCGCCACTCTTCTATGCGACAGGCTGATCGAAGCGATCCGGCACCTCAGGCCGTACATCCATGACTGCCTTCAATAAGTCATCCACGACCTTTGGTCCAGTCTTCTGCCCAATTTGCTTGATTTCCTTCAGCTTCTCTTGCGTGTCCTTCTCGGCTTCCTCCTCAGCCTTTTTGTTTCCTGAAGTGTACTGGGCCATAGGGTCAGCTTATGCTTCTAGCTGGCGTCGAACTTCGATATTGTGTACCTGCGACTCGTATGCCTTGAACTCCTCTTCCTTCTTCTTTCTGTACTCCTCGATCTCCTTTTGCGCTTCTGATCTGGCGTCCTTCACTCGCTTCGTGCGGTCTGGGCAGGATTAGTCTGGGGTGTGGGTTGAAGGGGGAGTGCTAGGCAGCATACATTCTCTGGCTGTTGTCATATTAGCATATATTCTGTATCACTCCTTCCACTACCATATACCTTTCTGTACAATCTTCTGCGCCTCCCGCTCTGCCTGTACAACATATCAGATCCGCTATGTTCCTAGTGCTCGGAAGCCGCCTACATCGAGCAATGTTTGGATGCCTGCGGAGTTTTGGGCGGCCTGCAAAGCTGTCAGTGGGACATTGAGCACTATGCGACCGCATTGCATACCATTTTGTCTTGATATGAGGGTAATGAGTGGCAGAGACAAGAAGCTCAATGTTTGTAGACGACCACGACGTGGATGCTGGTTGGAGCTTTGGGCGTTGACGTCGGCGACTTCCGCTTTGAGCTGATGTATCAAGGATTCTTCTTTACCACACTGTCTTCCCTGCAACATCATCCATCGCAATGTCTACCGCTGCGAAGCTGACCCTCGCTGGCACCACACTCGGCGCCATTGGAATTGTGGTATTCGTGCATCGCCAGCAGAAGCTCGACCAAGCTGTAAGCTCGACAATGCAGCGTCCATCCTCAAATCACTCACTGACATTTTATCCAGTTGATGCACGCGGGAGTAATACGCGATATGGAGCAACAACGAATCAAACAGGAGCGACTCGCAGACTTCGAAATGCAGAGGCAATTGGAAGAAGAGTACAGGAAGTTGCAGAATGTGAGCGACAGCTCCGAAGTTCAGGCCAAGAGAAAATGAAAGAGCAGGAATGAACAGAATTTTGCGTGGCGATTATGGATATGCATGATGCTACATTTCCAGGCCGTTTTATCCCATACGAGTGAGAAGCGGCGTCGCATTGGCTTCTCAAACGGATGAAACATCGCCCATCGCATGCTAGACGATCACAAAGTTACCGTCCTCCGTACCATCGTGGATTCATTCGCATCTCCCAGCGATGCTCGCGCAGCACTCAAGCCGGCAAGTTCAGGCCTCTAGAACGACTGCGCTGCTATTGGTCGGTGTTCTCTGCTGGCCATGCGTTCAGCAAGTCTGCACTGCTGCCAACACGACCGACTTTTGGACTGTCACCTGGAAGCGATGCACTTTGGAGGATTCGTCGGATCATGATGGGGTTGCGCCCACTCAACTGGTAATCGAGTTCCAGCATTGCGAACAATTATTCAGGTCGAACCAGAGCTGGACCGAAACTCAAGACGTTGCAAATCTTGCCGTGTGATTCATAGAATCAGAAATCGAGCCGGAGACTGTTGGTGCTAGTACGAGGTAACAGGCGCGACAAACGCTCTGGGCTCATATTGATTCCTATCCTCCGATCTCGACATCTCCCGTCTCAGTCGACCGCTTCCTCCACCTTTTCAATAATGACGAGGGAACCACCACAAAACATCGCCTAAGACGCCAACCGCTCCCTGCGATTCTGACGAAAGGCAAGGGATTCGAACTCGAAGCTCAGCATGATGATGAAGAAGAAGAACTAGAATAATGCGACGCTGCGAGACCTCGTGCAGCAGCCACAATCCTTCCCCTTCGCACATAAAGACTCGCTCGGCATCGCGAACTTAGAATCTACATGTATCTTGCTGCCGCTTAACAGAAAGACCAAAAGCCGCGGCTTATATAGCGAAAAAGCCGAAAATCTACGAACAGCTTACTCGTTTTCGCCGCAGAGACTTCTGAAAGCCCAAAGGAGACAAACTTCTGCCATGCGACATGTAAACAAGATCCATCATCAATCTATATATGTATACCAAGCCTCTTCACTTGCCATCGCCACCCAACATCAAGCTCAATTCACAGCCTTTTGCACGAACCCGAATTGCTTCCTTCCCTGATCAAAAATCGCATACATCGACTTCAACACCGTGCCACCATAAATACTGAAATTCATCGAACCACGAGACTGAATCCCACCAAAGGTCATCCCATTCCCAACATCAGCAAAACTCAAATCATCTTTATCAATCGTACACAATCCATCTCCGATCGCAAATTGGATTACTGGTAACTTCGCTTTCCCCAAATTGCTTGGGAAGATGAAACCTCCCTGGCTATCATCGTACTTGGATCCTGGGATTTCGGCGTAGATGTTCTTGCAAGTCGTGTCGTCGATGAGGGAGAGAGTGGTACCAGTATCCATGATGGCGGTATTGCCAGCATTTGGGAATTTGTTTCCATTCACGATCGTCATGGCGGACTTGACTTGCCAGAATCCGAGACTGTTGTTGATGGGAGTGTAGGTGATGGGTTTGCCTTTGACGAGGTCTTTGTCGATGTATCCGAAGGTGTAGGATGGTGGTTCGTTGTCCTGAGGAGGAAGTCAGTAAGTGAGACACATATTCTGAGATGGGCACAGTACTCACATGGTAATTGGTCAAGTACGCAGTGAAAAGCTGAGAGTCAGAAGGAATATCCGACTGCGTGATCATGTTCTCAACAGGTGTGTGAACGGGATTTGGCTTGACCGTGTTGATGCTCCCAAATGCAAGACCGAGAAGGCCATCACCAGCAGTCTCCTCGAAGGAAGGCGCCAGCGTTGACGCGAGTTCGACAGCTTGATTCTCAACACTCAAGCCGCCGATGATGACCGTATCGGTGCCTACGATTCCACTGGCAGTCGAACCGTCTCCATACTGAATCTGCCAGTTCGCGCCATCCATTTTCTTGAATGTACTGCTCTTCGAAGGATCGAAGATCGTATGTCCATTGTTCTTGCCTTTGGTCTGTGTCTTTGCCGGCAAGGACGTGGACCAGACCTACAGATCCGACGAACCAGTGTCGAAGCAAAGACTCATGGTTTGCGGAGCAGTGCCGATACTGACTTGTGCAAGGTACTCTGAATCGTTGTGGATGTTCTCTGCATCCACTTCTCCTACTCTTCCAGAGCTGTCTTTCTGCACCACTCGAGACACCGCGCGGGGGCCTCCAGTGTTCTGAGTCTGGGTGTCGTCCGAGCTGTCTGCTCCATCAGTTTTTCCCACCTTGTCTGAGCCATCACGTTCTGCCATCCGACTGAAAAGGTGAGATGACTCGACGGTCTTTGCTGCAGTCTGTGCGGCCTGTGATTTGACGTTGGCCAGGAGTTTCTGGTTGAACATGGTGGTGTCGTCGACCAATTGCTGTATGACGGTGAACGGACAGGGAAGAGTCGGCGTAAAGTCAACTATCACGTAGTCAGTGGATTTCGTGGACCTGCATAGATCGGTGATTGTACTCACACTTGCGGCAGAGATGCAGTAGTGCTCCTAACGGTGTTGGCTTGTAGTTGGGATTTCGGATGCATTTCACTTTGTAAAGACCCTGAATTCCAGATGAGACCGCTTGTAGGGGAGCATTCGTCTGGGACAGAATCGCTACTCTGGCCGCATGAGCAGGATCCTCCTTCTTCCCAAAATGTGCGTGATGTCCAGAATGCGCCATTGCTTGGTAGGTAGAAGGCAGGTTGTGGCGCTGCTGGTAGACGGTCTTTATGTCTTCTAAGCCCAGGATTAAAACTGCTGGAGGAGTAAGGCTACGACAATTAGGAATGAAGGTATTGTGAACTGCTTAGAGGAATCAGAATGAAGGACCACAGAAGTTGAAAGCTCAGGCTTACGAAGAAAGCTTGAGATCGGGGTAGGTGCAGCGTGAGGAAGTCGCTTCCTCGTGACGACATAGGTAGGAACAAGCAAGGCAGTCGCTAAGCGCAGTCATGTCATCGATTTCTTTCCATTTGCGGCAATCCATGCAGATCAGGGCCAGCCTTTCTAGCGGCCACAGTATGCTAAGTTATGTACAACCAGGAGCACATGTCAAGTTCGATGACCTGCTCTGTAATGCTAACGCCGAAGATGCGATATGCCTTAGAAGCCTAATGGCCTTGTCTCAGCCCTCGAATCGGTATCCTTACACCGTCGCTATGCCCAGAAAGTGCTCAAATATCGTAGCAAGGTATATGTGGGCAGCAAATCACTCGTGGAGATAGCTGCAGGCGTCGCCTTTCTGGCATTTACCATCATGCCAGTAACGACAAACCTTGGTCTTGTAGAATTTGTGGTTGTAATCATTACTCTTCTTGTGTGCTCCGTCCGTTCCTGTCTGCTGCTGTGGGGCACCGTAATTGTAGGAAGCCTGTGGTTGTGGAGCGCCATTCTGAATCTGAGCGAGGATGGCAGCCAGATCAATCTGACCTGGAGGCACCGCTGAGTTCTGAGGAGGTGGCGGTGGTGGAGGCTGGAAGTTAGCCGGCGCTGGCCCACCGACGAATGGCAGAGGATACGCAGGAGCACTTGGTTGTTGCGCGTTTGAATTGAGGTTGCGCAGGGTGTCAAGGATCGATTGCACCTGAGAACCAGACTGCTGTTGTCCTGCTACAGCGAATGGGAAGGCAGGCGATGGTGTTGTCTGCGACTGGCCGTAGACAGGCTGCGATTGAAACTGCGGCTGTCGCGACCTAACACGTGCAGCATACTTCTCCTCCACAGGACCAAAGTGCTTCAATGCAGAACCTTGATCGCCATTGTACGGATCCTCGGGCTCCTTCGGGTTGGCCGGTATCTGGCTTGGCTCCGTGTAGAATACCATCAGGGTCTCGTTCTCGTACTGCTCCCGCTTCGACTTCTCAGCTGATTCCGGTTTCAAGTCTCCACCACCATATGGAGCGAAGTTGCGACTACGGTCTTCTTCAGGGACTGTGCTGAAGTCCACTGGGATGGGTGTCTTGAACTCTGCCAGTTTCTGCTCTTCTTCCTCGGGTTCATCATCTTCGTCAAGATCCATCATGTGTTGTTGTTGTTTGAGCATGCGACCTTCTCCTCCGACGTCAGAAACATCGCGCATCTGACTTGAGTCATGGTCGATCTCCTCGGCAGGGTCGTGAACAAAGAATTTGACTTCCACCAACTGGTCTGCAGGCTTGAACGAGACACGTAGTTTGCGTCGTTGTTCTTTCCGAAGACGTTTCGCGCGCTCTTCCTCAGTCTCGGGTGGGCTCTCTTTCTCTGGCTTGACCTCTTTCTTGACCTCTTTTGGTTTGGTCAGGTTTGCCATTGTCTGCGCGAAGTCAAAAGCAGGCTTGGCGGTGGCAGTGGCGGTATTGGCCACTGTCGATGGCCTGCTAGTCACTGGCTTTGCTGCTCGTTCAGCATTCGATGTACCAGGCTTCTTGGTTGCAGATTGTAGACCAGAGAAGAAACCCGACGGTTTAGCTACCACAGTCTTCCTCGTGGAAGCTTGGGCGCCGCCCGGTACTGCTGATTTGGTAGCATCTGTGGCAGTAGGCGCTTTCTTGACCGTAGCAGCGCCATTGACTTTTGATGTCGAGGTTACGCCATTAGCCTTCGAAGCCACGGTTGCCACCTTCTTCTGAGCAGCTCCTTCGGCTGACGGGGCGGCAGATCGCTTCACGCCCGCGACCGAATCGGGCACAGGCTTCTTTACAGAAGGGGACCCAGTCTTGGAATCAGTCGTCTCGGAGGCCAACTTCTCTGTCTTCTTCTGCTCGGCCTTCTTAGTAGCGTCTTTCGTGGCAGTCTCAGCGTTGGCCAGGATCTTGTTAACGTAATACTTGGTCTTGGCATCGCCTTTCTTTTGATATCGGGGCAACACCTTCTCCATATGCGTCTTCTCCAGTTTGTCCTTTGTGAGTGTCGTAAATTGGGACATCAATTCCAGAATCGCCCGTGAAAGACTTCCGTTGATGTCTTCATCCTTGAAGCGGTCGAGTAGAAATTGGTAGCAGATGAATATAAGCGAGACGTTCTCGGAGAGACTACAAACGGCTTATTGTTAGTGTGTGTCTATTTGAAGGACTGCGTCACTAGATCTAGGTGCATGTCTCGAAGGGGCATGGAACAATCAGGTAGCAGCACTACTGTCGAGGTCTTGGGCTTTTTGAGTCCCGACCATCCATCGACAATGCAGTTTCAGGATCGAGATGTCATTGAAGCTCTCAAATGGCGCAGAAATCTGGCAGGATAATGCAGCAGACGACATTGCTACGAAGTGAATCGTTGTAGTCACCTAGCCTTATGGCCGACTGCTTTTCATCTTGCTGCGTTGTTACGTGGACCTACGGTATTTCACGGATAACATTGGGAGGTGATGGGGAATATACTCACAATTCAATGACATCGCGATGGCCGTGCTTCAGCACAGCCTTGAATGCCGTCTCCATCATGTCGCGTTGGTCCTTGACCCTGCTCTTCAGCAAGGGTAGCTCTCCGGCTTTCTTCTTCGTTTCTGCATCCGTGACTGCAGCTGCGTCTGCTTTCCATCGATCTCTGATCGTCTTGACGACTTCCCAGAGCTCGGTCAGGCAGGCGCCGATCGTAGCGGCATCTAGAGATCTCTTCTTTGATCGGTAAACTGCTTTAATCACATCGTACTCGACGCCACCCTTGGGATCATCAGGCTTCTTGGCAGGTAAGGGCGAGTCCTCATCTTCGTCGTCTGTGTACTCGGAGTCGTCGTCGTCTGATGAAGAATCGTCGCTTGAAGAGTCTGCCTCCTGCCTGATCGAAGGACTTCCTGCTGAGCCTGTGAATGAGCGGGACTTCAGATCTGAAGTGAGGCTCTTTGACTTCTTGCCGATCTTGGCAAGGGCAGCCTTGTTGTTTCCAGCCAGTGCACGCAGCTCGTTCCGCGACTTCCTAGGCACATACGCTGGGATGGCACTTCGCGTCATGTCCCATTCCTGTGCCTCCTTGCCGACGTTGGCGTAGCTGCCCATGCGCTCCGAATTCGTGGCTTGGGACAGTTGATTGAAGTCAATGATATGGAACATGCCACCGCTGGCTCCTCTGGGTATTGAGGCGACGAGAGCTTTCTGATCTGCCCGACGCGTCTGGACCTGGGCGGCTTGTCTGTTCTGGCTGAAATTTTTTGGCGGGAATGCATTGGCGGCGTATGGGTTGTTGGTAAATGTCCGAGTGGGATCGATGCCAGGGTTCTGTGCGGCAGCATTGTAGCCGGGCATCTGGAGGTTGAAGTTCTGTCCATGTGCGGCCAGTGAAGGATCGTACTGTGGTGGCCGGTATTGGAACGGCTGCTGCTGAGGCTGTTGGGCGTTGTAGTTGAAGTTGTTCGGAGCAAATGAGGCCGGACTGTTGCTCATGGGCCGAGCATAGGGAGAGGCGTTGAAGCCTTGCTGTGCAGCTTGGGCAGCGAGATGGTTCGCATTCTGTGGCCAGCTTGGCGCGGAGTGGGGGGCACGTGACTGATTCGGCTGGGCTTGGCTGAAGTCGCTGGCGTTTAGGCCCCAGCTAGCATCGTGGTTGAAATTGGAATCGGAGCCACTCTGATACAGATTCAGGTTGTCATATGCATTGAAATTTTGATTATCCGCGAACAGATTGTTCTGGAAGCCATTCTGATCCATGATGATGTGAGATGGATGTGTGCGATGTGCACCGACGATGTCTCAAAACAGAAATTGTGGCCCGTGCTGCGTGTCAAAGGGCCCAGGCCCAATCCGGAAGAGGGGATGGAGTGCCAAATAGCAGCTGGAGTACTCCGTAGTGGCCTCCGCTGTGTCTCGTAGGCACTGCGCGGCCCAAGAGTGCAGCCTCAGGCGATGCGCAGTGCCGCTATGTGAGCGTGTCTCGCAGACTCTGCTGCTTGTAGGCGGTGTCCGTCGAGCTGGCCGATGATGTCTTGGATGACAGGTACAAATTGGTTAGCCGCGCTGAGCCAGGACTGCTGCCCGCCCGCCCCTGCTGCTGCTGCTGCTGCTGAGGGTGAGGGTGAGGGTGAGGGTGGATGAGGATGCACGACACGACGACTTAAGTGTCGGTGTCGGCCGCAAAAAGGGTGCAGAACAGCAGCAGTACGCGCAGCCCGTCAAGCACGGTGCAGCGTATCTCTCAAAGTGAGCGTCACGCTTCGTCGCAATTTGCCCGCGCGCGCCCGCGAGAGAATAGTAGATGCAGACCGCCTTTGCCACGGCTGCGAAATACCACACAAAAACGCCTTAAGCCCTGGTCAATCTCTCATCACGTAATCATCAACGGAAGAAAAGCGGTCTAAAGAGTGTGAGGCTGCAGCTGTCTGGTGTTGTTTGTGCTGGAGTGGGAGGTGATGTGGTTGTTGGCGAAGAGAAAGAGAGCGGGCGCGCCGGCTTTGAAGGTCGCCAGTCGCACGTGAGCATGGACCACTCACTTTCTCGCTTGCTGCCGTTCCCGCTGCCGCAATTTTAAGCGGCGGGCCCGGGCATGGGCAAGGGCACGCGCAAGCTGGCAAGAGCAAGACCGACCGAAGCACATGCAGGACCACGAACACACTATGGTATATGTATAGTGAAGGATACGTAGCCCACGCATTCGTGACGCTGAGGGAGGACAGGCAGCACAAACAGTCCATCTTCACCACTATCCACTCATGCGCTGAGACTTGAACACGGCTGGCACGCAGCCACACGGTACAATGAGCACCATCCAGTCCCTTCGCGACCGCCAAGTAGGTGTGTATTCATTCATTTCACTCAGTGTCACTTAGACATGGCTGAGCTGATTTCGTGCTAGCTTCAATCCAACGTATACTGAACCTCAATCACCCCGCTTCCGACTCCAATGATTCTGCCTTGGACGGCACTGCCTCCAACGCCCTTATATCCAAGTCGACTCCTATTCTCAATGCCGATGGAGAACCAATATGGAAAGTCCTAGTGTTCGACAAGCTAGGACAGGATGTGATCAGCAGCGTGTTAAGAGTGAATGATTTGCGGAGTTGGGGCATTACGATCCATCTGTATGTCCAAATGCTTCTTGACACCGCGCACCACATTCAGTGCTGAGAGTCGCGCAGCAATGGCTGACAGCACCACGTCAGAAACATCACCCGCCAGCGACATGCCATCCCCGACGTACCTGTTGTCTATCTGGTCGAGCCTACTGCGGACAACCTTCGGCGCATCACACAAGACTTGCAGAAGGGCCTCTATTCACCAGCATATGTCAACTTCCTCTCTTCCATTCCACGACCTTTGCTGGAGGATTTCGCGACGCAGACAGCAGAGGCTGGTACGTCGGAAAGTATCAGCCAAGTCTATGATCAATACTTGAACTTCATCGTCAGCGAGCCGAACCTGTTCAGCTTGGGCATGGGCAAAGAGACGTATTGGACTATGAATAGTGCACAAACGAGCGACGAGGAGATTGACAACAATGTGGATCGAATAGTCAGTGGCCTGTTCAGTGTAGCTGTAACCATGGGTGAGTGCTTCGCGCTGCTGCTTCGCACTAGAATGATGCTCATCTCTGGCAGGCACGATTCCCATCATCCGGAGTCCCAGAGGTGGCGCCGCTGAAATGATTGCGGCAAAGCTAGACCGCAAGCTCAGAGATCACATTCTCAACGCGAAGGACAATCTGTTCTCTGCAAAGTCGACGGCAACAGGGACCACATCTTCCAGGCCAATCCTCGTCATCGTGGATCGAAACGTCGACCTTGTTCCTATGCTTTCGCATTCATGGACGTATCAGTCACTGATACACGATGTGTTGAATATGCACTTGAACCGCATCACCGTGGAAACGCCTGTCGATGAAAACGATGCCACCAAAGGTAGTACGAAGAAGTCCTACGACCTGACCCAGAACGACTTCTTCTGGAACAAGAATGCCGGCATGCCGTTCCCACAGGTAGCAGAAGACATTGATGCCGAGCTCACCCGGTACAGAGACGACGCCGCAGAGGTTACAAAGAAGACTGGTGCGGGTTCGATCGAGGAACTTCAAAATCCCGAGACAAGTGCTTCTGCTCAGCACCTGAAAGCCGCCATTACACTGTTGCCTGAACTCCGAGAGCGGAAAGCCTTACTCGATATGCATATGAATATTGCCACGGCCCTTCTCAAGGGCATCAAGGATCGACAGCTCGACAACTTTTACCAGCTTGAAGAAGATATCAAGAAGCAGACCAAGGCGCAGATGCTGGAGCTAATACATGGCTCTGACAAAGGCGATCAGCCACTTGACAAGCTCCGCATATTCATTATTTGGTTCCTCAGCACCGAAGTCGAGCTATCCAGAGCAGACATGGAACAATTTGAGGATGCCCTCAAGAAAAACGGCGTCGACACTATGCCTCTGACTTATATCCGCCGTGTGCGAGAGATCACACGAATGACGATGATATCATCAGCGCCCACACAGCAACCACAGCAATCATCCGCTTCGAACGACCTCTTCCGCGGATTCTCCTCGATCTCTTCCAGGCTTACAGATCGATTCAAAGATGCAGGCCTGGGAGCAAATTTTGACAATCTGATATCGGGAGTGAAAAACTTCCTGCCCGCTAACAAGGACCTTACGCTCACGAAGATCACCGAAAGTCTCATGGACCCACAGAACGCCTCGACTAGTGCTTTACAGAAAACAGAGGGATTCTTGTACTTTGACCCTCGCTCCGCAAATGCTCGTGGTACTATGCCGCCAAGTGCAAAGGATGCGCGATCAGGCACGCAGGAAAAACGTGGCATCGATCCGTCTTTCGGGCAGCGGAGACAGGGGTTCAGCGAGGCCATTGTATTCACAGTAGGAGGAGGCAGCATGGATGAGTACGGTAACTTGCAAGACTGGGCCAAGAGATCCACAGGCACGAGTGGTGCAGTCAGCAGGAAGAGAGTGGTTTATGGGTCTGACGAGCTTGTCAATGCCACCATCTTCCTTGATGAGCTGAGCAAACTAGGGAAAGAGAGTGTTTGATAGAACATGATCGCAATCTCCGCCGCGTGGTGTGCATGCAGTACGTTTCAGCGTGTGTTTGTTGTGTTCACCATCACTTGCACATATTATCCTTCCCGGCATGTCCGCCCAACGGCGATCGTCGTTGGCGGGTCTTTTTCGTGCCGATCGATACTTGGTGAGCGGTCGAGCGGCCCTGTCTCCGCTAGCTGCCTTGCTTTGGCGGGCGGACCAGGCCAGGGCAGAGAATCCAGAACCAGAGCAGTTCGACTTCGCTCTGCAGCCTAACACCTTTCGCTGCCTCGGAGCGCACGCCCATCACATATTCTTCTATCTACAGGAATATCGCGGCGCATCTGAGATGACCGACACGGGGTATCTCAGGTCGCGCTCTCCAACCTAACAACTTCTTGCCACCCCAACGGGGACCAGATACCTTTGCGACATCCGGTCTCTGTCCGCCTGACTTCGACTATTCTCACTCCAGCCATTCCTTTCGCTTTGCAGCACACCTAATTTATTTCTACACAATGGCGGCCGGACGTTCCTTCATTGCCAGCCGCCGGCGGCGCGCTGATGAAGAGGGTGAAGATGAGGAGGGGCCTGTCTTGGTTGAGGATTCGCAGAGTGAAGGCTCGGTCTTGAGCGAGCTGGATGACGACGAGGTCGATGCGAGCAGCCTGGGTGACCCGAGCGCAGTGGAAGGCGCTGCTGTTGGGGCGGCGGAGGCAGGCACGAACGGAGCCTCTGCTGTCAAGAAGGCACGCAAGAATAGAGCCAATAAGGGCAAGAGACGGCAAGACAATCAGCCCGCGCCAGTCGTAGTGTCGTCGCAGGCGCAGTCAGGTGCCTTCAACAAGGCTGCGGGAGACACAGAGGCAATGATGAACGGGCTCAGTATTCGGGACCAGCCAGACCAGGAAGTCGTGGACTTTGAGAACATGGGCCCGAATGGCTCATCCGCTCCTGCGCCTGCCATTCAACCTGCGCCAATCGAGCGAAAGATCGATTCTCCTGCGGTGCACCAAAGGCGAGACCACGAAGAGTACAAGAAGAAGCGTGATGCCGATCCAGCTTTCATTCCCAACCGCGGCAACTTTTTCATGCACGACACTCGCAATCACCACGGTTTTGGACAGCCACCGATGAGAGGTGCATGGAATCACAGAGGCCGCGGAAGAGGAGCACTCAATGCCGCAGGTCCATTTGCGCCAGCTGCACATGCGGCGCAGGCCGAGAAAGCGGCAGAGCTGCCATGGAAGCATGATTTGCACGATACGATCAATGAAGAGCCAGCGCCAGTGAACCCGTCCGACACGACTTCCCACCAGATCGAATCTGCACGGCTATTTCCCAAGGCCGCTCCGATAGTCCAACAAAATCAACATGTTCCGCCGAATAAGATCTCGTTCTCGAGCACTACGCATGCTGGTAAGGTCCTCATCCGTGTTTACTTGCCGGGAATGAAGTCGCCTGTTCCTTTCTCAGAAGTGCCCTGGAAGCATTACACTCGCTTGCCGGATCACCGACCACCGCTCCGAAGAGACAAGCCGGTGCGGGTATCGCTGCCCGGCCACGTGCAGCGCTACATCTTCCCATCTTCTGAACGGTCCTTCATCTTCATTCCTCGCCAAATGCGACCAAATCAGCATGGCTTTGGGCCGAATAGATACCAAAGAAGTATTGGTGGCTATGGCTACTCGAGTCGCAGGACAAGCATGTATGGCGGTAGTATGTATGCTGCTTCTGTTGCGGCTAGTCGGCGCTCTTCTTTTGCCAGCGTCGCGCGTGAGAATGCGTTCTCTCCTGTCGGATCCTTCGCTGGTGCTATGCAACAGTCACGCCCAGTGGTCAGGCTGCCACACGGCTCACAGTCGCACTTCTCTCCGGCAGCCAGTACTCCATTGGGCCCGCTCTCTGGCCATCAAACACCCACAGGCATGGGCATGCACTCGTACCCTCTGCCGGCGCAGCCTCAATATCAAGGCACACCTACGACCACTATGCACCAACCCAAGCCTCAAAAGGCCATATCTGTCACAGGCATCGAGTCTCCTGCCATGCTGCAGCAAGCTGTTCCGCCACACGAGTCGCAACCTTTCGCCAACCAGCTGCCTGCGCACATCAACGATCAGCCAGCGTTCCAGCCCGTTGGAGCTTACTTTTCTCCTCGCTCGTCTTTCTCCTACCCTCATCCGCAAGGCGGCACGCCACTTTCGGGCATTCCAGAGCAAGCTTTGCAAGCTCCTAGTTTCCAGCCGCCGATGATGCCATATGCTCCCGGGCCGTACTATGCTCCATACTCGCAACAGCAAAACTACTACTATCCTTCTGGACCAGGAGTGTATCCGTCGCTGGCGATGTACGCGCCGCCGCCACCGCAGAACTACATGATGTCTCCACCAGGACAGGGCATGGCACCAGCTCAGCAGCAAGCTACACCTCAACAACAGGCTGCGCAAGCTGCATCATCCGAAGCTCAGCAGGAGACAATTCAATCGCAGTCTGGCATGGTGGCGCACGAGAGCAACGGAATGGTCTTCTACATGCCCGCATCGGAGGCTCAACAACAAAGTCAGGGCGAGAACTACCAACCGGCTGAGAGCTTTGTCCCGTCTTACGCCATGCCTGGTCTACCGCCGCCGACGCCTGCGCCGGAAGCGCCATACTTCTATGCTCAGCAAGTGCCAATGGCGAGTTACTACTCCGGGCAAGGCGCGCAACAACAGTGACGGACGGGCTCTGGGATATGGCAGCATTTTTCAAGCACCTGAAAAGGCATCACCAATGTTACAGCGACGATCTTCTCCTTGTGTACCTGACTTTACTTCCTCTTGCTTATTGATGTTCTGCTGCTTTTGCTGCCTCGACGGCGCTGATTGGGAATACTAGCAAGCATGGCGTTTCCGTGAACAGGAGTTTCTTTTAATTTGATTGATTGGAAAGAGGGGAGGGCTATCTGCGGACTTGGACATGGGCGACACCCCTATGGAACTCGGTAGCGAAGCGTTATTGCTGCGACACTTGTGTCATTGTTCATGCTGAGCGGTAGTAGCGGCGAGGCGTTGGATGGAAAGGCGACGATGGAGTGTTATCATTACACTGATATTGATAGTAGATACCATTTCTCGTTCCTTCCGACGCTGGTTACTCTTCTGCTTTATCTTCTGAGACAAGTGGCACGTGCTTATCCGTATTGCGTGACGCGTCTTAAACAGCATCGGACAGTGATAGGCATAACGGAGATGGCATTTCGGAGAGTATATAAATGAAGTGAGCGTTGGCATGTACGCATCAAATACCGTACATGCATCGACGATGGCTGCAAGGCTGTAGCTCATGCTCATGCTCATGCTCATGCTTCCACCGGTCTCTGAACAGACAGTCGTGTCAGCATAGCACCTCTGCGGCCCAGCGATGAATCGGCTGTACGGACCGTACTGTACACTGCTATTTAAATACAATAGCCGGGTGCAGTGCAGGTGCAACGACTTGGGCAATCCTCAGCATGATGGCAGGAGCCTCCGCATCCCTGGCGTGGCATAAGGACTGCCCCGAGTATCGAGGCCGCGGCATCGGGGTTCTATTGTTTGGTTTGGTAAGCGAGTTCAGGGCAGCGTAGTACTAGATGCCTACCTTTTCAACAGGCTTAGCTATAGCCAGTGAGAGCATAGCGATGAAGAAGAAGTTGTTGAGTAGCATGGTGCTGAACTTGCTGCTGACTTTTGGTTAATAGATAGTAGAATATACAGACGCACAATTCGAAGGGAGATAGTTGAGTATATATGTATGTATGCTACCTGTAGACGGATAAGGCGGCGTATAATACAGTCAGCCAACACTGAAGTCTGCTTGCTGCCACAGTGCCACTACTGGCCAGATCACGAGCTACCTAGTAGTAGAGCTAGAGGCTAGAGCTAGAGGTCTGTGCACCGTGAAGCCGGGAGCTTCGTCCGACGTCCTGTTCCAGCTCGTTTACCTTGCATCTCCTCACTTCGACCACTTCAACCACACCACCACTTCCAAACACCTCTCATCAATCAATCCATACCGTATCGCCAGGAGCTGGGTCTCCTTTTGTTTGCATCTACCCTGCCCTTCGACCTCGCCGTACTTGCATCGTGAGCTGAGCCGCGCTCGCCCCCTTCCCTCCCCCCCAAAGCCGCTGTCGTCATCAGCTCGCCCGCCGGTCAGGCAACGCCCATCATCCTCCGTACCGCCCATCGCTGTGCTGCCCAGCATGGCCACCAACAGCAGCGCCGTATCGCAAGATACACTCATCACCATCAAGATCAGCGTCAATGACCAGCTCAAGAAGCTCAAGCTGCCACTGCGAGAGCTGAATATCACCTCGCTGACCCCACGCGTAAGTCGGCCTCGCTCCAGCAAACAAAACAAAGCCGCACCGCACCACACCACACCACAAAATCAAACAATCATAGTAACACGTGCTGACACTCTTTCAACAGCTCCGCCACGTCCTCGATATCAAGCCCGAGCAGACGGTCGTGCTCGAGCGCTACTCCGACTCGGCCGGCGGCTACATTACTCTCGACGAGAAGAACCCGCAGGTCTTCAAGACACTCATCCGTGCAGCCAAGGCCAAGGGCAAGCTGAGATTGAAGGCCACTGTCACTCCAACCGACCTTCCGCAAGAGAAGGAGGCGCCAGTCGAGGCCAAGAAGGTCGCTGTCAAGACCATGGAGCCCATCGTTGTGCGTAGTGCTGCTCAGCCTCAGCCACGAGATCCCATTTCGTTGGATCAGCGCAACATTGGCAGTGGCATCTTCCAATTCCGCGAGGCCCGTGCCAGCCAGCAGACACTGGTTGATGACGCCCCTGTTCCGCATCCATTCTCACTCGACCACCTCGCAGCTCCAGCAGCCCGCTCAATGCTGCCAATCCGACCGCGCGAGCCTCGCGAGAAGGTCGAGCCAGTTGCCGATAAGAAGCACGAGTGGGCTGTCTTCTGCAACGAATGCAGCAAGGCTCTGCCAGACTCCCACTACCACTGCGACATCTGCGACGATGCAGACTATGATTTGTGCGAGCAATGTGTTGCTGAGGGTAAGCTTTGCCCGGGCGAGGGTCACTGGCTCATCAAGCGATTCCTCAAGGACGGCCAGTTCATCACAAGCACGACCGAGCGCGGCTCTCCACGAAAATTCCAGCAGGCTCCTCTCGTGGTCAAGTCCGAGCCTGAGATCGAGGAGATGTTGCCAGGTGCCTTCACCGAGGAGACCAAGACTCTCCACACCGAGCCGATGTCTCCCACGCGAACTTGCAACAACTGCGTAATTGTCTTGCCAGAGCGCGAGTTCGTCCACTGCACGTCGTGTGAAGACTTCGATCTGTGCATCAAGTGCCACATGGCCGACAAGCATGGCCATCATCCGGCTCACGCCTTTGAGCTCGCTACCGACGACACTGTCCTGCCACTTGCTGCCGAGACCAAATTGGCTCCAGGCCGCAACGTCCGTCATAACGCCATCTGCGACGGTTGTGACAAGAAGATCTACGGAGTGCGTCACAAGTGTCTGAACTGCCCAGACTGGGACTACTGCAACGACTGCGTCGAGAATGCTAGACACACTCACCCACGCCACCGCTTTGCTCCTCTCTACACCCCTATCGCCGACCAGGGCGCCTGCGCCTCCATGGTCCGTCACTTCGGCATCTACTGCGACGGCCCGCTTTGCAGCCAGAAGGCTCACGCTTCCTACATTCAAGGCGTGCGCTACAAGTGCACAATCTGCCACGACACAGATTTCTGTGCAAACTGCGAGGCGCTTCCCGGCAATCATCACAACCGGACTCACCCACTCATCAAGCTCAAGACTCCTGTTCGTAATGTGAACGTGTCGACTGAGAACGAGGACCTGAGAGGCAACGTTCGTGTCATGGGTGATCGTCATGCTGAGCCAGCTGCAGCAGCTGGGATTGTCCCGATTCCAGTCAACGCTGCCACTCCGGTGCAGACCGTTGCTGAGATCAAGCCCACCGAGGTCAAGAAGGAGCCGCTCCCAGTGCAGATTCCCGTCAAGAAATTCGAGGCATTCCCGAATGCCACACAACAAGCGCAGCAGTCATTCAAGCTTGCACCAGAGGTGCCAATGTCTCTGCTCAACGCTCACTTCGTGCGGGATAGCATCCCAGACGGCATGGCTGTCGAGCCAGAGACGCAGATCACTCAGATCTGGACTCTCAAGAACCCAGGCCCATACACTTGGCCGGCCGGCTGCAGTGTCCGCTACGTCGGTGGCGATAACATGCTTAACGTCGACAACAGCCACCCAGCATCTGTTGGTGTCATCAACGAGGCGACCGAGAGCAATGTTGTTGGCCGCGAGGTGGCAGTTGGCGAGGAGGTCGCCTTCAAGGTTGTGCTCAAGGCTCCAGTTCGAGAAGGCAAGGCCATTAGCTACTGGCGACTCAAGGCTGCCGACGGCACTCCATTCGGTCATCGCTTGTGGTGCGACATCGAGGTCAAGAAGGTCGACCAGAAGGTCGTCAAGCCCGCCGAAATGCCCGCCCCGGCTGCCATTCCGTCGCCACCTGTGTCGGCTAACGTGCCAAGCCATCGCCAATTGCCATCTGAACAGCCACCAGCTTACGAGAGCATGAATCTGTCCTCGCGCTTGGCTGCCATGCGCGAGCAGCAGAAGCAGCGCCGTGAGCAGATGATCGCTCAGATTAACGCTCAGCGTGAGCAGCTCAACGCCCACCGCGAGCACATGAATGCTTCTTCTTCAAGCAACAAGAATCTCGAGAGCATGATCGAGAAGGAGCGTCGCGAAATACTGCGCCAGCGTGTTGCTCATATCAAGGCCAACATCGTCAAGACTCGCGAGGAGCGCGAGAAGCTCGCACAAGATCTCAGCAAGCAGAAGGCTGCAGCTGCAGAGAAGAAGGCTGATGAGGCACACGAGAAGATGATGAACATCATCGAGCAGGTTGCCAAGCAAGCTAGCGACGAGGAAGAGCATGATGCTGAAGAGTCTCTTAAAGGCAGCCAAATGGTCTTCCCCAAGCTTGAGAAGGAGAGCCCAGCCAGCAGCACCTACCAGTCACCTACCAGCAGCTCCAGCAAGGGCAAGGCCGCATATGTTGAGAATGAAGACGGCGAGGTGGAGCGCTCGGCACACCCTGCTCCTGCCCCAGTACCATCCAGTGTCGCCTCGCCATCCGTCGAGCACGATGACTTTGTCGACCTCGACGATGAGTTGGAGGTGCTTAGTGCTGCCGATGACAGCGAGGACGATGGCTTCCTCACTGACGAGGAGTACGACATTCTCGACGCATCTGACCACGAGACCGTTGCCTCACAGTACTAGGTGCACTGAGAGGAGAAAAAGGCAGAATACGATTTGGGAAACAGAATGGAAGGCGAGCAGCCGCACAGCAACAATAAGCACCACGAATGACGACACGACACTCCCTTTGAGACCTGAGGGAACTTGCTGAAGGTGTAATTTTCATGGAGGAACTGATATTTAGAAGCCGGCTCTGGGTACTGGCGAAGGAAAGGCGTAGCAGGTTCCGGTTGATGGCTGTGAATGTATTATCGATGGCTTTCTTCCCTACCTGAGCACTGCTTCGCCGGTCTTCTTGAATAGGAACGTAATGACCTTTATAAAGTCCTTGTTGCTTTCCTTCACTTGTTGTTGGCAGTACTCCTCGGAACTCCGGCGAGGGGAATCCGCATCGGCGAATGCAGGTTTATGGAACAGAGCATGAACACTTCCCATCGAATTTCATGCCCTTCTCCTCTCGAATCGTGTTTTTTCGTGACGTCCCTGGTTGCTCGTTTCGCTACCCTGCAACCAGCTTGATGTGCTCTTCTATTATCTAACCTTTCAATGGGTATCTGTTAAAAATCATGGAAGTTGAAGATCTATTGTGCTGTAGTATAGTATGTGATAGATAAGGAAGTCTCGACAAGGATGGGGAATGAGAGCGAGATAGGTATACAGTAAATAATGGACTTTCTGCCGGTGGACTGAGAGGCCGCGGTCCATAGTTACAAGAATAATCACGCGACGGAGGAGGAATCATACCATACGGTATAATAGCGAAGTGCAACCTTCGTCGACCTTATCGGCAACCCCGCTAGAATACTGCTAGAAGAATAACCCTGCGCTTGTGATATGTAATAATGTCCCTGAGATAGCGCGTCGAGCAAGGACCAGGGAAGTTGGAAGAGTGGAGATTTCTATGTCGCGTGGCAAGAATCCGCAAGATAAGGTACCGAAGTAAGTTGGTCCTGCTGCTTCCTTTCGAAGCTTGTTGTCTTCCTGCCATTTTATTCTTGTTTGTTGGCCACAAAAGATGAGACTTCTAATATCGTCATTAATCACAACATGGGCTTTCGTGGCAGATATTGCGCTTGCAAGGAACCTTCAACATGTCAGGAAGAATTGGCATCCGAACTTTGAAGCGAAACGTTTAGCTAGTCCTGCTCCTGCTCCTGCTCCTTCTCCTGCTTCTACGGCGAACTGCTCGGCCAACCCGATTATTCCTCAGACGCAGAAGACGAAGAAGTTCGTGGTTGATGGAACGAAGATTCCTGATGTGGATTTCGATGTTGGAGAGAGCTATGCTGGATTATTGCCGATTTCTGAGGGCAAGAATGTGAGCGAGCTGTACTTCTGGTTCTTTCCTAGCGCGAATGCGAAGGCGGATGATGAGATTTTGATTTGGTGAGTGGGAAACGGCGGTTTGAAATGTGAGGAGAGAAAGTGCTGATACTCGATAATCAGGCTCAATGGAGGCCCAGGCTGCTCCAGTCTCGAGGGCTTGTTACAGGAGAATGGACCTTTCCTTTGGCAGTACGGAACGTACAAGCCCGTCAAGAATCCTTATACTTGGCTGAACTTGACCAATGTTGTTTGGGTTGAACAGCCTGCTGGCACTGGCTTCTCTCAGCGCAAAGGAACACCTCTAGCAACTAACGAGATCGAGGTCGCGGAGCAATTCTTAGGCTTCTGGAAGAATTTCGTTGACACCTTCGGTCTGCACAATCGCAAGGTGTACATCACTGGAGAATCATACGCTGGGTATGTTCAGCGCCTATATCAGGTGGATTTGGGAGACTGACTTCTGCCATAGATACTACGTCCCATACATTGCAGACGCCATGCACAACACCACAAATTCGACATACTACAACATCGAATCGATAATGATCTACGACCCGTCTGTCACGTATGACATCGTGCAGGATGATATTCCAACAGTGCCGTTTATTCACAACTGGAAGCAGCTTTTCAACCTCAATGAGACTTATCTCAAGTCTCTTGACGCCCGTCACAAGAGCTGTGGATACGAGCAGTTCCTTGAAGAAACACTTGTATACCCGCCGAGAGGACCACTTCCAACTCCTCCAGACGTCGATCGGAAGAATGACACCTGCCGTCTCTTCAACGAGATCCTGGGAGCTGCATCTCTAGTCAATCCTTGCTGGGATGTTTACCAGGTGAAATCTAGTTTCGAAATTTAGACTCCAAGCCAATTCACTGACCGCTCTCTAGGTAGCTACAACCTGCCCAGTCCTATGGGATGTCCTCGGATTCCCAGGTAGTTTCGCATACACACCCGACGGCGCGAACATCTACTTCAACCGAACAGACGTCCAGAAAGCAATCAACGCACCACTAGGAAAATGGGAAGAGTGCGCAAAAGGAATCCTCCACCCAGACGGCAGCCCACCCTCAGGCCTAAGCGTTTTGCCGAGAGTCATCGAGAAGAACAAGAAAACCATTATCGCACACGCCGAACTCGACATGGTCCTGATCAAGAACGGCACTCTCGTCATGATTCAGAACATGACTTGGAACGGCATGCAGGGATTCCAGAAAGGTCCAAGCGACTGGGAGAACTTTTACGTCCCATACCACTCCGAGTTGAGTACGGGCACTCTGGCTGGAGCAGGATATCTTGGAAAACACTATACCGAACGTGGGTTGACGTTCAGCACGGTCGAGCTTTCGGGACACATGGTTCCTCAGTATGCTCCTTCTGCTGCGTACCGACAGCTGGAGTTTTTGCTGGGCAGAATCGAGAGTTTAAGTGAGGTTTCGGATTTTACGACGCAGGAGGGGAATTTTGGGAATAATGCTACTATGAAGATGTTTTGAGGATGAGTGTGTAGTAGAGTGAAACGCGTCGATCGAGCGCGAATGTGATGACGTAGCGCGTTGGCTTCGTGCTGGCACTTCACGAGATCTCGAGGTGAACGATTCTCATGCATCTATCTGTAGCCCGTAATAAACAACAAATCTTCACGAGGAAGGAACGACCCATTACAGCCTGCTCGTCGAGAAGCTCAACATGCTCCACAGCCAGCTTCGACGTCGCCACATCCTCCTCGAAATAGGCTGAAGATGCCCCCACCTGCAGTATGCTACCACGTTTTCACAGATCTATATGATGGCCTCATGTCTAACGAATTTTGTGGTAGACACCATCACCACGCCGGTTCTTGCCAGGCACAAGACATCCATCACCAAATAAGCACTCGAAAGCCACTCCATCGGGATTACGAAATCAATTGTCATCTGGCGATGCATTCGATCAACCGAAATCTAAAGCAACGTCGTCTCGCAGACCAGAGCGAGGAAGTGTTTCCAGCAGGCCCGAACGCGGAGATGCATTTCAATCTTCCACGCCAATCAATAGACCTTCTGGACCTCAATTCGCGCAGACGCCAAGGTTCTCTTACGGACGACCGCCGCCAGCGCAACCCGTAACCAGACAACCTTCTCCACCGCCCCAAACTCCTCACTTCGCGCAAGCGCTGCGTCAACGTACGGAGGATGTCCTGTCACAATCACAGGAAGACGAAGACGAAGACGAAGACGAAGACGAGGAAATGCTTGAGCTAGAAGAAGAACAGTCCATCCCAAACATCACCAAGAATCCATCCCCTAAACGACGTCGCCTCGACCCCCCTCCCCACCGCCAACAGATTTTCAAAATTTCCTCCCATCATTCCACCACACTTGTTCCACACGAAACCCAAACCCCAGAAATTTTGCGTCCTGCTTTCCTTTTCCCTCGCCCTGATTCTGCTTCTGAACCCCCACCACCCGAAGCTTTCTCGCCTCGTCGACGAGCCGATAGGTTTTGCCCCGGAGGCATGGCTGCTGGGTTACAGCAATGGGTTGTCGAGACTGTGCGGCAGAGGCAGGGATATGAAGAGTTTGTGCTTGGTGTGAGAGTTGACGAGGTAAAGGGGAGGGGCGGCGGGGTTTTGTTTGTTTCTGGGAAGAGATTACAGGGTGGAGATGATGAGGTGTGTGTGATGCTTGTAGGGGATGGGAAGAGGGAGAAGAAGAGGGTGGTGGTGGTGGAGGAGGGAAGTGTTGTTGGGATTAGGGCTCCGGTTTGGGAGGTTGGGATTCAGGGTGTTAGGTGGAGTGTGGGTGTGGATTGGAAAGTGCTGTAGGCTTCCGGGGCGGATGTGGGAGTGCGAATGTTTGGTCGTACTGCAAACCCGAAATTCTTGCACGGTCTGCCATTACATATTATATTGAAACGGCCGTAAATGTCTCTGCCTCCTATATCAAAAAGCTTGATCTATTGATTTCATGAACTCATCTCCTGCAGATAGATATTGCCGTCTTTACAAGGTCAACAACACAGCCTCACTAGCACGTACCGTGACGGAAATCTTGCCATTCCTCGCCGGAACATTCAAAGTCGTGGACTGGCCATTGACAGGTTGGCCATTACTCGCATAAGTCCAGCTCTGGCCCTTCCAAGAAATCTTCGACGCATCCTGAACGTCTCCAGCAGGAGCGGTCAAGAATTCAACTTTCACGGTCTTGGTCAGGCTGCCAAGGGTGAGGCTGACGCTCTTGACTGGGCGAGGACCTGATCCTGACTTGTATAACTGGAAGTTGATGAGGACGATTCGCTTTGGGTTGCCGATTGAGTCGTAGACGCTGTATGCTGAGAACTGGTCGCCGGTGTTGGGAATGTTGTAGAGCTTCAAATTGCTCAATCCATTGCCAATGACGTCGGCAACGAATGGGTGGGCGTAGTATGGAGGCAGCACAGCGGCGGGACCTGCATCGCTGCTGATTCCGCGCCATGATGAGTATGAGAAGCCCGTGCTTTGTTGAACGTTCATGCGCTTGATGTTGAGGAATGCAGCGTAGAGCATGTAGTCTACGAGCCAGAGGGCGTTGCCGAACGTACCTAACTTGTCGTAGTTGTTGGTGCTGTAGATGTTGCTGTTGTCTTCGGCGAGGTAAAGTGGGATATTTGGGCGGTTCTTCTTCAGCCAGGCCACCGGAGGCTTGCAGAGAGCGTCAAGCTGGGATACAATCCGGGAGTGGTTCATGTAGTTGGCCTGAAGATCAACGTTGGCGCTCGAATCCATATAGTGGTGGACAGCCGCTGATCTGATATTGCCATCATCGCCTTGACCACTGGAAAAGGCTGTGGCAATGCACCATGGACAGCTGTTGCGAAGGTAGACAGGCGCCTGGAACACATTCGGGGCGCCGCTGACCTGCTGCCGGATTGCCTGGCTGTAGTTCTTCCATTCGCTAATGTAGCTGGACACTCCCCATTTTGACGGTCTATCGACGCCCGGATATTGATTGATCTCGTTGCCGATCTCGAGCGCTTCATGGTCTCCGCTTGGCACATTCTTGAAGTACTCTTTAGTAGCAGCAATAGAATTGTCGAGCGCGCCATAGTTCGCGAAGTGGGTCATATACGTCCATTTCGTTCCTGGCCAGCTCGCGAATCCCTCGAACCAGACTGGGCCAATCTTCATGCCAAAGGGAATCGAGCCCGCTGATGCCTCCTTGTCCAGCGCAGTTGTCTGCGAAGGCACGAAAGTAGCATGGTCACCACTAGTTCCGCCAACACGAACCTGGACACTCGTTCCAAGCTTTCTCGCGATTGAGTTTACCAGATTTCGAGAGAAGACATTTGGGGAGGACTTGTTGCCAGCGTACTGATGGAAGGAGTGCTGCGAAAACGCCAAGGATGGGTAGTCAAGAGGCACAGCATCCGAAGCGTCGCTTGGTGCGGTTGCCGGTATGGTGATGGCAAGAACCGAGCTCTGTCGTTCCTCCAAGATGGGTGATTGCAAGGTTAGAGATGCGCCCAGTGGCACCAACAGCAGCGAGAACAGCATGATGGTGACAGGAAAGTGTCGAGCGTGACGAGCGCTCCTACAGTTGGGCCGCATACTTTCTTATTGTACTCGCGGAGCCTTGTCCATTGTCCATCTCTGCACATATGCACGGCTCCAGCGCCTAGCCCGTCTTGGCTGTAATACGAGAATCATAGCCGATTCGAGAGCAGTATAGGCGGAGAAGTCGACTTGATCGTCACCATTCGCGAGGTCTCGTCAGCGGTCACACTGTCACAGTCTCCGTCCAGCACGAGGTACCGTTCAGCAGAAGATGATGTCAGTGGAAATGTCTTGCGAATCGAGACTTCGATGTCGTGGAGAAATCTTGGAAAATAATGGCAGACGGCATTCGGGAGGCGGAAACCGCTGTAGTTTCTGATTCCCGACGGCTGTGGATGTGTGTGCTTCAGAGTGACTATATGTATATCGATTGTTGTATAGAGCTTTGTGAAGTACCGAGTCCATCCCTGCCACTTCAGCTTGGCAATTTTATGACGTGCCGCGTGCGACCCTTGCGACCCTGTGAACTCTGTTCTGTACCAGCCGACAGGCACCAGAATTGAAGATACCACTATCGCTGCTTGAAACACTTGGGAGCTCTTGGTATAGCACTCACGGCCACTGCGACCGATTGCCGCCATACTATATCGCACGCATTCGCTTTCAAGATAACGCGCAACGAACGCCTAGCCAACATGACACGCAGAATTGTGTATGGCATCTCATTATGGGTCTTTCTGGGAGCAGCAGCGTGTACGATAGCTTCCATGGCGCTGCCGAACTGGGTTTCATACGCCTCGCCGACCGACCACGATCCGATACGCGTCACGTACGGGCTCCATAAGCGCTGTAGCTCAATCACTGGCGAGTGCACCAAATTCCCGCAGTACGAAGACTGTCGCGGCGATGATAGGAGCTTCTGCTCCATGTGGAGGAGCACTGGATTCTTCATGAACTTTGCCGTGGTACTCGAGCTTGCGTGTATCGTTGCATATATCACGATTCTCGTTGGAGGAAGAAGTTCGAGGGAAGCAGGATGGAAGATCATATCTCCGCTGCTTTCTATTGTTGCGCTCACACAGTTGATACCAATGGCATTGGTGGTAAGTCTGCTTCATATGGTCAGCTTCAAGTCTGAGACTGATTGGGGATATCTAGGCCGGACTCTACGAAAATGACAGCCGATTCTTCGTTGGCTGGGCGCTGGACAAGTCGTGGATCCTCTGCACTGTCAGCTGGATCATTCTGACCATTAATGCCATCGGAGTTGCTTCGGCCGCATACATCTTGCCGTACGAAGACGACTACGAACCGATATCATAATCTTGCAATCGGAGGACACGAGTGGAACAGTACGGAGGACGATAAAGTTAGCGAGCTGGGATGCTCGAGTTTCGGACAGCAACTACAGCATAGAAGGAGTTGGAGGATGCTTGGATATACATATATTTACAGGATGCGGAGCATACGTGCTAATGATACCCATAGCAGATACAGAGCATTGACTAATGAACCAGACAACATCTCACGCCATTTCCAGCCCTCATTGTAAATCTACCTGGGCTCGCGACTTGCTCTCTTGAATCAGCTCATCTACATCAACCTGGCCAAGAAGCTTCTCCTCCCACAAATTACATCGAATTTTGGTCATCTTGCCTTGCTCATTGATGTCGTAGAGCGCCCACACAATCACTTTAAAGACATCGTCCTTCTTCACAGTCTGGCTATGCACACCTTGATCGGTGTCGACAATGTACTTGAAGTACACTTCCATCTCGAAGAAGACATGTTCGCGATCGTTCATCACCACCACGGGTACCACAGTTTCCTGGGCGAGCGAATGAACTCCAGAATAATGCGCTGCAATGGCTTCACTTCCTCGTAGTGGCGGAATCGCAGGATCCGGCAGAATCAAGACGACGTCTTTGGCGTAGAAGGAATGCTGTTTCTCATAGCTTCGAGTGTTGAAGTGCCGGATATAGGTGAGGAAGTCCTCGCGGGAGAGTCTTGGACCTGGCATTGTGCGTCTGAAGCTGGAGTCGACTTGATCGAGGTATGATATGCGCAGTGGAGGGTTCTCTTTCGAATGGCTTTGACGAGAAGGCAAAGTCTCTAGTTGCAATGCGAAGGGGTCTTGGAAGCATCCTGGAATAAAGTTATCAGATCGTGATGGGTGCAAAGATTAAAAGTGATAAGGCTTGGACAAGCTTTTAAGTTTTAACTTTTGAGACCCTCAATGCCAAGCCAGGATGAGCCGGCGGGGCCACTTCCATCAAGTCAACACAGCAAGCTACGCGTGAACACATTGCTAGAACCGACAAACAGGCCATTGCATGTCGATTCAGCAGCGGCCATGCAGTAAGACCAATGGACTCGGCCACCACCACTACAATGGAGCTCCACTACGCACATCGACTGACAACTCAGCAGTTTTACACACCTCACGGTTGAGCTTGAACGGCGTCGAACAAGCTGTCACTCTCACTCTAGCGACGCTCGCCGAGAAAGGTTGTGACAACTGCGCTGGCGCTGGAGTGCCGATGGCCGGTTGTGCCATATGCGCGACGAACTGCTTGAACGCTTCTGCATGTGGTTCTGCATCATAGCTCACGAAGCCAACGAAGGATGCTGGAGCGTCGAGTTCGAGGAAGAGAGGAACACAGTGGATGTTGTGGTTATCTGCCGTTGCGAGCTGATGCTGATACAACGCGTCCATCAGAGATAATTTGTGTGCGCGGTCGTACACTCGAACTTCATACCAGATCTTGCCGATTGGTAGAGTGCGATATGTAAGAGACGTCACCTGCGAGTAGACTCGGCGGGTTTTGATAACCATATACCCAGTCGGTTGACAACCCAGCCCATTCCAGCTGGAAGCACAGGATCAGCTTCCTAGTATTTCGGGACCTCAAGAACGGTCCCAATCACTTAGCGCCAAGTGTTTGGCCTGCGGCGTTTGGGGCTGTATGTCGACCACCATTGACGATCACACCAATACCATCCTACTTCTCATCAGCAGCACCGATCTTGCAGGTCTGCTTATCCTCGCTGAGCTCAATTTGGTTGAAGTTGACCATGTCAATCAACACCCCACGATGGTCGATATTGCCGAAGCCTCTATTGAAGTTGTGGCCACCAGATCTAATGGCAAAAGCTGTCTTGGTCTCACGAATGATGTTCACTGCATCCGCCAGCTCTTCAGCAGAAGACGGCGAGACGATGCAGGACGCGTTTTGCCAGCAGTCTGCTCAACATCGCTCAAGAATTTGGTGGAGACATTGGTCTTACTGGCTGAACTGCACTATCTCTTCGCACGTGGGCTCATTATTCTGATCTAGATACGTCGGTACTCTACCCCCGAAGGAAGTTCTCGAAAGCAAGCCTTCCAGTATCTTGCACGCAACAGCTGCAATAGCCGAGGCCACCGCACTGTTCAGAGCAGACATGACAAGAGTCGACAATATCGCAAAATCAGCCATGATCGCAGTGGCATACTACAGCCATAAATCTGACTGGGCAAAATCATATTTTCCCATACCCTGACGGAAATCTATGTAGGCCGGAAGGATTGCAAGCATGAATATTATTCGATCGGTATAGCATATAGGCTACGAAGATTCAGCTGCTGAAATTCTTGGCATCTATCGCATTGCTCGGACTCTCTTACCTCTCGGTGACACTTATCCAGCGAGCTGAATATTGGAGAGGAGAACCGCTTAGAAATGCGCTCAGCTTCCACGCTACCAATAAAGATATCTATATCACTTGTCATCTGCTCTCGGAAGTACATCGGCCGAGAGCTTACGGCCGTGAGGTGAACATCATAGTGATTCAACCACAGGAGAGAGGTCACACGCGGCGAGGTGAGATCCGGTAGATCACTTGTCATTCACTCCCGGAAGCAAAACTATCGAAAATACAACACTTACAAGGCACTACCTCAGTGACTAGAACCTGTAAGAAAGCATCCTACGGGAGAGCGACGACCAGCACGAAATCACAACTTTCTCTCTGCGGAGCACAACAAGACTAGAGACAACAGTCGTGAGGTCATCACCACAGCAACTGAATCGAAGCGAAAATTATGTATGAAACAAAAGTGTGGTGTAGCACTAACTCACACTTCTTGCTCGCTCTAAATCACAGAGTAGGACTGAAGGCAACGATCTCAAGGTAGCCAACGCAATGACTAAAGCCTATCAGAATGCAGCATATGGCCAGGTAGACTCTAGCACAGTTATCATTTGTAGATCGCTCGACAACTATAATGAGTCAAGAGACAGCGGTCACGACCTGACTGCCACAGTACCGAAATTTAGTAAGAAGACAATGCACGGGAAGTATCCACCTTTGGGTCTTTCGAATCCATGAGGAAGCCAAGAACAGCAGAGAGGATGTCAGCATCACAGGAAGAAAGACAGCCTACGGGAAGTTGAGATCTAATACTCTATTACTTGCTGTTCGCTCTAAAAATCACAAAGAGATTCAAGGCTGTCGGTATGACGTGGACGCCTTAGCAAGAAGAGCTATCAAGGAGGAGGTGAGGTTTGGCTTCAGATCACTAATTCTTCGCTCCGAAAAATCACAGCGAGGTTAAGAGCAGCAGTGACGATCCGAGCGCCATAGTAGGAACCCGGAGCCAAAAGTGGAGATGCAGCGTTAGATTAGAACTACTTGTAGTTAGCTACAGGATAAGAACCGTACCAACGACTTCAGCGTTACTGTTGAAGGGGCCAAACATCGTTGCTGTCTTGGCGTCGTAGTAGCGAGCGACCCTATGATTCTTCTGCAGGTGATCGTCCATTAGTGATCGTTGTTATGAATCCTCATGCGCGGAAATGTGAATGAGGTCTACTCGTTCAATTCTCTCTAGCTGAAGGACAGAACACCAAAGTGGTATTGAAGACTTCAGTGTATGAGGTTCCTTCGAGTCGCTATCACCTGGGAAGAGGAGGATATATAGCAGGAAAGATGGGAAGATGTGCTCTGTGGGAATAAATTTCTACGCGAAAACCTTGAGATTTTTTGGATCGAGATCTCTCTGAGGAGTGAGGCAAATGCTTTTCTTTCTATGATATATGCTTAGAGCATTCCGTCTCCAACCCGTGGTAGCGAGAGGTCTCTGTCATCTCGTCTCGTAAATTAACACACAAATCATGTCTTCGTAATCGTATAGCATGGCACTCTCAGCCTGCTCTATGCGCTCCAAATACAAGAAAATCATTCAACCATCGCTGATGCCCACGCAGAAAATCATCCTCCCATCACTGATACCCGTAGAACGACCACTCCTCTCATAGTCCGCTTCCTATCCCTCCTTGTCTCTAAGCCAAGTCCACGCTAATAAAGAACGTAACAGGCACACCAGAGAACTTTCCCTCGATGTGTCCTCCAGTCATAAGCGGCTCGGCATCAGACTCGCAACCAGCGGCCAACTTCTCGAATCCCGCATGGCAAGCCGCTGAGTTGAAAAACACGCTGTTCTGATCAGCAGGGACAGCGAGCCAGTCGAAATCGATCGAGAAAGTCATATCATTTCCGTCACTCGCCTTGGCCGTCCAGCGAAGCGTGTTGGACGGGCCGACCATGATGCTCCAGTTCGCGTTGTTGCACATGTCGTCGGCGGCAGCGAGAAGCGTGGAGCCAGTCGAGCCGTCGTGGGCAGAGGTGTCGGCGCAGACGGGAGCAGCCCAGTCGGACGGCACAGACGGAGTGTATGTCGTGCCGGAATCGTCAGATGGTGGAGCCGCGTCGCACTCATGGAGGATTCCGAAGTCTGTGCAGACTGCACGCTTCTCGATTGTCTTGCTGGCTGCGATGGTGGAGGTCGTGAAGGTGACTGAATCGGTGGCGGAGCGCAGAGTATAGGATGTGTCGAGCACAGTCGGCAATGGTGGAAGAGCAGTTGGGATATTGGTGACCATAGCTGTAGTCGTTGCATTTGGATGTGGCCGCAGAGTGAATGACGGAACGTCGAGGATGCTCATGGTCGGATCTGAGCTACCTGTAGAAGTTGCGGCAGTGTGGGTTGTGTCAATGCTCGAGGTCGCGGAGCGAACGTCGGCAGGCAAGGCGTGTGCTGTGCTAATAGCCAGACCGGCGGCGAGAATAGTGGTGAGAAGTCGGAGCATTTTGTAGGTTGTTAGGTGTCGGAATGGGTTAGGTGTATGAGTTTTGTAAGTAGGGTTACGTCTTTGTTGAAGAGTAGTAAAGGATAGCTGTCCGAACACTTGCTATCGAGGTTGCAGGTATGTATAAGAAAGAAGAATCGATCGAAGCAGAAGGTGTCTTTTTATGTTAGCCTCGCAAGCGCAATCACAAGACCGTCGGTGAATTGGACCCTGCAAGTGAATAGCAAAAAGTGAATCTTGATCCCGTGCAGTAGTTTGCACGTGGACTCATCGGTCTGCTGATATAGAAGCATAGTAAGGAATATACACATTTTTTCGAGATACTGTTGCGAGAAGTCGAGCTCTATGCGTTTTGCGATTCGGGACCTACATTGTTGGTTAACGAAGATCTAGATTCGAAACTTTGCGGAGAGAATACCTCGTTCTTACTTTAAGCTTGATGCCGAGAAGATGTGGATTTCTGACTTAATATAGATGATTACTTGGATGAAGAAGGAGGAACGCTTATAGGAGTACATCCTATGAAGGACGTCGGATTACTTTAACTGCATTCCATGTAGTATAATTGCTCTAGGTAGTGATGCTGCTCCACTTGTCCGAGAGATCGCATTCGGTATCGATTCCTAGCCTTTCGCGTCGCCTGAAGGATGAGACTCAGCAACGCCTGTGTTGTTGGTCTATCTTGTTGTCAGTGTTAGACGGGAACTATCAACAAAGCTTTTGGAGCGGACTTACTCGTAACTTGTAATGTCATGCTGGCGCTTGCTACACAGTGTCGGTCTCCGTAGGCTTCGGATTCTGCAGCACAGACAGCGCCTCCAGCAGAACGGACAAAGCGTCTAGAGAAGCCGTCGATGTTGATTGTGAAAATGATGTGGTGAATGAAGGTTGCGCCGAGTGCTCTGAGCTTGACAGGGTGTAGCGTTCAGGAATTATGTGTGAAGTGAGAGTAGTCGTCCCGGGCTTTGGTCCAGTAGTCGTGAGCGTTACCGTGTCTGGAGTGAAGGTGCTGACTTCTACCACGATGACTATGCTAGGAGGCATAGGTGAAGGCGTAACGATGGTCACGCAGTGGGCTCCAGAGCAGGTCGGGTCGCCTTCGTCGCCGTTTGCGAGGTGGATGATCGCACCGAGCAGGTAGACGCAGGCCCAGAAGAATTCTGCGAAAACCTTCATGGTTGCTTCTTGCGTGCAGGAGTCGTTTCAATGAGGCTGTAGTAGCTGGAGCCGGGTGTATGCTGATTCGATACTTCAATGAGCAGTGTTGATTACGAAGTTGTCTGTAACGGTGGGCAATCGGATGGTAGAGGAAAATGGACTCAGTGACATCAAGGGTCTAGTTCACACGCAGTGAGTAGATCGAGTGACATTGCGAGCTTGTGTCGTCTGCACGTGAAGCCAGACTTAAATGTAAAGTGAAGCTTGTGAAACGGCTGTGATCAGCATATCAGCTGCTTAGATGAGCCTGCAATGTAAGGAGCATGTTTGCCATTCTCTAGAGTCAAGCATGTCTCTCTGCAGCACAATGCGTGACGAAGAGCCTTTGCATAAAGAGGGTGTGTTTTCAAGAAAGAGATCGCGGTACATCTGTGTCCTTCACTCGCGTTTGCCTTGTACCTACAAGGTTGTTTGCGTTCCTGCAGGTTGCGGGTGAATCAATCAAGATGGGTGATAGATCGGTGTCATGCCGTTGAAGCCAGCAGCGAGGCGATATTCTTGTCATGATGGAAGCTATCGCACCGAGGTAGGCCGAGACTTGAATGTCATAGACATGTGAAGGCGAGAGAGGGACGAAAGGGGAGATAGGGAGCTCCAGACCTACTAGCGGTCAAAACTCAAACCCCAAAATTCTAAACCTCTCATCTACTCGCAGCATATTCGCGCCTCTGTTCGCACAATACTTAAGATTTATCGAATATTTTCCATGCATTATGCGGCCTATGCCCTAAGGAATGATGTGTGCGAATATCTCTACGAATAGCCTACGAATAGGCGTACGAGTCCCTAAAAACATTACTTTAATAGCCTACCTACAAACTAACATAACGAATAACCTACAAATAAGCTAGCGAATTTGCTGCAAATAAGCGAAGACACCTACCTTTTAATATTAAGAAGGACGTATGCGAATAGTACTACGAACGACCTACGAATAATAGGTCTATTATATCTGCCTCCGATCCTTTAAGCACCTTCCACCCGCGTCCACCTACCTTCTACCCGAGTCTAGCGACCTTCCACAATGCGAGTGCTACTACGACTATAGCCGTTAACCGACGAAGAGTAGCGGACATATAGATAGGCTATTGTCGCTTTCTTGAAGGGTAGTAGTGCCTTATCTAGTCCCTTGTAGTAGCGCTTCCGGCTAGGCCTTAGTCGTGCTTTCTAGTAGTTGATGCCTTAATGCCTCGTCGTTATCGTGTTGAGTACTTTTGCTAGCGTCTTTTAGTAAAAATAGTAGCAAACGACTTTTCTCGGCGGTTGTAGCATATAGGGTATCACCTACATATAGGAAGCCGCTTTTAAGCGCTTCCTTTCCGCCTACTTAATAGAGGTAGATCTTCTACGATTTTCGTTGAAGTCCGTCTATAAGACATAGAAGAAGTTTAGGAGAAGTTAGCACGGATCGTAATCTAGTCTCCGGTCGGCTTCCTATATGTAGGTAACACCCTATACTTAGCTAGGTAACAAAAAAAGCTGAATACCCCTCGCCTAAACTTGGTGCTAAGCGTTCCGCTTTTACTATTACCTAGGAGAAGGGCCTGTCGCGTGCTTAGTTGAAGGACTTTCTAGCAGCGTTTCTAGCAAGGCTTTGTGTTCGCTATAATAGCTGTTCGTGGTGTCGTTCGGCAGATAATCAATGAATATATGATCTAAAGTTTTGAGTTTTGAGTTTTGACCGCTGGTAGGTCTGGAGCTCCGTCATAGAGTATGTTGGGGGAGAAAGAGTGCCTAACAAAAGTCATGGTGCGTCACGATTTATGTCAGCGCTGGATAGATACCAACCTGTGGTCCTTGTAGAACTGCTTGATCGACATGTATGGCGTGCCTGAATTATGGTATAGGAGTCTTGAAAAAGCTTCCTAAGACTTGACTGCTCGCGCTCCGTTGAAGTTGTTCTCGATCGTGCAGCTGAAAGCAGTCTTCTTCGACACGCTCGCAGCTGTCACGCAAAGGCGAAGGATTGCCTGTATTCAACACCTGGGACCCAGTCCCTCTGAGACCAGTCTTCATCGTCCGTACAGCCTACTGCGCTCTTTAAATTCCTCCAAGACTGCACAGCAGCACCGCGCGGCGGGGATCGATCATCCATTCACTCAGGAACTGAAGCCTTCTACGCAAAGTTAGTATTTGCAAAGTCACCGTACTTAATCGAACCATGCACTCACCCATCTCCCAAGACCAATTGTAGAAGTAGACTTTTCCTTGCTTCTCCACATTCCCATCCCACTTTAGTCGGTGACTCCGACCAGGTGCATACAGGAATCCAGCGAGTGCACTAACTTCCAGGCACTCAAAGTCCGTGGGAAACGCATCGCGCTCGATACATTGAGGGTGTTGAGGGGACTGGAGGTGGTCCGGTCTGAACGTCCTCTCCTTCACCTTGACGACTGCTAGGAGATCTCCTGCCAGGCCGAAGATGGCGAACACGGTGTCGAAATAGAACGACTTCAACAGCCTGTAGCGCGAGGAGCGATCGACACACATGAGAGAGGTCGGAGGGTGTGCGAACTCAATCCGGCTGTTGACTGCGATCGTGAGAGCGGCACCAGCATAGTCGGGGAGCTTGCAAAGAATGTTGCCATTGCCGTCAACTACATTTTGTGGTCCGGCGCTCCAGCTGAAAGTCTCTTCGTAAATGCGGTCGAAGAGTTCTTGTGGCAGCGACTGCAAAAGCTCTGGCAGTGTTCGTGATTCGCGCTCGTTGACTGTGCTCGGGGCCGACATGCTGTGCGCGTGGTGGTAGGATGCTGGAAGTTGGCGGAAATCGAATTGAGCAAGTCGGCTGAAAGGTGGAATTCGACGACGCCACGCGGGCATCGCTTTCATATGCATACGCGGAACGGCGCGCTAACGCCTTGCCTGCCTTGCCTTGCCTTGACTTCAAGCTTTTCCCGCTTCCTTCTTTTGCGACCTCAGCCAGTGGATCATACATCACCGCCATCACCATCACCACCATGGAGCCGTCCACAGCGAGCAACGCGCTCGAGCAGCGCACGCTACCTGAACTGATGGCGACACTACCCCAAGAGCTGTACGAACAGATCTACGATGAGGTCGTTACAACGCACCCACGAGCCGTTGCGGTTGGCTATCCTTCTGGCGAAGCCTTCGCTCGCCCAATACCAGCTCTGCTCCAGGTCAGCCGCGGAGTGCGCGAACACGTCCTCGGATCCTACTACGCCAATACAACGTTCATCTGCCATGTCCATGCCTACAGTCCAGAGGAATTTTTTGCGTTTCACTTTCCCGAAAGCCATCTCAGCGAATCTCGTATTCGTAGCATAAGGCTATACAAAACTCCAGGCGGATACGAGTGTTCGCATCGCCGCAGCGCGACCGCATTGAGTTGGTATCTGAAGTGGTGGCGTGATGCTTGTGGTCATGACACCAAAATCGTTGGTTATTATTGGGAGGATCAGGTACGTACCTCGAGAAATGTTACAAAGCAGACTGTGACGCTGAGGCAGGACCTAGTTATACGCAGCACTTGCGCGGGAAGATATCAAGGTCTGCGAGATGGCGTCAATGTATCGTCCATGGACATTTCATCGCATGAACCCACCAAGCTCTGCTTCGCATCAGCAAGGACAATTACACGCAGAATGAGCCGGATGAAGTTATCAGATGCGAAAGTTCAGACCGACGGAAAGGCATTGTGATGGTGAATTAGATCTGGTGGGCATTCCAAACGAGTCCATTTTTCTATCAGGGTATATCATCATCCTCCTCTAGCTGGATCTCGTAGCCTTCACCAGAACCGGAATCATCCCACCAGTCGGCAGCTTGAACTCTCTGTGTCCAAACACTCTCAGATGGCTCGCAATTGCTCCAGAATGGCTCGTCAAACTGACAAAGGTGTTCGGATTTCTCGAGAAGATATCAGTCATGAGCTCTTTTGTCCTTTCGTCGTGCTCCTCGTGCGTCTCGCGATGGTCTGCTTTCCAGAGCAAGTCTTCTTCGCTGAAGCCATCCTCAATGATGAAGTCCGGAAATGCAGTAGTAATATTGGTCTTCGTGCTTCGCTTGTCGCAGGTATGCTCCCCTAGAACTTCTCGTAGAAGCTCTTTGATCACTGGCGTGAATCTCTTGTCATCGGGTAATGTGAGGTTGCCCCAGGTCAGGTTGGCAGTCTGGAGACATCTGTACAGAGGGCTGACGTAGTAGCTCTCCGGGGCTGGCATGCCATGAGTCGTGGTATTAAGTTGAGCCTCGATAAAGTCGTGTGCGGCAAGAGCTTGTTGCTTGCCAACGTCCGTTAGATGCGCATCGAACCAGTACATAGTTCCATTACCATCTAGCTTGCTCCAGTAGTCATCCCAAGCTTTCGTTCCATAGAAAGCTTCGGCTACATTGTGATAGCCCTCGCCGTGCCTGCCGAAGTAAAGGACTTTGTAGAAGATATCCAGAGGCCGATTCTGATTATTCAGATGATTGATGTAGCGATGAAGTCGTCTCCATACAGGCCAGTGTTTCGTCACGGCATCGTCTGTCTCAAATTCACGTTCTATTATGCCGAAGTTCTCCTTGGCGTTATCGAATTCATCTGGATTCGTGTCCGCTTCTGACTGCTTGAAGAATCCTGGAACAAATTCGAATTTGAAAGTCGCAGCGGCTTCTTGACTTCCCATGGCTGTACTGTAGATTACCGTTTCCAGATCTCCAGGTCCCGCAGGCAATCCAAGATAGAGGTATAGAAAAGTGGCGAAGACAAGAAGAAGGATAGGTCTGCATCACATTGGTGGTCAGTCGCGATCCCCTATTCGATTCTATGAATAGAACAACTCACAACAAGAGAGCAGATCTTCGGAACAGCGCCTTCCTATTTCGCAGCATCACGGCGGCTACTTTTCACACTCATTATTCTAGGATTGATTGATGTGTTGCAGCATGGCGCACACTTCCCAGGCAGGGATGTCTCGGAGAAGTGAGGTGTTCTCGTGCGGGCCAAGAAAGTTTGACTTTCTCAGCCACAACTCTTGGGAGGCGCAGATGGAAATTATCGCATTCAAGACTTTCAAGTGTGATATCAGAACCTCGATACTATGACATCCCATTTGCCTCAGAGATACCAAGCGTCCATGGCCTCATAATAGCTCGGCTCATGCTCATGCCGTGGCAGTTCACTTTGATATCTGGATTGACCTGCCACGGTCGCCGCCGCAACACAAGCACAGTGAATTGATGAAAGACAGCGGAAGCAGTATTGACCCTGCTGATTCGCGTCCTGCCTCCGAATACCCTCCAGAGTGTCTTCAAGAGGCCACCACCGTCTGAGAATTGGTGAGTCAACTTGCCAGGCCCTCGCATCTGGATACTTCTCGCGAAAAGCCCTGACACGCTCTTGCGTGCTCGCAGCGTCTGCTCGCCGCTGAGCTTGCCACTCTGGTCTGCTTTCTTGGTCTATGAGCTCTTGTAGGCGCTTCCGATTCTTTGCTTGCCATATATCAGTGCGATGTAATTGCCGATTCCTCTTGGTACTGTGAAGGCTCGAAAGGAAGCTTTCGTACGTCTGAGGTGGACCTTGGGGTCGCTCGGGCGCGGGATGATATACAGCCTCAAATCGAGTGGTAGGCTCTGGATCCCGCGGAATCGCTGCAGAACGTTTTTCTTTGCGCATTTCAATGATATCGTCAATGTCCTCGAGCAACTCGACGCTCCCGACCCCAAAGCCAATGTCTGAGCCTGCAAGCCGTGGTGGCATTCTTTCGTTGCCGTCTCCATCGCTCAGCCCGTCCAAAGTAGACTGTTCGGTCTCGCTAGAATCTGCTGCAGTGTGCGCTTGCCAGGCAGTGAGCAGTGAGCTTGAGGGTTCCAGTCCAAATGTGATAGGTGGCGGCAGCGTTTCATCGTCATCACCAGTGCCGGGTCCTGACCAAGTTGTGGCTGCATTAGACCTTGGCGATGGTGTTCTCCTTCGAGACCTTATTGGAGAAGCTGAAAGGAAGCGCTCGATCTCGGCATCCGACTCGGCCAAGAGGGAGCTAAGGTTGGAGTTATTCGTGGTCGCGCTATCTGTAGGAAAGAATCGTGAAGTGGATCTCAATGGAAATGCGGTTGGTCGACGAGCCCACGGCAGCCTGGGTATTGACATCCTCTGTTGAGTGGACCTGGAAATCGGAGGCTGTCGGACTAAAGGTTCTGGCGGCGGTGACGCGGTCGCCGATAAAGGCGGCAAGGCTCTTCCAAGCCTGATGTGGTTGGCGATATTCTCTGTGTTCGCGGCTCCGGGACCAGCTCTGCGATAGTACCTGATGCATACGCCATCGTCGCCGTCTAGCTCGAAGTCTTTGAGAATTTGAAGTAATTCTGGGTGTACTTCATACCTGTCCAATTTGTCAGAATGAGTATGAAGTTATGGACTGATCCTGCCGACTCACCACCGATGCAGGTCTCTAGGCGAGAGCTCTAGAACAAGCAGCATGATACGTTCGCGATGAAAATCTTGCATGTCATCTGCGCTTCCAGATATACGGAGACCTAGGCGGTCTTGTCGTAGAAGACCATAGTGCCCTGCAACTTGTCTCATGCGTCGTTCAACGGCCTGAGATATCCTAGACCAAGTGCCGTGACTTCGACTTCCACGCGAGCGCACGCTCTGGCCATAGACAACTCCCACGTCCATCAGTGCAGGGGTTATCGCAAAATGATCAGCCACCAGATCATTGCCCTCATAGCGATCCGGCGGAGGATACGAGCGGTCCGCACGCCAGGAATTATCGATCGAGGCATCTACTGGCCGGGAATGTTGCGGCATATTCCATCGGATCCTACGGTGGTCAGGCATCGCTTCAGATCTTCGACGCTGTCGTAGCCTGCTGCGCTGCCGAAGTATTGCTCCAAGTTCCTGCTGGTCGATATAGCCCAAAGAGCCGGGAGGCATGTCTAGGCAAGTTGCGCCGCCTGAATTTCCCGCGCGACAGTGATTATATCTTCGCTGTGGAAACTACGTTCAGTCCGTTTCTGCCCGCACTGTACACTTTGCGTGGTAAGCTCGGAGATGTGGAGCCTTCCAGTACCATCAAACTTGTCTGCCTGTAAAAATTTGCTGGTGGAGTGGAGGTGTTCGAAGCTTGTGCCTCCGCCAACGCCATTCATATCGCCGATATTGTTCTGCAGTAATATATATGTCTTACATCGCTAAATCGCATGTCCGGCGCCCGGTATCTGGAGTGATGGTCTCATCAGGGCTTCAGCGCTGTCTTGCCGCTAGAACTTGGAGCGACATTTCAATCTCTCACATCGAGTTATCGTGGACATCTCTCTTCTCCTCATATTATGAATTCTTTCGCGCTTGGGCATCAAGCTCCTTAAGCTTCTCGACCAACTTCTCGCGCAGGTAGCTGCTCAGTCCAAGGATACCTTCGTGGGTAGCGATGCGGTAGGTACCGCTTCGCTGGTATCGCCCTGTCCCGTCGACAAAGTTGCCAGATGCGTCAATCTCCAGACTACCAAATATGTCCTCAGGCCAAGCTACCCTGCCGAAGTCAGGCGGGTTGCGCTGGTCACTGACATGAATATATCCTCCGCGACCGGCTCCTCCCATTCCTCCCTGTGCGCTTGCCCCACCTGCGCCATCTCCGCCGGGTCCACCACCGCCTCCATACTGCTTCGTGCTGCTCTGCCGTCTAGTCCTTTGTCGTTGCTGCGATGGATGGTTTCCTGGGAAGAACATGCCGCCCGAACCCAAGGCGGAACCCGCCTGAGACGCGTACATGGCTGCTTGTGCTTGAACATCAGGGTCTTTCGTGGCGTTCTCGGCGATCACATGGTGCAAAATCTCCAAAAATTCGCGATTGCCCTGCAGCTTTTCGGGTTGTGTAGTAGGTGGAATCTCGCTAGTGGTGCCAACGGCCAATGATGCGATGGGTGGCTCGTTTGGGAGGAATGATAGCAGGTATTGCTTTGAAGGAGAGCCTGGGACATGGTGGACATACTGCAAGAAGTCAATGTCAACAGATATCGACAGATCACAGTGATATGATACGCTTACGATATGCTCATTGTCTGGGAGCGTTGAAAGAGCTCTTCGCAACGTTGCTGGCGATGTTCGGGCAATAAGGCGTAGACCTTGGAAGCCAAGCGCTGAACGTGATGCAGTGAGTAGTGTGGCCATTGCGATTCTGCTCACGATTCTTTGTGTGTTTGGAGAAAGATCAGGATCGAGATCGAGAGAGCCAATGGTTCTAGTTCTAATAGATAAACCCCAGTGACGTGAACGAGCTCTGACCCTGCAAAAGAAACGGACTCGGCTCCGGTGTTGAACCTCCTCCTGTCCGTGGATCGTGGATAGAAGAATGTGCCTGATGGAGCAAACCCAGGCTGGCCGCTTCGAGCTTCAGTCGCTCTGGACACTTGGGGTAGAACTACTGATCACCAACCCTTCCTTCGCGCCAGACTGCAGCTGCTATGCTTCCCTCACCAAATGGCAAACATCTTGAATCTCTTATCCAGCAAAGGGGCTTCGGTAGATCCGCAAGACGATTCAGGCAAGACTCCAGGCAATCGCCGTCGAGAATGGCAACATTTCATGAATTATAACGCTTTTGGATTGGAAAGCATCAGTACTGCCGGCTAATCCAGGACAGAGCACGAGCACGCCACGGAGCCTGGCCGTACAGAAGAAGCTCAATTTCATCTTGGGTGCTTACATTTTCAACGGAAGAAATAGCAGTTGATTCGAGACCAGCAGCCATGGACTCGCAAATTACTCGGTCGACCATGGAGAGAGCATTCAAATCATGGGAGTCTGTCAGACCGTGAGTCGATCGATATACGAGGTTTATCGAAGCCTACGCAGAACAGAGAAGGTCTCCAACGCCATCAGCGCTCTCAGATGATACACAACGTATTGCTAGAAGAAAGAACGAAATACCATCTGCTATCGAAATCTCATCAGACTTACATGTGTTTGTCTCGGCATCTTCGCCAAGAGACTCTACTCACTCGTCGGCTGTCCAAGCGGATGCCACTGCGACCGTGGAGCGCAAACCCCCTTCTCCCAGTGTCAAAAGCCCTAGCTGTCTGATCGAAGTCAGCCCTGGTGTGGATTCGAACAAGATAACGCAAGGCAAAGTCACTGGAACGTGCATCCAGGACAAATGGCTATCCAGAGTTGATCCAATGAATCACCCACCTCTAACGAGTTGAGACCCCTGTGCTCTACCATTAAACCACTTCCCCGATCCTGTGCGTATTGGTAGAAGGAGTATCTCACACGCATTTGGGGTTTTCTTGCATCCAGCTCTCGGTGTCACTCGGCAAGCCGAGCCATGGATGAGCATAGTGGCCATAAAGTTACTGCTCCGGTCTTGGCATGGCCATGCCGATACTCGAATCCGAGAGCGCTCAGTACACGCCTGGATACTCTTCTCGATCTTGCCAGCTGTTTGTGACAGTTGAGACCGGCGAAACTAGAGGTATGGGATACGAAATGGTCAGGTGTTGGGTCATCAGCTTTGTTCGCAACCTTCTGGCTTGGCTGCGAATGGCATCAGGATACACGGATGGTGACACGAGGATACTGCCTGACCTTGGGACGCATGGGATCCTCTACGACTTCGACAGAGTTGCTACATCTCTGACTTGGCCTTACTCTTTGTTGCTCGAACCAAGTGGCCCAGAACGTGGCCAAATGATCAACTTGCCTGGTCCTCACGACGAGAAAGCTTCGGAGATGAAAGCGAGTGGCATCGTCAAGCAGAGCTCCACCGCGATCGCGCTGTCAGAAATACCTGAATACGCCGGTGAGAGAACAGTGCACTCTGTATTCGTCCCTATCGTTCTACGTGGCTGGCGATGCATTCCGGAAGACTTCCAAAACATATGCGAAAGAGTGAAGTATGAGTTCCATATATGCTATCTCTGTAGTACGCTTGAGGCACCAAGTGCACTTGACATTCGTCAAGATATCCTGCAGGCATTCTGGCGTATCCACCGACATCGTGATGGAGATACATGGCACGGGAAGGTCCAGACCCCGGACAACGAGACATACTCCGAAGTGTCGTTTGACATGAGCTTCTTCAACCGACAGGAACATGTTCTCGACCCCGACTATCCGTTTGGGCCCGCTTGGGAGTGTTACATGCGCGCTAGAGCTCGCGATTCGGACGAGTGGTCAGAGATCGGGTGCTATCAAGCCAAGTGGGATTCCAAGACACATAAGCTGGACTGTAAGATGGTAGAGGATCCTGAATTCCAGGACGTATCGCAGGAAGACAGCTGCTACCTGGTAGCTGAGGTGCTGCAAGAACTCCAAGGAATGGATGAAGAGGGAGAGGAGCTGCCGCCTCCAACGCCTAGATTCTCCCTGCGGAGTTTGGAGTGGCGTCGGCCTCGATATAGAACGCAGTGGGAGACTCTCGAGCAGGCTTTGATTTCATTATGTGGCGGCAAAGTGGAGACTGCAGAGTGGCTTCGAGAAGAGGTTAGAAAGACGAAAGCGAGTTCTCCATGGTTGTTGCCGATGAAAAAGTAATGCTGCAACGCCGTTGCCTCGCGTGAAAGCGAGAGCGTCACCGTCACCGGTTTGAGCTGTGCACCTTCCGCACAGGCCCTGTTGACGCGACTTTAAAAGGCTGTCCGCGCCCTCAGAACTTCCACCCACACACATCGCTCAACACAAGCCAGCCACAAGCAATGGCAAGCGAGCGCGTGTCAGCTGTTCGCATCGCCTGTCAGGGTGAGGCCCCAGATGCCATCAAGGAGTATCAGATCTACTCAATTCCGCCGACGCACGACATCTTCGAGAAAGGCGAGATCAGCCCGCTCTCGCGACTCATTGGCTGTCCAATCTTGGTGATGAAGCTGCGCCCATCGCTGCTGGTCCCGAGGCCTGTCAAGAAAGACGCCCTCATCAAGCCCGGACGCCAGTATAGCAACAAGGCCGAAGATCGCTTCTTCGACAACCCGGTCGCGTCCATGCTGATGGCTGACATGCCTTCTCTGCAGACCCCGGCGGCATGGAATGCGCGTGTCGGCAGCGTGCTGATGGCTCGGGTCGATAAGCAGCCTTTGCATCCTCTGCACCTTAGCATTCTCATCGCCTTCAACCAAGCTGCCAAGTCGCAGAGTGATCAGACCCAGACGCCATTCGAGCAGCTGCTCATCCCGGAATACTTTCAGCAGTACTACCCATATGCCGTCGACCATATCAAGAATGATCCAAGCTGCCCGGCCGACGTTGATAAGGTGCTGCCACTTTACGAGCAGGAGAACCGTTTCCAAGATATGGATGTTGAGGCTGGCGGTGTTCAAGTTTGAAGAGTCACTTTGCATGTGTGGTGCTGCGCTTCACCGAGTCGATGGTTTGTGCGGAATGCGTGGCAAAGCTGATGAGAAGTGTGGGAGGACTTCGAGCTTGAGATGTGTGGCGAAATACGAGGTGGACTGCAGGCTTGCTTGGAAATGACTTCTAGAAAATTGCGATGGCTCCCGGCGGGCTACCCACGCCGCCTCTAATATGCAGAGGTGCTGAAGTCAGAAAAAATGTCCACCGACCCTCCTTCTCACACATTCTGCTCAACTCCTCAAGATTCCACAACTCCCCAATAGGCGTTCCCCACTGTACCAACAACCACTCATGCAAAGTCCAACCACTCTCAAACGGCGGCGGCCAAGCCTCAAAAGCAATCGTATCGCCCGCCACAGCAGAAAAATGACGATCATACAACCATCTAACACTCGTCTCATTATTCTCAATCCCAATCGCTAAAGCATTCTCCTTGGTCCCCTTCTTCCTCTCAGCGGGTCCAGCATAATCATGCCATTTCGTGTACCCACTCCTCACAATCAACACATCTCCCACCCTCGTCGTCGTCCCCTGCCACCGCAAACACTCCTCCAACTCAGAAACTGGAATCTCATATCGACTCACCGCAGAAGGCACAGGGTTTCCATGTTTGCCTTCATACCATCTCAACCAATCCACCAACACGCCTCGACCTACAATCCCACCGTTTTCACACCATTTATGTATGCCATTACGGTCTGAAGATCCAGAAGTAGCTTCGTCGTGCGAGAGCCCGTTGTAATACATTTGAGTTTTCTGATGCGCAAAGTGTTTAAAAGAATCCCATTGCGAACCAGATTGGGTATTCATGAGGATTTCGTCGTCGAAACCTATGATTTTGCCCTTGGTCGTGGCTCGTGCGTCGATGAGGTTGTGTTCGAGTTTCTTGCGGGCGAAACCGGGGAACTCGAGGTTGTCGGAGAGGTTCCAGTCGAGTTGGAGGTGGTGGCCTGTGCGGATTTCTTTGGAGGCGTGGAGGATGACTTCGGGGGTTAGGAGGTTTAGGGTGCCGAGTTCGTCTTTTGTTGTGCCGTTTTTGTCGAAGAGGCCCCAGCAGCAGCCTTGGGGTTGGCCGGTGACGGCGGGGAGTTTGTCGAAGGGTGGGAAGGTGAAGTGTGGTTGGCCTGCGATTGCGTCGGAGACTGCTGAGAGCCGTTCTTGGGCCGTTTCTAGGAGGCTTCTTTGCTTTCCTTGGGACATGGTGATTGATGCCACTTGTTGGAAGTAAGCACCGTGACGGGCAACGGGGCAAACTTTTATTTTGACCGCAAAGGCTGGTGTCGTGCTCTTGTTGTCGTGATGTCGGCTACGTGAGCGGGGCGTGAGATGGTGGATCTGCTTCACCTCGGCTCCTTCTGGTTAGTGTCGCGATGTCCATTCTCATGTGTTGCGGTGATGTACTGTGTGTGAATGCACAGGTTTGCCCGGGGACCAGAAGGTTGATATGGTCGTTTATCACAGATTCGACGCATACATATCAATTGCAAAACACATCTGGCGATGGTTCCAAACCAGGAATGTGTTGTGATGCCTCTTGCCAACGAATATTGTTTGGAAACATACCAGCAATGACTGTGGGACATTGCCTGACGAGGAGGGAATCAATTTGTGCCTATGGTTCGTACCAATGGAAAGCAGGTTGGGATATGAAACGAGATTGGCAGATCACTTCGTGTGATACCGCCTCTTTGGCGCCAAGAATACCGCAAGGTACTTGTGAATATTAAGACACTCACTATCAACTAATATCGTGTCCAGAAAGTTGTGAAAGACGGGTGCCGAAGCGCGTGGTCCGAGCGAAAACCGTTTGCGTGTCCTGCTTGCTGCATAGAAATGCTCATCTGAACTTCAACTTTTCGATCCTGCTCCTGACAACAAGCATTCACCCAACATGTCTGCTTTCCAGTTACTCCATTTCCAGGTCTCGGCAAAGGAAGCGACTCGTCGCTCAAACGCTTGGAATGTACCAAATACGTCTCGGAGAATCTGCAGCAACACTGACGGTTGCGAAGAGTTGGGCAAGCTCGTCTGCACCATGTGTCGCTGGCACATATATTGCTGCAAGGAGTGCCAAAAAGCCGCATGGAAGAGTCACAAAGCGGAGTGCACCTCTCACTCATCCCGAACCTGTCCATGATATCGTCGAGTTGCTGAGCTCCAATCCTCGACCAAACATCACCATTACGGAAGAAGTAGCCAACAGCCCTGTCAGAGCATTCGAACGCTTCTTCTGGACCCAGTATGGCGAGTACAACATGCGTATTGGCTACTAATGGTGATGGACTCTTCCCGAAAACCCTGGTCGTGTTGCGCACGCAGGCCGACTCCGACGACGTCTTCAACAGATTGCAACGGCTGCATGCAAAGGCAACTGGTGAAGAGCCTTCCAACACCAGTACATTCCTTAGAATGATCAACGAAGTGACGGATGCTGCCACTCGAGCCGCTTTGATCGAGGAGTGGAAGAAGCCCGATGCAAGCATTCGCATCCTTGTCAGCTCATCAGATGACGACGAGGAGCTCATGGTGCCAGGTATCGAGAATGTGGTGTTGTTCGAGAAGGAAGGACAGCTGAAGTCATACATGCGGCAACAGAGGATGGCCCGAATGTGTGGGCAGACTGGCGTCTACGTGACGATCGTGCCACCGACCAAGTTGCTGGTTGAGCATTACCGTGACGAGAAGCCGAACGAGCGCGATGGAATCTGGCGCCCGGCCGCTTGGAGCGACGCGAAGAGACAGTGGGAGATAGAGAGGGTGTCGAGAGGTCTTGATGCCAAGCGTACTCTCAATTACGTCTGCCATCTGCTCATGACTGGCCAGGCGTACTTCGAGGAGGACGACGTGCGGTTCAAGGCGTAGCTCCCATGCTTCACAAAATCTTCAGCGAAGATTCTCTCGTGGTAAGGCAGGCTGCGCTAAAAAGCCATGGCGTTGGGAAGGATTGGTAATGCTGGTAACGAGGGCTTGGTCGTCATGCCGCATTGGCAGGCAATGATGCCTCCGCCATTCAGCATGGCCACAAGTAATATTCTGCCCATTTGTGAGGACATTGTTGTTCGAGCCAATCGGCGTTCTGGTTTTCGTGCGAGATGTGGGCATGTCCTGTCGATACTCCATGAGTCTTCCACTGGATTCATGGAAAGCTTGTTATGGCGAGCCAAACTTCGTCCGCACCGTGGAGACAGTCAAAATGTAGTGCCCCTCACACTTGCTTCCTATTCTCCTGTTGCTCCATCCCGACACATTCGCGCGAAAGCCATATCCTCGTGGGCGACTGACTGGATTGACCGTCAAAACTGTAACTGCACATCTTTGCTTGCGGTGAGTGCCATATTTTCAGCGACCGATGCGTTTTTTCTTTCTCCCCAAGACTGATCCATCTCAGGCAAAATGGAAAGCGAAAAGCGACAGGGTTGTCGCTTCTTCGACTTACCAGGTGAGATACGCAACCTCATCTACTCATATGCCTGTATCGCAGAGCCCAGACACGTTGCGCATCTGTGCGCGTGGGAATTGTCAGAGTCCCAGCCATGTTGCACTGAAGGAAGGCAAGCTCTGGCCAAGGTCAAAATACCGGCCATTTGTCATGATTTCAATTCTCGGATGGGTCGTGAGGCTTTGTCGGTATTCTTCACAGAAAACAAATTCAGCCTCAATGTGTATAGCAATTTTGCAGACGGCCATGCAACGCGTTCAGGCATCTCAAACCCAACACCTTGCGAAGGCTGCTGGCGGAGGTCTGGAAAATTGAGAATTCGGAATCCATACATGTGGGCAGCCATGAGGCATGCCGTGATGCACGATATCTCGATCAATGTCCTTGAGGCCAGGCATTCACGGTACGAGCAGGACCCGCAGTACCGGAAGTGGTTGATGAAGTTCACATTGAAGCTGAAATTCGATGGGAAGACATGCTCTATAAGAACGGAGAAAATGGAGCATCTGCAGCCAGATTTCATTTGGTCTGGCGGATCGCGCTTCGAGGCTGAAACCGCCGCTGCAATCAAAGCGTGCACGACCGCGGCAGAAAGAGTGGTAGCCAGAGCAGGTTTCAACGGGTTCACTGTTGAGGATCTGCAGATGATCGCGGCAACACTTCGCTTTCCTCGTGCGCTTGACCACTGGGAATTAGCAGGAATCGTGGAGAAGACAGAGCGTCTGAACTTTGGGGCTCTCCCGAAGATGTTGGCGCGTAGTTCCCGAACAAGTTTGCAAGGACCCGGACAATCCAATTCAGTCGGACTAAGCTGCACCAGACAGGAACGACCTCGCCTCAATTGACGGCGCACCGGGGGATTTGAATCAGCGAGTGCAGATGTTTGCAAAAGGAGCAGCGGCGTTCCAAAGCAAAGAGTCTGAGTTCAGGGAAAGGAAGGACTCGCAATCGCGTGCTTAAGTTTGTCATGCTTGGAGGTGAATTTCTTGCTGCAATTGCATTTGATAAGTCCCAGAGTTGACCATGCTAGCATTGCCTGGAGCTCGTAGCAATGAAACCCGTTTCACTTGGGTTCGATGTGGACTTGGCGGATGAAGGTATCCCGTTGGCACATGAAGTGCATCGTACGATATCTTCGAGGGACGGACAAACGCTCGGCGGCGGTCTTGATGCCACTGTCTCGACGTCCGCGCTTGCGGTCATCTACTCCGACGCAAAGGCTCAAGGAATATCATTGATATCTCATGGCCCTTGTCCGTTGAATGAAGAATTGCGACTTTACCAGATTGCCTCACTTGCCCTTGAGCAGCTTCTTGCCGTGATTTGTGACGACCTGGTCAAGCAGCTTTCGTACTTGCTTGCAGCCGTCAAGACCGACCGTGATCATAGCCTCCATTCGCGCTACTTGCACCCTCGTCTCCATTATAAGGACGTTGACCTTGTCTTCTCCTCCGCTGGTCCCAATAGTCAGGAAGGGCAGTTCTAGCTCCTCCATGCCATTCAGGTCAAGTAGCGGATCTGCTTCTTCGTCATTCGAAGCATATGAAGCTGTCGAGCCTGTCGTGCAAGCGGCAACGTAGTCCTTCATGGGAATGCCAGCATCGATGACGGCAAGCGTAGCTGCGTTCAGGCAAGCCGCAAGCAGGGCTCCATCTTGTGACAGCACGTGCAGCATAATGCTTATGGTGGATTGTGGGTAGAGAGAAGTAAGGATAGTGCTCGCGAAAGCAGAAGAGATGGTATACTGCATCTCCTGGGTGCGCCTACCTGACATCAGCTTCTTGTCCTGCTCCTATACAGAGCATCTCCGACTCACTTGTCTGTTCGACTTCTCTTCTTGCGGTCCATGCCACTGAATCCAGCAATGCCGATTTCCACTTCTATACTGGCATTTCTGCTCTGATCTCTCCCGCCACCTCTTGTCTGCTGTCTTGGGCCAAGAACGGTGCATATGATCTTGGTGTTGCCCATCTCGAAATAGCTGCTGCCGTCTGCGGCGGCTTGGGTCGACATCTGGCCATGGATGCGTCTGAGCTCATTCCATCGTCGGCCGTCCACGCGCAGATGCGCCAAGGCGTACGTTGAGCTATCCAGCGGCATTTTAAAGGCGTTGATGTTACCGATGCATGTCTTTACGTACGAGATAATTCGCGAAAGTAGACTACATGCAGGTACGCGACAAGGCTCTTCAATCTTCAGCACAGACCTCTTAGGAAGAACCGTTGCAAACTCTCGGAGAAGCCAACATCACTTCACATCGTGACCTCGACCACCCACACTGGGCCATAGTCTCGTCAGTCAGCAGGCTATATCGCTATTTATCACGCGAAACAGCAATTTCTGCCAAGTCGCACAACATCTCGTCCGCTTTCGCCCGATGTTTACCGCACGCAAACTGCTCTATTCTCGGCGTGAAGTCCTTACATCCACAAGGGCAGAAAATCCTTCTGCTTTTGCTGACGAAAACGAAGAATATTAGCGGCTCACTCGCCTGACCTCCGATGTCCTTCGCAGCCTTTCTCCGCGGCATACAGGGATTTTGAGCGCACTCATGTAGCAGAAACCGAACACATTTCAATATAAAGCCCACCGGTAGGTATCGATGATGGCTTACCAACTTCAAAAAAGATCAGCATCAATCAAGAATGACTCCTCTTACACCAGAACAAGTCCAAATCATCAGGGCCACCGCGCCTGTCATCAAGGAACATGGCGCAACAGTGACTTCTCTGTTCTACAAGACAGTCCTTGAGGAATTTCCATCTCTAAACAATGTCTTCAATCAGACGAACCAAGCCAACAGTCATCAGGCCAAGGCTTTGGCAGGATCACTGTATGCTTATGCCTCACATATCGATGATCTCGGAGCTTTGAGTCCAGCAATCGAGAAGATATGCCACAAACATGCTTCGCTATACATCAGACCAGAACATTACAACATAGTTGGCGAAGGCCTCATTCGCGCTATGGGCACCATCCTGGGCGACGCTTTCACTCCCGAGATCAAAGAGGCTTGGGAAGCAGCATACTGGCAACTCGCAAACATCTTCATCAACCGCGAGAACCAACTCTACCAAGACTCCAAAAGCTGGACCGACTGGCGCGACTTCACCATCTCAAACAAAGTCAAAGAAAGCTCAGAAATCACCTCCATCTACCTAAAACCCGTCGACGGCGCCAAACTTCCCGAATACCTTCCCGGCCAATACATCTCCCTCCTCACAAACGTGCCCTCCTTCGGCTACAAGCAAAGCAGACAATACTCCCTCTCCGACGCCCCTCACACAGACCACTACCGCATCTCCGTAAAACGCGAAGAAGGCCTCACAGCAAAAGATCGGCGGCCAGGCTGGATCTCAAACATTCTACATTCCGACAAGAAAATCGGAGATCTCGTCCAACTCTCCCATCCAGCCGGTGACTTCTTCTACAACCCCGAAACCGACTCCGAAGCACCGATCGTCTTGCTCTCAGCTGGTGTGGGAATCACGCCTATGATCAGCATCCTAAACACGCTTATCTCGCGGCATTCCAAACAACCGATTTCTTTCATCCATGGAGCGAGGAATACGTCGGTGCAAGCTTTTGCTTCACATGTTCGAAACCTTGCGGCGAAGAACGAGAATTTGAAGGCGAGTTTCTTTGTGAAGAATTTGAGTGAGAGGGATGTGGTGGGTCGGGATTATACACATGTTGGGAGGCTGACGTTGGGGAAAGTCAGTCATGCGAATCGGAAGGATTTGTGGCTTGATGATGACGGGACGAAGTATTTTGTTTGTGGACCGGAGGGGTTTATGGGTGATGTTGCGAGGGGGTTGAAAGGGTTGGGTGTTGATGAGAGTAGGATCAAACTTGAGGTTTTTGGGACGGGGGAGATTCCGACTGAACCTGAGGCGAATGGAGTTGCTCGTTAGAATTGTGATAGTAGAATTTGCATCGTTGGCGTTCCGAGTACGGCGGCTTCAGCGTGTGACAGAGATGGCTTCACGACTCTCATGTATCATGGAAGGTGTTTGATTTTCGAGAAGGCGCTGTTTAAATAGAGGATACGGATACGAAAAGGCACCCTTGAGCATGAGTCTGTGGCCAATGTCCTCGTTTAGCAAGCCACCCGATGATGCTTTCTTGTCTTTTCGCCTTTCTTCCCGCCATGCGAGACCACGTCAACCGGTCGTATGGCTACCACGTGCGACATGATGCTGTTGTAACATGTCCGCGAATCCATCAGTGAGACCACGGAATCTCCACGGATACGCTCGTCATAGCACGACAAATCTCATACCCACAACGACTTGATTTTCCTCAAAGAAGCCCGGTCTGACCTTGGATACTTGTCGCTGACATGCGGGATTCACATCGTAGGTCACCGTGCTGCCACGGCAGGAGTCCGGCAATATAAAAGCACCGCTGTTGCTCTGCTCCTCGACAGCACTCTGGGGCTCAACGGAATCTCCTTTCTGGCTCGGCGCCGTAATTGTGCTGTTAGACGAACCCTGCCGAACTTGAGGCGGCTTATGAGGCGAAAGACGAGATATAGATCCCATCAGATGCCCGCCTGGATCTCCGCCTTGATCGATGACCATGTTCGCTCTTTCTTGAGCAAGCTCCGCGACTGAGTCGCTCGATGCAGCGAGATCTTGTGGCTGGAACGGCTGAACTGCAGCATGGTCCAGCTTGCTCTTCTTCCTTGGCGGCATTTGCGCGACGTTGCCCTCATTCGCTACAGCAGGCTTCCCAGTCTTGGACTTCTTACTATCCATTCTAGTCGGCCGATTGATGTAGCCTCTATTAGGGGCATACTTGTAGCCTTTCCCTGAACTGACCAGCACATCAATGACGCCAAGCTGACCATCTCCTTCCAGCCGCTGAGGAATAGGGACAGCAGCAAGCGCGTTCAGATAGGTTGCCGTGGGAGTATCACCTCTAGCGGCGGCCTCATTGGTGAGCGAAGCAGAGATCTGCTGCCAACGAGAGTTGACCTTACCGCCTTCTTCAGCGTTTGGCCATGTTCCCGGGGTGTCAGGAGGATTGGCCGGTGCCGTAGCTGTTGGAGGATGCGCGGAAGCATCATACACCCATGGCTTCTCGACCTGTGTGTCAACCCTGGTTCCGTGGAAAGATTTTTCGTTCGTCATTGATACTCGCCTTGTGTTGATGAATTCGGAGTTGGCAAGGTCGCCATTGAGGAAAACCTCGATTTTGAGGTCGATATCGATGGCCTTTGGCTTCTCCTCTCCAACATAGATGTGAGCTTTCGGTAGTGTCTGGACTGCTAAGCGAAGAGCCTGCTTGCCTGGGAATGCTGGATAAAAGGCGGGCAGGGAGACAGACTCAATAGAGGGAGCTGGATGGGCGTGGGAATGACCTAGAAACTGCTGTGGATTCGCTGGGCTGGCCGCCGGACTTGGGCCAAGAGATGTCAACGAAGAGTCGATGCTTGATCTGGGGAGTGTTAGTGAGCTGCTCGACCTAAACAAATGGCTGCTGCTGTCGAGGAATGGCCGCCGCGCTCGAGACTTACAATGAGCTGTCAAGGTTTGGCAATGATACCGGAGTCTGATGCCGTTTCAGTTTGTCGCCGGCCTCGACCATCATGAAGGGCAAATCCTCATCGTCGCCGATGTAGCGCAGCACGCCTCTCGTGCCTCCATCGCTGCCAATGGGATTCTCATCCACTTTTCTACCACCTCGAAGAGCCGCCGCGACTCGGGCTGAATCTTTCGCGCTTGGTAGAAATGGATCTGCAATGGAGTCGCTTAATTCGCACGAGAAGAGTGTAGCAGTGACTCCTGCAGCCTTGAAGGTGGGCATTGCTTGGTATGCTATGCTGCAGGAACGCGCAGGCAATGTGTCCACCTCGAGTCGAATGTCTGAGACTTTGTACGGGTTCCTGCATGTGAGTGTTGCTGGGCCAATTCTTACGTTTGAAGCTTCCCGTCGCGGGTTCACCGTTTGCGCATGCAACAGCGGAAGGAGCGCTTCGGTCCTGTTAAATGGCGAGGCAGTGGCATTTTCACTCCATGTCAAGAATAGAAACAGCAAAGGAGTCCTTCACTACGCGCAAATTGATGGGTGAACGTAGCTTGGCTGTTTCGTGAATGAATCCTGCCGTCTCTCATGCAATCGTAACTTCATGTACCGCCATCACGCTCTCATCTCCGTCCTTCTGTAATGATCCCCAGAGACGGCTCTTCTAGACTCTCTCCAAGTTCCTGAATTGTCCTGTCGTAGACCCGGGCAATGCTCATATCAAGGGTAGCATCATCCTCAGCGTCAGCATCTCCCTCCACCACCAAGCCACCGTCCATGTCGGTATCGGTGTCCATCTTCTCATCATCTGTCGGCTCTGCCTCTGCCTCTCCATGTTCAAATTCTCCTTTCTTGAACGCCTCAACCACATTGATCCTCGTCCTGTCGACTAAGCTCCTGATCCTCACCTTCTCCGTTCCACTCAAGCCTCTCGACCCCACAAAGCCTGGCAGACGCTCTCCAGAGTCCACATCTTTCCCTTGAAGCAAACTTGCAAAGGCATGATCCAGCTTCTCGATCAATCGAAACAGAGCTTTAGGAGTAGGAGGCATAGCCTGCACAACATTTCCAAGCAAAAGCGCCAAGCTGATCAGAAACGGTACCTGTAAGCCAGGCGTCCCGCTCACCCAGATCACATCGATCAACTGTTCAATATCTTTGCATGCCTCTTTCATTGACCCGTAGCCCTTCACGTCGCCCCCTGAATCTGCTTTCTCACGGTCTTCATTCGACAGATGCGCAGACTCGGGTGATGTGCGTCTTGCGAAGCGGCGATAGATTTGTAGGATCTGCTGGTCGACATAGCGAATGAAAGCGCCTTCTTTGCTTCCACCTGGCTTCAAAGGAGCGTCTCGAGGGTGAGGGAGTGTTGGGTGGGCATTCGATGATACTGTTGATGAGGCGGGTGGTGAGAGCATGAAGCCCCCAGGAGCTTGGTCTGCCATGCGTGTGGATTAGACGCGATGGCAACGGAAAGTTGTATGATGTCTACATGTACCTAAGTCGAGATTACATGATGGTAGGTACGACTTTGCAAGCAACGAAACTGCACGCGAATTGGAAGCTTCAAGGTTGTGAAGTTGAAGTTCACTGGGCAGGACCCGAATGCAGGCACTTTTATTGAAAATTTAGTGAGGATTTCATTGAGCATTTTTGCGCTCTCTCAGACGACCATTCATCACAATATCGTATTCCTCATCCATGCTCGCGTATGGGGTATCTCAGCATATTCAGCAACATCAGAATTTGATAGAGTCAAGATTTAGACCTCAGAATTGTCAGAGAGTGAATCAGGCAATCCATTTCTGGGCAGCCTTGTCGTAGCCGATCACATTTAGATCAATGTTCAGGGACCGCAGCATCATGTCCATTGTAAAAGACTAGAGACTGTCAGCATGATCGACGCATGATCTGAGGTGTATAGAACTTACGTCGTCTTCCGCATTGGTCTCTTCTTGCCATATCTGCAACTTGCCGCCATTACTGTCGGCCTCCGGTTGCTCGGGCTCTTCTGCCGCATCCATGGCTTCTTGCTTTGCTTGCCTCTTCATCTTCTTGCGAAACTCCTGCTCTTCCTCTGGCAACTCTTCACCTTGAGAGTCAAATTCACAGTCCGCGTCGTCTTCAGGCTCCTCTTCTTGCGCGAACTCGCCAAGTCCATGTGCTCGCTCATACTTGCGCTTCTCCATTTCGCGCCAAGCTGCAACGCCACCCATTCTCTGTACTCGTTCCTTAACCGTGCCAAAGAGCTCTTCTGCTACAGCTTGAGAGCAATGCCGCCACTTCTCACACAAGGCCTCAAGCTCAGCATCCGTAGAACTGGTGGCGAGCTGCTCAGCTTGCTTGAGAATGTCCAACTCTTTCTGCACATTTCGTATCTGTGTTTGAACGGCGTTGACAGCTTTCCATGCTGCCTGCTCTTCTGGACTTGCCTTCTTCTTGCTAGTCGACCATGTAAACGAGGGCTGTTTTCGCAGTGGTATGGCTGCGCCGGGAGTTGATGCTGGATTTGCAACTTTTGGCGCCGAGAATGAGTACGCATTTTTCACGGTATGTGCAAGAGTGCTTGGAGTGTATTCTCGAATGCCGACATTTGCCTTGCTCACATTATCTCCAGCCTGCTCTGGCTTGGTCGAGCGCATGGGCGAGACGAAGGGCTTCTTGAGCTTGGCGGTAGCATCGTTCAGCTTGCGCCGCTTGATCGATAGTGGCGATGACATTGTGTCGGCGCATATCTGTATCTGACAGTCATTGGGGATTCTGGAAGACGCGTAGTGGGCGACGCGTTGCATCGGCTGATCTTTGATCCTGGTCTGAGTTTGAGCTTGTCTCTTTCCGCGCTCACGCGTCCACCTCATTACAATATATCCTACAACAACTTCGAATGGCTTGAATTCAGCCCATCATGCTCGCCATTGGAATTCGGCGACAGATGTTGAAGCTGAGTATGGACGCTTCGCAGCGCCGGGATCATGTAAAACAAGATGGCCTCGCCAGCAATCACATCCGAGGACCGCTCTCCGAGCTGCTGTGTCTACAAGTCCAAGGCACTCCAAATCGCATCGGCAAACGATGACACTTCACGAAGCCCACACAAGAAGTCAGCTAAGACTGCTTAGCGACACCACGCCCGAGGTCGAGATGCGTCAGCGCCTTCTTCAGCAGCTCTAGGCACACGCACCTTCTCTCTTCAGCACACTGCGCTTTCTAGCCATCTCACGCACTCTTGCTCTACCATCTATGACCAGTCCGCGGCTGATGTGAGCATGCGAGTTCCCTTTCTCATCAATCGTCTTGCATTCTCGTAGCATAGCCACAACGATGGCATTCGTCTTGCCTCTCCCTTCTAACAGTCCCTTGGCTGGTCTACTCGACAGTGAGCCTCATGTTAGATCGTCCTGTTCAATCGCGAGCATTAGATCGACTGGCACGGTTCAACACACCCGTCTACGCAGTTTCTCCTCCAGCTCATTCTCCTCAGCTGGATCGAACTTACTTCCGGTGTCGCTGAGGCGGCGTAACCTCAGCTCCGAAGACTACTCCAGTACCGTCAGATCCGCCTCTACCATCAATCTCGGACTGCATAGCATACGAAGTCCGTTCGATCGTCGTAGCGGGTCTGCTGCCACCTCTCGTCGTACCAGTCTAGCGTCAAGCTGCAATGGCCAAAAGTGCTTGAATCCAGTGCTGCGTGCAGGTCCGGAGCCGCTGTCGTCCGATCCAGTGGCCAAGTCGAACCACGAAGATTCGGGAGTTTCGCTAGCTTCATCCTCATCTGGCAGCAATTTGGATGACGATGAAGCCGTGGAAGATGGAGACATCACTGTCCAACACGAGGAGCCCCTTGCCAATGAAGTCGAGGGCAGAAGTTCGTCCCCTGTGATCAGTCCTGCTGCCGAGGCTCCAGCTTTCAGCAAATGGGTCACTAAGCTGCGAAAGCGGCGGCAGCGGCCAGTTCCCTGGACGTCGCCTCGCAAGGAGAGATGGGTTCTGGATGATTTCGATAAGCGATCTTCGTCTCCTTCAAAGCCGGCACGATGTTCAGCGCACCACAAGTCCGACTCCCAGAACTCTTCGCTAAGATTCATCACGTCAGTGCGCTCGGCAACAGCTACCCTTGCCAGCGCCAGTATCGCCACCATTTCCCGTCAATGGCGACGTGGTCACCAAAGGAGCAGTCTTATCTCAGGCTCCGACCCTCGGCCATCTATAGACAGCGTATGCTCGGTCATGGACGATGCTGCAAGACAGAGAGCAAAGAAGAGGCGAGAGAAGCTGGAAGAGCTAATCCGGACAGAGGAGAGCTATGTGGCAGACGTGAAAGCATTATCTAATGTTCGTCTTGACCGTGGTACGCTGTGAGAAATGTGCTGATGCGGGCTTGGTAGGCGTACTGTACCGTCTTGCCACTCCAGCATACGACAACAAGCTTCACTCGTGCCACCACAAAACGAGTCATAGCCGACATACTTCAGCTACATGATGACATGCTCGGCCGACTGCACCACGAGGTCCCATTCGCCGAATACGACCGAACTCTGGCAATGGAGTCGAACGTCACAAAGCAGACATCAAAAAACCACAATCGGTGGCATAGCGTTGATGGGATTCCGGCGCACTTCACGCCTAAGCGTGCAGTCCTCGCGACAATCCGTCAAGGTCGACGATCGCTCAATATCAGTAGATCCGATGACCACGAGGAAACGATCTTACGCTGCAGCCCGCAGACCATCGGCGCTGTTGCAGAGATTTTTGCGAACCATGTACCCACCTCGTGTCTTATTTGAGTTGAGAAAATGCTGAATTTGCTTGCTGTAGCTGTATCGCTTCGCCGTGTACGAGGAATATGGCGCAAATTATGAAATGGTGCAAAGCGACGTGGAAGACAGCCAGCGAAATGTTTCGAACTGGTTCGAGTACGACAAAGCCATAGAGGCCATCTCCGCACACATCAACCCACTACGCAGTCGACAAGCAAACCAGAAGAAGGCTATGACTGTCAAGGATCTCCTGATCAAGGTCTGTTTAGAGCACTCTCTCAGCTGTCGGACACTGATGGTTTGCCCAGCCAATTCAGCGTATACCTCGATACGAGCTACTCTTTGCAGACCTTGCAAATCTAACTCCTGTCTGTGACGATCCGAATGCGCACGCCACGATCGAAGAGCTGCGCGTCCGTCTCGGAGAAGTATGTCAGCAAGTCAACGCAGCGAAGGAGACACCTCCAACAAGAGTCCGGGCCATGGCAACTACCTGGTTGATCGGAGAACGCCTCGCCTTCTCAAGCCAAATACCAAGGTCGATGTTCCTGAAATTGCTCGGACCAGTGTCACTTTGTGGCTGTCTCTACATCGCGTACCGTAGTAGGGAGCGGATCAAAGGTCTCTACGTAATCTGCATTTTGTTCGATACGCATCTCGTCTTGGCTTCAGCGAACGAAGACCATCCCACCTACAATATACTCGCCTGCATTATGCTAGCGCATGCAACATTGGAAGAGACCGACAATCAAAAAGGCCTGCAATGCCACACTGCTCCTCACTCTTGGAAAGTGGTCTTTGAGTCGTCTGGCAAAATGTATGAGCTTATTATGTCGGCCTGCTCAGCCGTCGAGGCGGATGCCTGGCGTAACCACGTTTGTGCTGCCATCGATAGACAATCGCAGGCTGAGACTGAAGATGGGAGGAATGCACTGCCGCTCAGCTGCCCGCTTGCAGGAGAAATGAGAAGTGTCGGCAAAGCACTCGGGAAACCGAGCAGTTTCGTCCGAAAAATGTCGCGGGCAGCCACTGTTGGGCCATCCTCAGACATGAATCAGGTCATCATCAAGAATACGCAGGCGGTAAAAGAGGTGCAGGAGAATGGTTCGCAGACATCTCTACAAATCCCTCGTTCTCAGTCTGTCCAGAGTCCGGTTCATATACAGACACTGGCACCTCGACGAGGAGATCGTCTCAGACTTGAGGGTATCTTGGCGGATGTCTGGTCGAGAGATGTTCTGCCCTATCCTGGGATGATGCGCCGCTCAGATCCCATTCGAGCTTCAGCGAACCATGTAATACGAAAATTCAGCATGGCCAGCATCACCAGCAACTTCTCGTCGTCAAAACGGACTCCAAGCTATACCAGTGTGAACTCTGGTCGCAAAGAAGACACGGCTCCTTCTAGGGCATCACGAAGTAGTCGGCACGACAGCTTTACCACAGCGACGTCTAGGCATATTCGACCAGTTCCTGTGAACTTCCACACAGCGCCAGACCAGTTCCTGCCAGCAGACTTCGATATCCAAGATCCTGCAAAGTCGGCAAAGAAGTCGGCCTTTCGCACCTTCACACTCACTATGGAGCGGCCTTTCGGACCCCTTTTGAGCAATGAGAACAAGCCGTCTTCGCTACGCCGAGCGCAGAGTGTTAGAGAAGATGTTCCAGATGACCACTCGCCACCAATGTGCTCTCCAACGCCGCCTCCATTGCAATCACAAGCCGAGGACAGGCCGTCACGACCCGAGCCTCCTGTGTACAGCGTAGTTCAGGAAAGCGTCAATTATGCGACAGCGTTGCAGCCGAAGACCAATCCTCCGCCAAGAGAAGCGTTACCAGCAAGGACGCCGAAGAAGACCAAGAGCAGATTGTTTAGGATGTTTCACTAACACAAGCATGTTCGGTTGTGGACACCACAGCCAGATTTGTGTTTCATAATTGGCTTCAAACGATGGCGATGAGTGAGTTGCGTAGGGATTTCGCGTTGGCTAGCCGTCCAAATGACGATGCCATTATCATAGATGCAAGCAATAGAAAGATGGTATAGTCTCAAGCTATACGCATCCATGATTCTCACCTTGAATTTCTCGCAAAGAAAACGGGCTACAATTTGATCACGGGCAAGAATCCATGCCCCTGTCGAAAGTGATGTAAGCCCGTGCACGTGTGACTTCATCGCGACACGGAGTCCAGGCACGCGACCTTGGACGAGCTCCACCTTGGAAGCTACGAGAGCTCTTCTTTGTTCACAAAACGCTCCTCAATCCTCCTCATTCCAAAACAAGCCCGTCTACAATCAATACCATCTCGACACAACTCCAATCCCTCCCAGCAACTACAAGACCAACCTTTAACCCCACCCACCACAACAATGCGCGGAAACGAGGCTACCACCAAGGTGCACTACAAGGGCAGCAATGACGATTTCATCATCTTCGTCGACAGCGCAAAGGCCGTGCAAGATTGGAAGCAGGACAGCAGCATCCCGCTGGCACAGGTAGTGAGCGGATTCAAGATCTTCGTGACCCACAAGTGAGTGCTCTTGCAATTGGCAGCTGTGAGCAACTCTGGTTCAGCCGAGCTTGGCTAACCAGTGAATGTAGGCAGGGCAACACTGGAATCATGGACGGTGCTTCCAAAGCTCAGCTGGAGAGCGAGTTCGGTTCGAGCAAGGACGACGATGTTGTGAAGCAGATACTCGAGAAGGGATCCATCATTGAGTCAGCGAACTCTGGCCGTGACGGCGTGAAGAACATCTCGCAGGGCGGAACGGTCGCGCACTAAGTGAAGCACCGAATGCGAGCTGGCTCACTACATAGCGACACAGCCGGCCCAGGATACCCATAAGCTAAGTGGCCAGGAGCTGGGCGAAAGGCACAGCCTTACACGGGCCGGCGCCATCAGATACGAGACATGATGAATGAAAAGCAATTCAAATGCAAAATCAATGCCAATGCCAGTGAGCCGTGTCGACATGTGAAAGTTGGACGTTTGGCGAGATTTTATTGGTAGCTTCCGAAAGGCTCTCTCGCAGTTGCCTTCATTCGCTTAACTTGAGCAGCAGCACCGCATAGCAACCAACAACCTCGAAAAAACTTCGACACGACATCATCGGCGCCGCCGACTCAAAAAAGTCGCGTGCAGCCACGCATACCAACGCCGCGCCCTTGAACCGCTTCATTGTCTGTCTGATTCTTCGACACCACCCGAGACATACAGCTCGCCGCGCGCGCACTACTCGTTGGGTCTGGTTCTCAGCAAATGGAGGAAGTAGTGCTACTGCCTACTTCTAACATCTAACAGACGGACAGCTACTTTCCCGTAAGTCAGCGACTACTCGCTATGTCTTTCTCGCTCGCAAATCCTCTCAATTCGCTAAACCAGTATGAATTTCCAGTCGCAGTGCTCCTACTTATCTTCATCGCTTGCGATCTCTGCTCCGAGCGCCGACATCAACGCGACTCGGGAGCCTCAGCTCGAGATTAAGAAGATTAGAGCCGCATCTGCTCAAGAAGTCGCGCGCATATAGTATCGCCGTGCTACTGTAACAGCTCTGAAGGAACTCAGACAACTTCGACATGACGAACACCGCCGGTCTCGCCAGTCGCATTTCGCGCCTTCCAGTCGAATTGCAGGATCGCATCTATGCCTACGCCAGTGTACCAGCACCGCATCCCGAGAGAATATTGATTCCCAACACCCGAGATAGAGCTACCGATCCTTCCATTCCTCCAGCCAACGGCAATTGCGTTTTCCTCAAGCTTCCGGAGGAGCTTCGTGCAGCCATACTGGGAGTTGAGTTACCAGCCAAACACAGCATCATTAAGCCAACATGCGGCGAGCTCACACGCAAAGCTTCTTCAAAGCCACCGAAGCGCAACAGAACTAGCGACCTCATGGTAATCAACAAGGAGATCAAGAGATCAGTAACTCTCGCCGTTTACCAAGGTACGTACAGCACATGTGACGTTCTATAGCTTCTAACAAATGCTAGAACGCGAGTTTGAGGTGCACGTCCATCAGGGCACTTACACCGCAGGTGTCGAAGTTCTTGATGTTGGGCGGCAGCCGCTTCACTTTCAGCTCGACACCCAGGACGCTCGCTTCGAGAGATTTACCGAGCACGGCGACTTCAAATTCGGGCAGTTGAAGAAGATTCACCTCAAGATCTATCAACCAGAGGGGGAGGCACGAGATAAGATCACGACCAGCAACACGTACTTCATCCACCAAGGCTTGTGTGGACTGCTGGAGCGTAACCAGGAAAAGGAACAAGATCGCATTGTGTCGATCCGTATTTCTTTCGCAAGCCCAGGGCCCGATGAGCAATTCTCTGCCACCGGCCGCGCGCAAATCATGTCAAAGGAGCACTACTGGTGGGACCCGGACCACAAGAAACCACGATCTACCTGCCTTCAAGGTCTTTCCGACGTCGAGCTGGTGTTGCGACCTTTCTCACGACTCTCTAAGGTCCACAACGTCAATATTGAGCTTCCGAAGGGCGTTGCAGGCCATACGCCGACTATTCAATTCAAGAACGATCTCATTCGGAGCATGACTTGCAAAGACAACGAGTATAGCTTACCGGCCCACGACATCTTGGAGGCCCAAATGCAGGGACCTCGCATCGCGGCAGAGAACTTCATCAGATACAAGAAATACGGAGGCAAACCAGGCAACGATGTCGCTGACATCGACGCGTATGAACTGTTCGAACATACGCCCGACTTGTGGCCCAAGCGAGATCGCTCGAGGGGCAGCGAGGTTGTGAGTCCGACCAAATCGAAGCGGCAGAAAACTGCGATGCTTCGGCATGGGTCTTCTCTCGGTCTAGAATTTGGCCAAATTGACCTTACGGACAAGAATGAGTATTTCGAAGAGCCGTTCGAGTGGGAGCACGTAAGCGGAGAAGAGCAACGGGCAATGATCAAAGAGCAGCGGGCGATTGAGCAATCCCTCAAGGATTCTCAATCCGGCAATATTCGCTGCGAGCCTTCAGACGACAGCGCTGGCGGTGTTCCACTTACTGGCCAGCTTCACCGCATGCGATTTCTAGGAGGTATTGATCGAGCTGGTCCTCCAGCCCGCAATCAGGCCCTCGACAACGCCTGGCCGCCTATTCTTCCCGATAATGTGTGTGTGACCGACAATGACGAGAAAAGCTGATGATCGGCGGAATGATACAGAACGAGTATTATGAAATGTCCACAGATGGGCGGCCAGGACGGAGTCTGCGAGAGATGGCAAGATCGACAGTGGTCTAGAGATCGGCTTGATGCATCGAACAGCGACCAGTGCTCAAGGCTGAAGTCTACTCAGTATAGGTGCCAGATACCAAGGAGGACTTTGAGTAGATGCATCAAACTCACGAATTCAGGCACGAGGACGGGTTAGAGCCTGAGGCATCATGTGAATGGCAAGGCAAGTTACAGCGAAGGCACTACATGTAGCTTAGCAACAAAGTGCTTAGAATATTCAATGTCCTGTCATCCTTTGAACGGCAATGGTGAATGTGCGTACCTGAGCTCAGCTCTGATGAACAAGCAGTTTCACATGCCACTGCCACGTGGGGCGCAGTTTGCCGACGTCACCAGCGGTAGCAGCTAGCTACCTTGATTGTGTAGAAACGAGCTGATACTCTGCCTCCCGACCAGAGTGCTTGTATGGCACCAGCAACAGGCTGCAGTATTAGCGATGATACTGCCGTAAAGTGAAGAACAAGGAACATTCACTTTGCAAGGTTGCTAGTTCTATACGACAACCCGAATACGAGCAATACGACGAGTACGCCAACATTCGTATAAGAAGTCCTGGGAGTAAAGTCGACACAATGGCTCCAGCAAAGGGTCAAGAGCAGGAGCGAACAGGGGAAAGAGGACAAACAGACAATCAGGTCCCGCAGGTCATGCTGGACCAGGCCAACGCAGCAGTGATTGGCGAGCACGATATGTCAAGCTACACAGCAGCGGAGAGAAGGCATATGGGACACGACGTTGCTGTCAATGTGCCCGACTATGGAAACTCTCAAGCCGACTACGACATACCTCCCCCAGCATACGGTGACCAATATGGCACAGTCAATCAAGAGCAGGAAGGGTTTGGCACCAAGGCTAGTGTTGCGGACGACGGGCGTGTGAACATCCGCATCGATCAGCGCAATAGACGACTATCACAGCTGCTTGTTCCAAGCCTTAAGCAGCTTCAGCAAGCCGCAGACCAGCAACATGCACCTCCGCCACCATACATTCCACCATCACTAGGAGGTGCTGGAGATGAGGCCCCGCCTCCTCCTATGAATGTCGTAATACAGATCGTGGGGTCAAGAGGAGACGTGCAGCCTTTCTTGGCTTTGGGAAAGGTTCTGAAGGACACATATGGTCATCGGGTCAGAGTTGCAACACATCCGAACTTCAAGGATTTTGTGACTGAGAATGATCTGGAGTTCTTCAGCATCGGTGGAGATCCTTCAGCGCTGATGTCGTTCATGGTCAAGAATCCCGGTTTGATGCCAGGATTCGACACGCTACGTGCAGGAGATGTTGGGAAGAGACGAAAAGAGGTCGGGGAGTATCTGCGTGGTTGCTGGAGATCATGCTTCGAGACCGGTGATGGAATGGGACCTGAGGCTACAGATGACACGACCGAGGACTGGAAATCACACGATCTGAACGAGACAGACTACCTCAATAAGCCCTTCGTCGCAGACTGCATCATTGCAAATCCTCCGAGCTTTGCACATGTTCATTGCGCAGAGAAGCTGGGCATTCCCTTACACATCATGTTCACGATGCCGTATTCACCCACACAGGCTTTCCCACACCCATTGGCCAACATCCAGTCTTCGAATGCGGACGATCATTTGACGAACTATATTTCATATGCTCTCGTTGATATGCTCACCTGGCAAGGCTTGGGCGACATCATCAACCGATTTAGACAACGCAGTCTTGGCCTGGATGCGGTCAGTTTGATGTGGGCACCAGGCATGTTGCAGAGACTCCAAATTCCTCACACCTATTGCTGGTCGCCAGCACTCATTCCAAAGCCCAAAGATTGGGGTGCGAACATCAACATTTCTGGATTCTATTTCCTTGACCTCGCCAAGAACTATACGCCAGATCCTGAGCTGAAGGCATTCCTAGACGCTGGACCGCCTCCAGTTTACATAGGATTTGGGTCAATCGTTCTCGATGATCCGAACGCTATGACGAAGCTTCTATTTGATGCTGTGAAATTGACTGGTCAAAGGGCTCTGATCTCAAAGGGCTGGGGAGGTATGGGAGCCGATGAGCTTGGGAAGCCGGACAATGTCTTCATGTTGGGCAATTGTCCGCATGACTGGCTGTTCAAGCAAGTTTCGTGCGTGGTGCATCATGGCGGAGCTGGCACCACTGCTGCAGGCATTACAGCTGGCAGACCTACGTTAGTGGTACCGTTCTTCGGCGACCAGCCTTTCTGGGGCGCTATGGTGGCAAGAGCAGGAGCAGGCCCGGAGCCGATCCATCACAAGCAGCTTACAGCTGACAATCTCGCGGACGCGATCAAGAAATGTCTCGAACCACAAACTCAAGAGCGTGCGCGAGAGCTGGCAGCCAAAATCGCGACTGAGAAAGGCAGTGATCTTGGCGCTCAAAGCTTTCACCAATTCTTGGATGTCGACAAGCTTCGATGCAGTCTGGCACCCTCAAGGCCCGCGGTATGGCGTATAAAGCGTACTCAAGCCCGGCTCAGCGCAATGGCAGCTTGCACTCTTGCACAAGAAGGCCTGCTGGATTTTAACGATCTCAAGTTGTATCGACCACGGGAGTATGAGGCTGATGAAGGCCCATGGGATCCAATCACTGGCGGCGCGAGTGCTGTAGTTGGAACAATGAGCACTATGATGCTGGGCGTCGCTGATTTTCCTATCGCAACTCTGAAAGCTTTGAAAATCCATCCCGATGCGCAGACGAAGAAAGAAGGGAAAAGGCCAGAAGGCCAGCAGAGCACTGATGGCTCCACCGCTGGCGTCAATTCGGGCGGCACTGATACGACTGCTACGGCTCCCCCAACTACTGGTTCTTCTTCACCTACGCCAGCCATGACACCCAGGAGCAACACCGATAATTCTACCACGAGCGAACAAGCCTCTCGGAGCACAAGTAGCTTCAACTTCGAAGATTCGCTCCAGCGACTCAACGCTGGACCACTCTCACCCGGCAGTCAGCGTGATGCAAATGGCAAGCGCATGAATTCATCGTTAGCTGATGCTTTGAGTGGACAGCTCGGGAACAGGCCACGATCTCGCTCAAACAGCCGCAGTCGAAATCCAGGCCAAGCAGGCGCTAGTGGAACCGACTGGAAGAGCAACTTTCAGAATGCACAAGACACTGCCAAGGGCGTACATAGAATCGTCGGGGCTGGCATCAAGTCACCACTCGACTTCACGATGGGGCTCACTCGCGGCTTTCACAACGCACCAAAACTGTATGGGGACGACACTGTTCGAAAGTCGGAGAACGTCACAGATCTCAAGTCTGGATTGAGAGCTGCTGCGAAGGAGTTCGGCTTTGGCATGTACGATGGAATTACAGGTCTAGTAACGCAACCCATGAAAGGTGCTGCGAAAGAAGGACCAGCAGGATTCGTCAAGGGCATTGGCAAAGGTATCGGTGGCATCGCGCTCAAGCCTGGTGCTGCCTTCTTTGGTATTCCTGGCTATACGATGAAAGGCGTGTACAAGGAGCTACAAAAGCATTTCGGATCGAGCGTGCAGAACTACATCATTGCGTCTCGAACGGCACAAGGCTTTGATGAGTATCAGAAGGCTTCGCCGGAAGAATGCCGCGATGTAATCATGCGCTGGCAGGTACTTCAGTCGAACCTCAAGAAGAAGAGAAATCCAGATGAGATGGTGCGGGACATCCTCAAGGAGCAAATGGACAAGAAAGAAGCGTGGCTACAGGGAAGACGAGAGAAGAGATCGGGTTCAGGAAGTCGTGTACGGAGCAGAGCAGGCACTACCACATCCAGCAGGACTGCAGTCGACCCCGAGAATGCCATGCTGGCGATGGGCACACCACCAAACACTATGGATCCGGCGGAAGCTGAACAGCGTGCTATCGATGAAGCGATCAGGCTCTCCGTACTCCAGACTTCACATGGGGATGCTGCGGAAGATGCAAGAGTTGAGCAAGGCATAAGAGATAATATGGCCGAGATCCAGAGAGTGCGCACCACGCGTATAGATCAGCATGAGGACGAGCAGTTGCAGCAAGCTATGGACGCCAGTAGCGCCGAAGCCGCCCGGCATCAGACTGAACGAGAGCAGTATGAACAGGACTTGGAGAAAGCTCTCGCGCAAAGTCTGAAAGAGCAACGTGGCTGGAACGACAGCGACAGCGAAGCGGGCATCCACAGCCCTGCTTTGTCAGAAGCCACACTCCCACCACCACCGAACGAGAAACCTCCGGGATACATCCCGACCGATACTGGACATCTTGCTGGCACCACGCAAGCAGAATTCGAACGACAACAGTCTTCCTCGAAGTCCGGCTCTGGCGAAAAGACACAGCAGGAACGTGACGAGGAACGAATCGTGATGGATTATGTCAAGAAGCAGAGTCTGCTTGAAGAAGAGAATAAGATGAGGATGATGATGAAGGGAAAAGGTGGTGGCGATGAGGATGATGATGACTTGCAGAGGGCTTTGAAATTGAGTATGCAAGAGCATGGCGAGGCATCTGGGTGAGTCACGGAGCAATGAGATGAAACGACATGACATGAAATCTACAGGAATGGGCATCAGTGTGTGTGTGTTTTCCCCCCGTGATGTGATATGATATAAGATACCCTTTGTTGCGAAAGACAATGCATCATGAGTATATACAGTTGCGTGAACATACAGAAATCAACACCTTCTTTCTTTCTCTACACTCTCAGACGCAGAAGACCTCCAGTTCCCCGATCGCAATCGCAATCGCAATCGTACAGAAAAAAATCTGATGGTCCTCCCTCCACTCATATATACATATACATATACCTTATTGTAAGCAGTAATGTACAGGGCCCCGTCCTTCGCCCTGTACCGTCGGCCTCACCACTCAAACTTCTTCGTATGAATGTATGAGATCTGGCACGTCCGCTGCTTTTTTTTTGCCCCCACCACCACCACCTATCTACTCTTCGTCGAGAAGGGAGAGGAATTTTTTTTTCTCCTTTTCCTCCGTCTCCTCTCCAAATTTGTAGCGATGTCTGAAAACAAGGAACTTCTGCTTTGGTTGTCTTGTGCAGATGTGTGGTTCGTGCAGTCTTCACGCCTTGCGACCGGGATTTGCTGAGATTTGGGTTTCAAAGCTTGTGGTGTGGCTCCGGTGAGCGTGGTTTCGGTGTGGGGTTTTTTTTTGGAAAAGAGTCCTGGCTCTTGTGTTCTGGCAGTCTTGTGGTTGGTTGATTCTGCGTTCTTCACTCCTTTGACGAGGATGGAGTGGTATAGCATGTGGTGTTGTTGTGTTGAAGTACGCGATTCATGAGCATACTGCAGGGTTTTCAATCTGATGTTGTAGTATTTTTCCGCCTCTCCAGGCATGTAGCAGGGTTAGATGCTCTGCTTTGGGGTTTTGAAGAGTCTTGTCTCTTGTGTTCTGGCAGTCTGTGATTTCCATTCTGGTTGTATGCCTTGTGTGTCAATCTGAGGGCATATTCGTTGTTGGTTTGTGTTTTGGACTGGTCGGAGCCATTATCAGATGGAGCACATCTCTCTCGTCTGCGCTCTCCGTTGTCCATCGTTGTCGATGAAGGGGTGGTGGTATGCTCAGCGCCAAGCGCATTTTTGAGAGCATATTCCGCCTTCCAGGATCCACATTTGTTGACTGTTCAGCATGTCCTCGAAGTGTTGTCGAGTATTATAGAAGTCCTCGTTGAATTTGGCCCACAGGAGCCTGTTTGTTTGCTTGTCACGTCTTGCTAGCCGGTAGGGAAGCTCGGCTTCTGCTGTTTGGGCGATTTTCTGAGACAGTGGGCAGTCGTGGTGGTGTTCGCTTTGGAAGGCAGCATGGACAACAGCAAGAGGCGGCGTTACGGCATATGCGTCGCGTAAAGCCTGGATCTGCTCCTGTTCCAGATCCTCTTCATCCTCTTCTTCGTCTTCTGAAGATTCGTCATCTTCTAAGGACTCGACTCTGATTTCTTGTGCTGCTTGATGTGCACGCTCTGACTCCTCTTGTGCTTCTTGATGTGCACGCTCTGCCTCCTCTCGCAGCTGTTGGTCGAGCTCAGGATCGAAGACTTGCCGGAACTGGGTTTCGAGGATGATGATGAGCCAGGTAAATTGGTGAACATCGTATATGTCCCAGTGAATCCCTAGGCCTTCTGACATGGCGGCGTTGAAGCGGCAAAGATCTGCCCCCGGATCCTCTCCCTCTCCCTCGTCCTCGTCCTCGTCCTCGTCCTCGTCCTCTTCTTCGTCATCGTCATCGTCCTCATCATCGTCCTCGTCCTCTTCTTCGTCATCGTCTTCGTCCTCATCATCGCCCTCGTCCTCATCATCGCCCTCGTCCTCATCATCGCCCTCATCCTCGTCCTCATCATCGTCCTCGTCCTCGTCCTCATCCTCGTCCTCTTCCTCGTCCTCTTCCTCAAGAGGCTGCTCTTTGGAGGACTCCGTTGCGTCTGGTTCAGGTGACTGTCGTGGCCCTGAGGTGTCACCTGTGGTGAGTTGAGCTTGACTGGTGCTCGGTTCTTGACTGGACAGCTCTGTTGCAGCTGGCGCCGGTGCCTGTTTTGGCTTTGACATGACATCTGTTGGCGCCAGAGCCTGGCTGGTGCTTGGTCCTTGCTTGGACAGCTCCGTTGCAGGCTTTTGTTGTGATAGTTGTGGGCTGCAAGAACAGGCTTCTGGGAGGTCAGCGCCAATGTCCACATCTACGTGATGTTTTGCACGTTTGACGCTGCGTTCAGAATCCTCAGTAGTGTTGTAGCCAGAGTCAGAATCAGATTCTCGGGGACGTTTCTTGGAGTTGGCTGGTGTGAACTCGCCTGAGAGCTTTCGGCGTTTTCTGCGATGTTCGGACTCCTGATGCTCATCCTCTTCGAAATCCTGGCGAGACCGTTTCTTTCGGTTTGCTTTGGTGGTGATGGTGATGGTGACAGGCTTTCGCTGAGCAAACTGTGGCTGAGCAAGCAGGTCTGTGACCAGGTCGGCCAAGACAGGTATCATCGTTGCTTTCTCTTGCTCAACCTTGTCTTTGAGAGCCTCAACCCTTTCGAGGAGTCGTGGAAAGGCACGAGAATCTGGCCTGTATCTAGGATTCGAGTCAAGACTCTCGTGATCGGAGAGCTCTGCGTGGAGATAGCGGATTTGGGCATCGAAGTGCGGGAATGTGCTCATCTGAATTTGCCACTTTTCGAGCTCTGATCGCCTGCCCTCATTGAGCTTCGTGACAGCTTGGTCGATGGGCCGGTAGATGTGTCGTTGACAGAATGCCACAATTGGCTCATCGATGTCACCTCGCGGGAACCACTGGAACATTGTGTACAGCACGCGTGACTGCGTTAAGAAAAATGCTACCGATCTGTGCATTTCGATGGAAGATGCTGTTTTGGCTTCTGAATGCTGATGGATGGAGATGCCACCAGCGTTGGCCTTGACAGGATACGAAGTTGATGCTTCAATATCTCTGGTCACTCAGCGGCTCGTGGCCAGTTGACTTGCTGGCAAAGCTTTGTGAGTTGTAGAAGTTCTTGCTTGTCTGGGCTGATGATTTGATGCTGCTTTTGATGGCAGTGGAAGTGGCAGTTTCTGAATGCAAGTTGTTCTGTTGTCTTGAGAGCGGTTTGGTTTGAGAGTGTGTCTGGGAGAGAAAGGAAGAGGAAGAAAATCACAAAAGGATTTTGCCCTTTAAACCTGCGAGACGACATCACGAGGTGGTCAGCAGTGCCTGAGGAAAGCTGAAAAATTAACAATGGATCATGGTGAAGCTGTCTACCAAATGATATGTTTTGATGGTCCAGTCAGAGGTGACCGAGTGATGCATTGCTGGAGTCCTGGGGCATACATGTTTACAGTGCTGTAGAGCACTGACGACTTGGCTGCCGTTTGGCGTGTAAACATTTTGCATATGTGCTTGTCTTACGTATTTCTTGAAAGGGCATTGGGGGGTTTCCTTGAGCTCTCATGTTGGAAGCGTGAGCGATGGACCATGGACCGATATTGCAGCTTGGAGCCGGTCACGTGATCAGCCAGAATTTATGATTCCTCTTCGTTCTGTCCGCACGTTATCAAGCAGTAAGCATGTCGGTGCCTCAAATGATAGGTCTTGCAGCAGCAAATGCATGTTCGTGGTTGGAGATCTCGTGATGGAAGGAATCTGGTGAGGCAATTAGAACTAGCAAATTGAGGTTTGCGTGGTAAGGGGCCGTGAAACATGTGGAACGTCGATGGTGGTTGTATCAGTTGTGATATTCTAGTTGTATGGGCATGGCCAAAGCTGTTCTATTTTGGCGTGGAGTGCTGGTCAGCCTCTTCACGGACGGGAAAGGAAATTATTGTTGTTGTTTAAGGCCATCATCGGGACTGGGACTGGGACGGGGCTTGGCGTGCTACGTAGTGAACTAGAACTAGGCCGGCAGCGAGCGTAGGGCATCTTCAATCAATCTACATGTACATGCTGCATCTGCATTTTGAGCCCCACGCAACTACTGCTACTACTGCTATCGTCCATTGAACACCTCACTCTCTCACTCCACCAACAGCGTCGCCTGCACCTGCCTTCCCTTCCTTGTCCAGCAGAATCCACACAACAGGTCAGTACCTCTTTCTTTCCTCTCCTCCACCTCCCCGCCGCCTGCGCCTGCGTCTGCGCCAAGGAGGCCTCACAAACAGCTCCCGCTTGTTGAGCTGCAGCATTTGCGCGTCCACAGTAAGATCGAAGAGATGCCATCGCATCGTGAAAGAGCTGAGCTGGGGAGCCAGAGCAGCGCCTGCTGCACAACACTCGATCGTCGAGCGCTCTTGCTGGCGAGGCAGCGGTCAAGCACGGCAGCAGCAGCATGCATGACCGCTTGATCATATCATCTGAGGGCATTGCGAGTCTGCGCTGCTTCCAGCGATTGCGCGCAGCCCCATCGCTTTGCGACCTTCTTCTCTTCATCCGCTGTCAACAAAACCAACAACCGAATCCCTCGCATTCACATTTCCTGCACACCCTTGGACATCGCACGTGTCGCGCTCATCATGCATTCTTCAACTCATCCGTCGGGTCTGCAGCATCAGGCCGCCGACCACCATCAACTGACGCATCCACTACAGTCCCCGACGAAAAAACACCACCACAAAATGGGTTACGAAGACTCCGTCTACCTCGCGAAGCTTGCTGAGCAGGCCGAGCGCTATGAAGGTAAGCCGAGATGCTCCCCTATCTCGTCATCGGCAGCACTGACAGCTGCGCAGAAATGGTCGAGAACATGAAGGCCGTTGCCTCCGCCGACCAAGAGCTTTCCGTCGAGGAGCGAAATCTCCTCTCTGTCGCCTACAAGAACGTCATCGGTGCTCGCCGTGCATCCTGGCGCATCGTGACCAGCATCGAGCAGAAGGAGGAGAGCAAGGGCAATGAGCAGCAAGTCACTCTTATCAAGGACTATCGCCGCAAGATCGAGGCCGAGCTCGCCAAGATCTGCGAGGACATTCTCGAAGTCCTGGACAAGCACCTCATCCCCTCCGCCCAGAGTGGCGAGTCGAAGGTCTTCTATCACAAGATGTACGTCTGCTACGTGCCTCCTCCGTATACGCTTCGATCATGCTAATCACGTTCCTGCTGCAGGAAGGGTGACTACCACCGCTACCTGGCTGAGTTCGCTATGGGCGACAAGCGTAAGGAATCCGCCGACAAGTCTCTCGAAGCGTACCAGGCCGCTACCGAGGTCGCTGGCACTGATCTCGCGCCTACCCACCCAATCCGTCTTGGACTTGCCCTCAACTTCTCCGTGTTCTACTACGAGATCCTCAACTCTCCAGACAAGGCATGCCAAATGGCCAAGACCTCGTTCGATGAGGCCATTGCCGGTGAGTCAAGCGCGATTTCTGAATCTGCCCTAGAAACATACTGACGCACATGCAGAACTCGACACACTCTCCGAGGAAAGCTACAAGGACTCCACGCTCATCATGCAGCTGCTCCGTGACAACCTCGTAAGTGACATGTGCTGGGTCATACATGTCGGCGCCACTAACAGCATTCGCAGACCCTCTGGACTTCGTCCGAGGCTGAGCCTGCCTCAGATGCTCCAGCCGCCGCCGAGGGCGAGTCGAAGGACACCACTGAAGCACCAGCTGGTGAGGAGGCCAAGCCTGCTCAGTAGTCGTTTTATGCGTTTCCATACATCGACGGTCGTTCATTGAGAGCGGGTGGAGCAACTGTGTTGCGGGAGCTGGTGGTGCATTCTCTTTTCTCTTGGACGTAGAGGTTGGGGGCAGCGAGACGGAATATCCTGCATGACGCTAGCTCTACATGCCTACAAGTCTATTACAAGACAGACCTCCCTGAAATAACATAAAAACCCGAAAGTTGATTCAAGCTGCTCAGTGCACATTTCTCTTTCATGCTTCTCTTCTGACGGGAAAACCTTGCACGACGATCGCCTCCTGTGCTTGGCTCGGCCAGCCTTGCTCGCACTGTTTCTACCACTGCTGTGGATGTACTCCTTTCGCGACGCTCACGACAGGTCGACAGCGAGCATATCCGGCACGGCACACGATGAACGGCATGCTACCGTGGAACGATCAACTGCATTAGACGGCACGATGCTGTCGAAACATTCGGCAGCGGACTGAGGTCCGAGTATGCGATCACACTTCACGTTGGCGACAGAGCGGTCGTGGTGCAGGAAGGCAATCTGTGGCCTGCCATTGGGGCTCGATTCGGCAGGTACACTGACAAGCATATATCACCTCGGCAGTAGCATGGTACTATAGTGGTAATAATATAGCCATTCTTAAAGGAACGGCGGCTTCAAGCTGTCACAGATGCGATGCAATGCAGATGTCAAACGACTCTAACAGCCGGGTTATGACTCCGCGCGAACTCCTCGGCGACGGCTCGAGCGAGGTGGCGTGGGCTTTCATCACGCCGGTGGACAGCAGCTGGAGCGGAAGGGCTGGTGTTTGGTGCCGTACCAGCGAATGCAGGTCCACGTAAGTGAAGAGCACTTGTACGTGCGTGTGTGTGTATGTGTGTGTGTGTAGCTCGGGGGCTGTGTACGAGATCGTCGGCGCAGAGAAAGTCAACGAGTCGCAGGCTGCTGTCTGGACTCTGCGTGTTGGGCTGTTGGGCAGAAGACGGCGGAAGAGCCGGACGTGCGAGGAGCGCCTTGGAGAGTGCGCAGATAGTTCTAGTGGATCTTATAGTTTTCGAAGAGTCAGATTTACCAGAACCCCGCGCTCTACTTCTCACTCTGGCCATCTCGACTTGTTGTTTCCTTCCCACACCACATCAGAATCGCTATCATCTCCTTGTTGGGCGTCGTTTCGCGGGCAGCAGTTTCGTGCTTTGAGTGATCGCGTTCACGTTTCTGCTGTGAGTCTCTCCCCCTCCACTTCTGTCCTCGCCCAGCCCACGCCCACGCCCAGCCCAGCCCATCCAATTCGCCCTCCATCTATCTATCCCAGACCGTAGACCAAAGCAGCAAGCTGGCGCTCCGGGAGCCCGGACGCGATCGCACGGCTGCAAGCAGTCGCTGCCAGGCTTGAGTGTCGCAGATTGGACTCTGCTGCCCCTCAGACCCATGCGCGCTCAATCAGAGATCTGCACATCACTTGCATCGAGGCCGCACCCAGTCCATCTGGTCGAAAACGTGCCGTCACCTGACCTTCCAGTCCACATTGGACGTTGTCTGACCTCGATCGCATATCGGCGCAACTTCACTTCTGCATCACATCTGCTGCTTACCTGGTCGCCGGTCTCTGCCACACTCTGGAGTGCTCGGCGCTGGTCCACCTCAGCTCCCTCGCGCTTCGCCCGCTCTCAACTCCCCAATCCTCACTTCCGCCCTCCCGCGTCTGCCCAGCCCTTGCTGCTTCGGTCCCACCTGCGGCAGCGCCTCGCGTCTATTATTCGTCTCCCTCGTCGTGGCTCACGCATTCTGCAGATTCACCTTCGGCAAACACCAGGGACGCTCCTTCACTTTAAGCGAACCGGCGTTCTGAGCTTTCAGTGCGACATATTAGTACATCTCATCGATCAATCATTAGCGGGAAACACCTCCACAGTCTTCGCGACTTTCACCTTCCGTTGCACGAGCTACGGTCCTCGGCGCACTCATCTTCCCCAGTAACGACACTTACGGCCGGGCGAGCATACTTATTGTCTTAGCAAGTCAGTCACGCCCTCACATTGTTCCTCACTCACATGCCATCGTCAATGCGCTAATCATCGTCACAGGCAAGCAGTCCTCGTTTACGTAAGCACACACACACGCGACAACGGCATATTTTTGCGATTCGACTTCAACCACGGACATCAACAACATGAGTTTCCCGAACATGGAAGGCGGCGCACAGCCCCCTCAGCAGGGTGGTCAAGAGCAAGGTGGTTTTGGTCATCAAGAACAGGGCGGATTCGGCGCGGCGCCTGGTGCAGCTCAGCAGCCGACTCCAATGGGTCAGCAGATGGACCCGGGTCAACAGCAGCCCGGTCAGTTTCCAGGTGCCCCGCAGGGTGGTCCGCAACCTGGAGCGCCAGGCCCGAACCAAGGTGGCGACCAGAAGACTACTTTATGGTAAGCGCATCAGCGGGCGCGTCAATATGCCAGTCACACTAAACCTTGACAGGATGGGCGAACTTGAGCCCTGGATCGACGAGAACTTCATTCGAAGCGTTTGGTTTGGCATGGGCTATCAAGTCAACGTCAAAATGATTCGCGACAAGTTCTCAGGGTATGCGCTCTTCTGTTCTGAAGATGCGGATCGCAAGCTGACTGAATATAGATCCAACGCCGGTTATTGTTTCGTCGATTTCGAGAACCCAGACTCTGCTGCTCGGGCTCTTGCGCTTAATGGGCAGATGATTCCGAACTCTAACCGTCAATTCAAGCTCAACTGGGCTTCTGGAGGTGGCCTCGCAGATCGCAGCCGCGATGACCGTGGCCCTGAATACTCGATTTTCGTCGGCGACCTTGGCCCTGAAGTCAACGAGTACGTCCTCATGTCTCTCTTCCAGAACAAGTACCCGTCATGCAAATCCGCCAAGATCATGAGCGACCCGATCTCCGGCATGTCACGAGGTTATGGATTCGTACGCTTCGCAGACGAAGGCGATCAGCAAAAAGCTCTTCACGAAATGCAAGGCGTCTACTGCGGCAACCGACCAATGCGCATCTCTACCGCGACTCCCAAGAATAAGAGCGGTGGCGCTGGTGGACCAGGCATGGGCGGCATGCAGCAAGTGCCCGGCGGCCAGGGAATGTACTCGATGGGTGCCCCTCCCATGGGCTACTATGGTGCTCCCCAGCCAATGAACCAGTTTACCGACCCGAACAACACGACCGTCTTCGTTGGTGGTCTTTCTGGCTACGTGACTGAGGATGAGTTGCGATCGTTCTTCCAGGGCTTCGGTGAGATCACCTACGTCAAGATTCCTCCGGGCAAGGGATGCGGGTTTGTTCAATTCGTGCAGAGACACGCCGCGGAAATGGCCATCAACCAGATGCAGGGTTACCCGATCGGCAACTCGCGCGTGCGATTGAGCTGGGGTCGTTCGCAGAACAACTCCGGCCCAGCAGGTACACCATACCGTCCAGCGCCTCCACCACCAGTTTACCCGTCAATGGGCATGCCTCCACAGCACCCATATGGCAACTTTGCACCTATGAAGGTAATCAATATTTCTCTTTCTAACCCTTGGCTACGACATGCGAAGCTAACCATCTTCCAGTAAGCGCATTTTCGTCCCTTTGCCTTGAGTGAGATAGCACTTTAGCGGGAGTTGGTCGAAGGTTCACATGACTTGCCTTTTACTACTGCATGCTCAAATCGCGTTTCTTACGACGACCACGAGAACGACGCTCACAGAACGGAATGGTCTCTCTCTTGGCATGAATGCATCCACGGACAGCGGGGCGGTCAGACTGCAGTAAAAGTTTCTTTTGCACTACTTATCCCTTCAACAATACACGACAACACGTTAAATCACATTACCCGATTCGACGGCATGATCACATCCACCACGATTACGATTTCCTCTTCTTCTGGTGCATAAGCTGCGGCCGGACGGAGCTTGCTTCTACATTTCTGTACAACAGATGGCCTGCAGCGCGGCGCGAGGAAGATGGGTGGCTGTTTTAGCTAGCTGGTTCATTACTCTCACGAGTGGATGAGCCAGGAATGTGCTTTCTCATCTTGGAGAGACCACAGACAGCTATGGAACACAAAAAAAATGATATCTTGACTTAGTCTTCTCGTTTTCATGTCATCATTCTGTACATCGTAGCTCGGACTTGTGCCTTCTGGTCACTTTGGGACGTTTCAACATGTTCGCGGCTTTGCTGATACTTCTTGTAGTCAAGGCGGCATCTCCTCAAGGACCGGCGCGAATCACGCTATCGTTAGTATTTAAGAGCGAGGAAGTCAACTGCTCTCTATGACGCTGAAAGGCGGCATGCCGGTGTAGGGGATGTTGAGCCTTCCGGAAAGACCTTCAACGCTCCGAGGGCAGCAGCAGCTCAAGTACCTCCGCCGAAACGGGAATGACGCCACGCCACGCAGCGCTCGAGTGAAGGCAAGAGCGCGCCTTCCTCAAGTGCGAAATTGGAGCTCGCGACACGACTCAACCTCGCCGTCCACCTCACGACCCAAACCTCCATCATCAACCACGTATGACAAGGACCACACACTATCTTATTGCTTGAAGGCACCGCTTCGCAAGCCTTTGCTGCGCCATCATCGATACTCCACCTCACACCCATCATGCGCTACGAAGAACTCGACATTCTGATCTTCCCGGGCGGTCATGATGGCAGCGGACACATTCCAACGCAAGAGTTCAGAGTATCGTGCATTGCTGTGCATGACCCGAACCCCCATCCTTATGGCCCGACTGGTGAGTAACAACGCGCCCCGGCGTGCCTGTTGAGTGAGACTGACTGTGTGCTGCAGTCGTACCCGTCATGACCTCCTTTATTCCAAGCCTGCAACCCGGCGCGCCATTTCAGGTCTCCATCCACTCCTGGGGCAAGCGCAAGTTCTACTTCGATTCCAATTCTCGCAGCGACGATAACCTTCAGACGCAAGTCTGGCACGCGCAGATCACGGTCGATGGGGTGTCGCAGAGCGTCGAAGTCTTCGATCCCAATATCCAGTGGCCGAAGGTGATTGCGAACAGCAATACGCAAGTCATTGATGGCCCAGCACCGCTTCTGCAGTTCCCTGCATTCCATCGCTCGACCATGTCACAAACCGCATGGCACGCGCTGGACGAGACTGGACGGATCAAAGTAGTGCTTTCGGAGGGATGGCTCAGGAATGATGGGAAGTCTTTTCACAAGTTGGCAACTCATGCTATCTTCAATTTCCAGCCGGCCCCGCTCGGTATGTTGCTGCAAGATTGGGATAAGTGTTGGCTGCCTACTGACCAACCCTTGTAGAGGTATTGCAGCGCTGCGACATCGCATGGCCAAATGCGACCATTATGACCAACCCAGTAGGCATTCATCAGTCGTCTCGCCAATCGAGCTATGGGGGCATGCTCAACCATGATTTTCATCATCGAAATGCGAGCGTCAACAGCGCCTTCAGCGCTGCCAGTGCTGGCGCATTCTCATCCTCTCCTGCTTTAGGTGGACATATGCCTGGCCCACCACCACCTACGCCAACTTATGCTGACAGGTATGCTGTGTACCACCATCCACAGGACGGAAGCAGCAGGTCTACATCTGCATACACTACGATCTCTCAAGCTGCTTTGCCGTTGACGGCATTCCAATCGATCGGGACTGCGGGCAATCTGCCCCCCTTCTTAGGCGTAGATGGCGAGCGATTCCACCGTGGCACTGAGGGCAGGTTTCGCATGCCAAGCGGACAATTGGATGACCTACTTGGAGCCATCCGCGAGCAGAGAGAAGCCGCGGGTGCAGGACAGCCCGCAGATGCCTTCTCAATGCCCCCGCCGCCACTTCCTCAGCACGCTGTGCGCGCCAGGACTGCTGAGACTGCCCATGGTCGTGCCCTCGGCAGTCCTATGATGGCCGACTCTGGCGCACAAGTCAATGAGGAGGACCTGGATAATGCCGACAGACGTACTATGGCTCGCTCGAACCTCTCAGATGTGTCCATGCACGCCAACTGCGAAAACTTTCCAACCTGCACGTCTGAAGATGCTCACGGCCACCTCGTTCATCATTCTGCAGGTGTAGCGCCAGCTGCTGTTATGCGCAGCAGGAAAGAAGGCTCCGCAGATGTGACCAGTAAGCATCTCACTGCTCCAACACCGACATTGCTGATAATGTCAATAGATCGTGATTTCCTGTCTCATCTTGTCAGCCAGCAGTCTGATGCCTCTGCCGGCAGTCCATCTTCTGGTGCTAGTATCGACAAGGCCTCCACGCTACCTTCGTCAAGTCCGGCATTCGGTCCACACAAGAAACGCACACGATCGGCTCTCAAGCAGCTGAATGTCAACGGGACTGGCTCACCAGAGAAAGAGGCCACCGAACACACTCGCAAGGTAAGTACTGACACTCTTGATGAATCACCTTTGCTAAGATATGTGCTGATAGATGGTCACTCTGAAGTTGCGCAAGAGGAAGATGGTTCTTGCGGGATCCGATGATTAGTATGCTCGCCGCATGCCGCTTCCATATTCGAAGGGTTGTATGTTCAATTTGGCGCAGTGTAGAAGTCACACCTGCCCAAGCGCATTGTTGAAAAAGCCTGCAATGGTCTAAGGGCATTGGTACGAGACTTGTCAGCAGGGACGATGACTGATGCGAGAGTACCTGTTATCCTGTGTTGATACAGCTCATAGAAAGTAATGGACCGATATCAACATGTGTCTATTGCATTCCATCATTCCAAAACGTATCATTCATCTCTTTCACCTTCGCAATGCACATCTCTTATACTCTAGTCTCAGAAGCGCGATCTCAATTGATCCTTGAAGCTGATATTGACCTGTCATTCTTCTGTCTATTTCTTGGGAGGAATGCCTGTAGCAATAGCCATGGCCGCGTTAGCTTGCTCGACCAACGGATCATGGATTTTTGAAAAATCTAGAGGTATTGTGATGATTTTCGAGGACGCACCAGACGCTTGTTGAGCAGCGGTTTTTCCTGTTTCCTGTTCGTCGCCATGTGCTTCACGGCCGGCGGCAAACACTCGATCGAAATCGTACTCGAACCATCGAATGTCTGGGTTCAAACCGGCGAATTTCCAGACTCCGTTGACCTTTTTGTACCAGTGGAGATTGAAGGAGTGGGCGTGGCCTTTTACGGCGACGGTCGTGAGGGTTTCGTCGGTGTATTTTTGGTGGGGGACGCGGAGTTGATGGTATCTGTATGCTTGAGCGGTATGAAGAGAAAGAGAGATTTTGGGGGTTTGCACTCACCCTATAATTTCATCATCGCTGACTTTCTCCCATTTCGTTCCTCCGATGAAGTGTTGGGTTTTGAGAGTTGGGTCGCCGAGCACGGCTGGGTCGGAGGCCATTTTTATGAATTCTTCGGCTGGCATTTCTTCCCAGAGTTTGTTGAGGAAGGAACGGTAGTCGATGCGGAGGGTGGGTGCTATGCATTTTGACAGACGCACCCAGTCTTTGCTGTCGTAGCTGTCGGCCCATTCGTAGACGGCGGCCATGCAGCCTTGCATTTCTGCGTGGGGAGAGGGGGTGTTAGTGGAACTCTCATGCGTAGTAGAGTGGAATGGCCTGGAGGAGGAGATGGATCGAGGGCTGTTCTCATCTTTCTTTCTTCTTTCTCTATTGTGGTGGTCCCAACCCTCGGGATTTCAGAAGATGATGCTTGAAGTTCCGCTCATGTCCTTGCTCTATGGAAAGGATCGCTTAAATCCCTTATTGTTTGTTCATCATGGTAGAAGAGTGGTTTCTGCTCAGATCTTGCCGAAAGAACGAAATGGACTCACCCTCAAGCGTGATGAGCTTGACGGGCTCAAGCTGAGTGTCTGCGAATCCAGGCATGTTGGCGGTAGTTTTGGGGATGGAAGAGTGAGAGGAGGGGGAGAGGAGGGGAGATCAAGTGCGAGGCGATAGTGGGCTTCTTAACATTTTGCTCTAGCTGAGCTGTCAAGAATAACTTCATCACAGGGCCTGCATTGGCGCATTGGGGGCTGGTGTCACGGCCAATCCTTACGATTCTCCCCACCCAAAGTCCGTAGCGGTGCATCAGGATTCAGACGGACGAGTAGTGGGGCCGGTGGCAGTGTGAGCAGTGGATGGGAAATGTTCTGTGCGGGAGCGATTCAAGACATTTTCAGGAAGCGGGAGTTTCAGCCTGGGCATCCAGTTCGTGCAAAGGAGAGCAATTGCTGGTGTTTGGGACCGTGATGTTCCTGCAGTGTGTGGTGAGGGGCGAGATGAATCGATGAGGTCGTCGGATCGGCGTTCGGCTTTTGATGCGAAACTCTATTTTTGGACGAAACTAGACTAGGGTAGAACTACTGTTTACTTGTACAAACAAACCACGAACCTTTGCCAATATCTTCATGTGAAGGCGCTGCAATGGACCACGAAAGTCTGCGCACTGCGTCGACATACTTGAATAATCTACTGCTGGCCAGAGGACTTTTACGCAATGGCGAGCCGGTCGACTTCGTCAAGCCCTCGAAAGAGAGTCGCGCGCAAATCATCAACCTTGTGCACGACCTGATACTCAGAGAAGACCGTGACAAGGAGAAGCAAGAACATGTCGCAACTACAATGCGGCAGCTGCGGTCTGAGGACGCCCGAAAAACGCACGAGATCGAACGGCTACAGACTAAGAGCGAGGAGTCGGCGCGAGCGGCAGCACAAGCCGAGCAGGCAGAACGCGTTGCATTGGCGGAGGTGAAGAAAGTGGAGAGAGCCATGAAGTCGCTCCAAGACCAGACAACCAAATTGAAGGCGACATTGGCGCAGGTCAAGACTCAGTGCGCCAATGATGTCAAGAAGCGAGATCTTGAATTGGCTCGATTAAAGACACATTTGCAGGGCCAGCAGAGGGGCACGCGCGTAGGAATGACCGCTCCCAGTATGACGGTCAGAAGGCCCGTCGTGGAGCCTTCAATGCACGATATCGAAGACCCAGCGTATAGCTTGAAGCAAGAAACGACCGAATTTTTGACCCAGCTCAGCCAGGACCTGAGCGATGAGAACGACAACTTGATCAGCTTGATACGAAATGCTCTAAGCACTATGCGAGAGATCCTTGGCCTTCCTGCGAACGTAAAACTGGCGCATCCAGACAGTGCGGTTGGAAGCATGGGCAGCGAAACGCACGGGCTGAATGCGAAATACAAAGGCGCCGCGAGTGGTGACCTCATGCAAACTCCTCCTGTTGCATACGAGATGCTGGCGGCTGATATGGAGTCGACATTGTCTACCCTCAAGACCATCTTGACCAACCCGAACTTCGTCCCAATGGAAGAGGTCGAGGTGAGAGAAGAAGAGATCATTCGTCTTCGAGAAGGCTGGGAACACATGGAAAGCCGCTGGAGAGAAGTGTTGAACATGATGCATGTGTGGGTCACACGATTGAATACCGGAGAGACCATCAACATAGATGATCTGCGCAAAGGAATGGGATTGGTCACGCCGGGCGGCAGATCCAAAGGACGTAGTGCAACTGCGCCGGCGGAACAGCAGGATGAGAGTCCTCTCACCTCTGACACCAGCGAGATCGAAATGTCAAAGGCCAGTGGTCGCGCAAAAGCAAACCCAAATGCGACAATGAGTGCCGGACCTTTCCGACCTGAATCGGCCGAACCAATACGGCCTGCTGTATCGCCTGTGCCTCAGCAATCAAGGTCTTCAAAAGGAGAACACTTGGAGACATCAAAGAGGAAACGCAACGCACTTGACCCGCCAGAATTCTTTGACCTTCGACCATCTGGACCAGCAGCTCAAAAGTCAGCGCCGACCTCTCCACCCAAGTCTGGCGTTGACACAGCATCTGACCCATTCTTTGGTACCACAGCGCTCGAGGATGATGAGAGCGAAGTTCTTGAGATTCCTCAGATGACGATCGCTGAGAAATTAAGCGCCGCGCAAGAAGAGGCTGCAGAAGCTCAAGCTGCACGTGCCGATCCCAAATCGTGTCGAAGGGAAGAACGGCCATTTGGCTTGGACGGTGTCCTAGATGAAGCAGAAGATGATACACTGGGCAAAATGCCAGGCGATGATACGTTAGGCAAGATATCGCCAATGGCGAAGAGAACGAAGATCAAAGGAAGACCGCGGAAGAGAAAGAGCACGCTAAGTCCTGAGGAGCTAGAAACACTTCTCATCGTTGACAGCTGATCACGCTGTGCAGTAGGCTTCTTAAAGATGATGTATGCTTGGATAACAGATCATGTTGGATTGGTATCGTTGGAAAAGCGCAGGTGTTGTTGGATAGCGATAACAAATGCGGTTGAGAAACGGCCTTCTTGCCGTCAGACACCCATACATTCGAGGCAAGGTTTGCCTGTATTCCAAGTTACACCAAGCTATACCGATTGTGAGAACTCGGAGCTGTGCAAGCATGTGAGGCCTGATTGACAGCTTGAGCTGAATGCGAGTTCCCGACTCGATCACGCTGTATCTCCACTGTTACCACTGATCATCCTGGTCATGCGAGCTTCTCGTCCACTTCGCAAGCAGGCGGGTGCAGCACGAAAACTTGCAGGTGCATCGATAGATTGGCTTTCCTGCTTGCGAGATGGTGGCGCAATTGAGGTCGCCTACACACTTCTCGTCATCATCAATCATCACGAGTAGAAAGCATTTGGTTGATTTAGAGGCATAGTTACGTCCCGAAACTGTATCTGTCAACAAAAGTAATACTTGCTCTTATCACAGCAATTGACGTGTTTTGTGCAACTTCGCCAGCCTTGAGAATTCGAGGTGCTGGTTGAGCCTCGCATCCGACTGGTGCATCGATATTGCTATATCACAAGCCCACTCTGGGTACCCCTACCTGCAGCCTTCCAGCCATCTTTCCATGCAGACCACATGAGCTCTTCCATGTATTCCCTGTTCTAAAGCTGGGCCTGGTATGCAAGCAATCCGGAGGTGCCTTTTGATCTTGCCCATTTCTGGCTAGAAGGAGTGTGATAGAGGAGGAGCGGGCCGTGCTTTCCTTGGAGCCGGGCGCATTGACCATTCAAGTGAATGTCGCCGAGCGGCAAATGTGCGGGGTTGATTGGACAACGACTTCCCGACCAGCATCTACGCGCTCTGCTGCACCTTTCCAATAGTGGTACGGCTGCATTGCTACAGCTACAGCCAGGCCGAGCTGTGAAGCATACGGTATACATAGCCTCTCCGCCCTCAGGCAAGACTCCCTTTCTTTTCTCTTCAGCAAGCGTGTCAATTCAAGAGCTGGTTCTTAGTTTTTATCCTCTTTTCTGTTTTCTTGTCTGTTAATCAGGGCCTGGTGCTCATCGCGAACTATACTACTCACTCACTAATAATCGCCCCAAACCTCACCGCCGATACCAAATCCAGAAGAAAAGCCATCAAAAACCCATACCAAACTCTCTACTGCAGTTCTACAGTAGTCGCTGGTCGACTATCAACCAATCAACCACTAATTATCAGTCTCTTGCTTGCTCAGCACGACTTCCGACAAATCGCAATTCTTTTCTCCCTAATTACGATTATCGCACGAATCAGAAACCACATATACACCCCAACGGAATTAATATCACAATGGCCGCTATCCAGCTCAACTTCACTCTGCGCACCTCCGCCAACGTCAAGACCGTCCACTTGCTCGGCTCCTGGGACAACTACAACGGACAGCTCCCACTCTCCAAGGACTCCTCCAAGCAAGGTGGCTGGAAAGGCACTTTTCGCTTCCAGGGTCAGACTCTCAAGCAAGGCCAGCGATACTGGTACTACTACATCATCGACGGCTACCACGTCTCCCACGATCCAGCCCGCGAGTCCGTCACCGAGCCAACGACTGGCCGCAAATTGAACACTCTCGACATCCCCAAAGGCAAGGTCTCCGAACCCGTATCCTCATCCAAAGCAGCCCGTCAATCGCGCCGCATCTCTTCCAACGGCGTTCCAAAGGGTCGACCACTCGACAAGTCCGAAATCGTCAGCCCAAAGCCCTACAAGCCCCAAGAGACCCGCAAAGTCCGTACCGAGCAATTCGCACACCCAACTCTCGAGCAACTCACTGCCAAATTCGCTCGACAGCAAATCGAGGAGTCTTCTTCCGAAGAGGAATCCGAAGATGACAGCGATGCGGAATCCGATGTTCCATCGCTCAGCTCCAGAAGCAGTAACAGCTCGACTCCATCTTCCGTCTCCAGCACTAGCTCCTGCTGCACTTGTGAGCGCTACGGAATCACTCGTGCTGGTGCTCGCGTCAAGTTGGACTGTGGTGGCAACCGATGCGGCTACTCCGATGGCTCTGACTGCTCCTCCGAGTCCGAGGATGACTATAAGCGAGGCACGACCCGTCGCCATGGCATCGTTGTCCGCGGCCACTGAAAGTCTACACGAGGATCACGAGACACGAGTTTTTTTTCTTCTCATGATGATTGAAGCTGTCATGACTGGACGCCATATTATGTTCTATTCCGTTCTTTGTACACACGTGTATTTTTGGTTTTCGACGGAAGATACGACAACCTCCTGATTTTCCACGCACGCGCGCGCCGCCGCCGCTGCATTCAGCTGGCCTGCTTGTCAGCTTCATTCCCGCCACGCGCCGTTGCATTTTTTGGAGATGTTGTTCTTTCGCAGACTACATGTCTTGCGCGACTCTCTCTCGTACTGGAGAGCGACCTGCGGACACTTCTTATACGACAAGATTTCAGCGCTTTGCAAAGCATCTTGCATTGCCGATGCTGAAGATGATGATTGGGAAGGGGCATTTGGGGATGAGAAGCCCGGGGAGGATTCCTTTGCGGTGTGCCTGCAATACAGACGTCGCAGGGTCCTTCTATGATGATGATGAGATGAGGGAGGGTTGGTGAGAAGCATGCAGGAAGTAAGTAGAGCGGCGATGCTCAGATCGCATTGGCTTTATACATAGACAAGGAAAATTCACTGCATGCTGAACCTCCTTCGAACGACCTCAGCCCCGAATTCTTCTCACGAAATGCATACATGCATGTTCATTGGGGGCTCTCCTTACGACTCTGCCTCGTGACGCATTCGACGTTGTAATTCTATTCTCCATCGATCTTGTTGTGCGACCACCCTTCTAGGATAGAATATCTACAAGCGAAGCAAAAAAATCCCATCCTGTTAAAAACAAAAAAAAAAAGTCTCCGCCCAGACAGACCCCTTCTTTCCCATCGATCTAATGTGCAATTCGTTCTCGCAAAAAAAAAAGCCTTCGTTTTCTCGCTTGATCTGATTCAGTTTTTTTCCGCGCATTCCGCAAATACTGTAAGGCGGTCTATGTACTAGAAGAAAATCTTGCGTCTCTACGAGTAAGCGAATTGGTGACTCGAAAAGCATTTTTTTACGTTTTTACGCCACCAAGTGGTATTCTTGCTACTTGATCAACGCGTCGGTAGAATACGGTACTTCCACATCTGTCGATGCCGCATGAGGCGGTCTGTTAGTGGTACAGTAAGAAGACGGGCTCGTACTGTAAAACGTGCGTTTTGCTTACTGTAGCCGACGTCAAAGTGTCAGATCTCAGATCTGCTTGCTCGGCCTTTTATTAATTATTGCTAAGATTAAAAATTCTCCGCGAGATCGTCATGTCATCTTCAAGGCGTTCTGGTAGAATAGTCAAGATTACTGTAGAACTACAGTATTCGCATCAGGATCTACTTGTTCGGGGTTTGGCATCGCATCGGGACTTGTAGTGATCGACGACGGCATGCTGCGATGGGGCGCGAGGATGTCAATCAGTAGCTTACGATCCGGCAAGTGGTGTTCTTGTAGATTACCAATGCTAGTGGCTATGATATGCGTAGTGATCTGCAAAGTTCGACGACTGTATGCCTATTGCTTACCTCATTCGAACGTCATGTGCAAAGGCTCTGCTTCGATTATTGTCGAAGGCCTTTTTGTCGTTGATATTCGTAGAGATTCTAGATCTGCTTGCTGCTTCCATAGCTCTAGTTCTAATTATAGAATTCGAAGGAAGCGACTGGCTAACTTGAAATGGAAAGTAATGTAGAACTTGGCTACATGTACGTCTGCCTCTTAGCCATCGAGGGTTGTAGCTGTATCATAGCGTAGAAGTTTATCATTCGGAGTTGCCGTCTGGTATAGTGCTTTTTCCAAGATTTCTAGCCGACAATGTAGTTCTATCTGTCAGCACTTACGGAACCACCCCGTGAAGATAACTAGTTGCGAAGCTCTGGTCTAAGGTACGGGGCCACTTCTTCCCGTCGGCGGCTTTGGTCTTGCAAAGAACGCGATTGGTCGTATAGCAAGATTGACAGGATATGTTACTCAGCAACGGCCACAGAAAGTGTCGATCCATCCCATTGATTGCCAAGGAAAGCTCTCTCCGTGTACAATATGTGCAGTAACTAATAAGAAAGAAGCGAGCACCTGGCTCTGAAATTAAATTGCGCAAAAGGAATCGATGGCTAAGAACATTGAAAGGTCTGGTGTAATCATGACGTCCGCGTTAGTCCGGCCAGAGGTGGGGATAAATCGTACGAAATCGAGAGTCACGAGCATTACCAATGCTTCGCGAGAACGCTCGCAATCCAACGCCGATGTAAATGCCAGTCATTCCGTCATTAAACCAAAGCATAATCATGATGTCTGGCGCGATACTCTGCTGTCGGCCTTATTCTGTAGCTCCCGTGTTGTCACCTGATCGATGCTGTGTGCACAGATTATGCAAGCTGCAGCGTAGCTTGAGCAAGTTTCTGCACCGCCGATCCGGATGCAAGCTTTGGAGCTTCATCCCGGATCTTCTGTTCCTGCCATTCCTGCGTGCCCTCGAGACAGGTTGATGGGCTCCGTGAGGGTGTCCGGCATCCGTAACTGCCGAATGCTCCTTCCAGAATCGCGATTGATGGATTTTGTGCCCAGATTTGTCGAGTATGTGAGTGGGATTGATGAGAGAGATCCTTCTGGATCGTCGGAGTGCCTTGCGATGGCAGTAAGCACCTTTTGAGCTGCATAGCCGGAGCCAGATAGTTTCAGGTACGAGGCTGTGCAACATGCTGAGCGTCCGCTGGTGCTGTCGACAGTGGGAGTGTCATGGTTTGTGGGCACTCCAGCCGCCACTTGAATAGCCGGAATCAGACAGATGATGTCTCCTTGTGTCGGATTGTGGTTGTGACCGATACCGGGAATGTTGTTCGCAAGCGTAGCCGACTAGGACGGTTTTTTCCTGGACACAATGCCCTCGTTGCGCTCTCGCGGCGCAGGGATCGACAGCGTGCTTGTAGTATAAGCACCGACACACCGAGTATCGTTCCACGACCTGTAGACACATGGCTTCGAGAGGTACAAGCAGGGCTCCAGTTGGGAAAGCAGATGTCCACGCCTGTAACGCTGATCAACGCAGTGTAAAAATGCAATGAGTGCTCAAAGCAAGATATGTGCGGTGGAAGTAAGGGTAAACGGTGTGAAGTATAAGACGGCTAGAGTGTAGCTTGGGCTACGCCATCTTATAAACGTTCGTAGACGTCAAGTCCAGAACTGCGTAAGTAAGAGAGTCAGTCAGCAGGCTGCCATGCACATCATGCGTAGAAAGCATTCTGCGTGGCAGCCGATGGCCCTTCTATCATGCTATAGGCCAGTGAGAGTAGTCTTGGGTGCAGTAGTGAGGCTCCGCTCGCGGGCACGTCCGAGCTGGCATCAAGACCATATGGAGTTACGACTGCGGTCGAATGCTAGTGCTCTGGAGGCCGAGAAAGCGCAGCCGTGATGATGACTCCGCCGGCTCGTGATCAGGGATGGGACCGACGTTTCTAAGAGGTTCGTCAGCAAACCGAGTACGATGTGTTCCAGGGGGACACGGCACCAGATGTCCAGAGCCGGGGATCAAGGAACTGCAAACTCTACAACCCTGCTCCCACGTTGTTGCTCTCCGCTTCTGTCAGCAATCATCACATGCAGGTCCAAAGAAGAAGTCGGACGCGTCTGCAAAATTCGAGAACCAGCCTCACCGCCCGCCTATGACGTTCTTTCTCGCTTGTCTGCCCCTCCAAGCGGCCGATTTAAATACAAGTAGACGCCCACCAGCCTTTCTCAGGCGGTGGCCTTGTCGCTGGCATGCCACGAGGTTACCGTACATCAAGGTCACACAATGAAGATCACTTTGCGCGAGCATCCTGGACATCAGGCCCATCGCCGACCACCAATCGACGGCCTTAGAACTATCACCATCAGCAGCATCTGCCCTATGTTCAGCTGGAATCTACGCGTGGGGGCCGAATAGCATCTTGTCCAACGGCTATCGTGCAGCAAGGCGCAAAAGCCACCTTCAAAAGGATGCCAAACCCATGTCCAAAGCATCGTTCGCATAGCAAAAACGAGTGCGAGCGGCCTTGCGGCTTATGCTCCCGCGGTGAGCGCATAGACGGAATAATTCGCAGGACGAGCCACTCACGATGCCTATAGACGTTTTCCCCTTTCGAAGCTGTCTTGCGATGATTCCTCCTGCTCACCTGAGATCCCCTGGACGGAGAGGTGAGTGGATTGACGCAACCCTGTGGCAATGGCTCCTTCCTGCAGGATGTTCACGGCATTTGACTTCACCGGTGGTCTGGCACTGGGACTTCGAGGCTTGCTGGACATGATTAGTGTGACAGCACTTGGTCATCACAAAACAGCATCGCAAGATAAGCGTCGTCGAAGGTATTGCCGAAGCTGGAATCCACTGCGACGACTTACAACACGCTGCATGTGAAATCAAAAAGCGCTTCGTCGGCTCCGGTTCATCGCTGAAGGAAGCTGCTGTAGGTGAGAGTTCGAGGCGCAGACAGCACGTACGTATGAACTGCTCCTAATTCATTCAAATCTATCCAAATTTGCAGGATGTATCTCAAGGTGCCCCGAGTATCCGCGAACACGATTCTCCTATGCGCCGAGACGCCTATCGTACTCGTACTCTACGAGCTTCCGTTTACCTTGGCCTCTGGGTTGGCTTGTTCTGGTGTCTGCTGATGAAGAGGTAAGGATTTTTGTGGAGCTGGGTTGAGGATGCCCGCTGCATCAATGAGTGGCGCAGATGGATTCAACTCCAGACCAAATCCAGGCTTGTCCAGAACTGCAACATCAAGGTAGCCTTGCGTCGGAATCGGCTCATTCGTGAACAGGTTTCCAAACACCGGCAGCACGCTCTTGCCATCCGGTGAATTCGCCAGATATTCTTGGAATGGACTGTGGCTCTGAGATACGACGAAGTGGTACGAGTATGGTCCGCTCGCATGAGGAACAACGGGAATATCGTAAGCCGCGGCCATCGCGGATACCTTTAGGAGCTCCGTCAGTCCGCCCACCCACATCACGTCGGGCTGGAGGATGTCGAGGTTGCGGCCCTCGATTAGCTTTCGGAAGCCATATCTTGAGTATTCGTGTTCTCCAGTGGTGAATTTCATTGTGGGATGGGCTCGCTTGATCAATGCATGGCCATCGAAGTCGTCAGGCGAAAGACATTCCTCCCACCAATCGATGTTCAAATCCTTGCATTTTTCGACCAGTTCAATTGTGTACGGAACGTTGAGACTCATATAGCAGTCAACTCTCAGAGGAAAATCTGGGCCAACTTCTGATCTCTTTTGCCGAAGGTATTCAATGTTCTTCCTCATGCCCTCAGGACCCTCACCTGGGCTATATGGAAGCGCGACCTTGGCTCCTGTGAATCCTGCCTCTTTCGCGGATGCTGGCTCCGGGCCAGTACAGTAGAAGTGTAGTCTCTCGCGAGTTGCTCCACCGATGAGCTTGTACACAGGCTCATTTCGAATCTTTCCTTGAAGATCCCAAAGTGCCAGATCAATGACGGATATGACGGCTACCGGGAGACCCTTCCGGCCATAAAACATGGACGCTCGGTACATCTGCTCGAACAGATGGTTTGTGTCTCTAGGATCTAGTTCGTTTAGCAAAGCAACAAAACAATTCCTCGAAACGGCAATACACACCTGCTCCAATCAAGAACCTCCGGAAGTGCTCGGCAACAAGCCAACATGCTGGAGGGCCACCGAAACCCGTTGCGAAGCCCGTGGTGCCATCTGTAGCCTCAATTTCCACGCAGAAGGAGCCAAGAACATTGATTCCCCAAGTCGTTCTCGATTTCCTGTATGCTTCATACCCAGACATGGGCGTCGAGATTTTCGAATCAATCAACCAATGTCCTCCTTTGACATTGTGGTAGTCGCCGCCAGAGCCAACGCCCTGTATGATGTAGGTCTTGATCTCTTTGATCTTGGGAAACGACACGACGCTGCTCTTGCTTGCCGCCATGGCTTCTCTTCAGACTGAGGGCGAGGATTCCGGGAGTCTCTAACTTCAGCACGCTCGATGCCGGCGGTCGTAAGTATGCGAGAAATGGGCCAGTTACAGGTAGGTGGGAGGTGTAATAAACGCGAAAGAGAAACAGGTCAAGATACAGTAGCTATTCTAGGAGAGACTCGGCGCGCCCTTACACTGTATATCTCCCACCAGTGGCACCAGTGGATAGGTAGTGGATCTTGCGCCAGAGCACGATACGCAAGCAGGAAAATAATAGTGCCGACTCGCGAGAGAAATAGCGTTGGTCGGCATTTCACTGAATTCGCTGATGAGCTCGCGCTCTCGCGGTGCGGGGAAAAAACCACCGCGACTTCGGTCGCTCTCCCCCGACTTCTTCTCTCTCGTTACAATGACCTCCGAATGAGCTCTACGCCACGGAATCTCGTCTCGCCCAGGGACGGCGCTGCCGGTAACGGTAGCTCGCCCAGAAATAATAATGGCACCGAGCAAAAGGACGACGAGGAGGGCTGGAGTGGGGAGGAGGAGGAGGAGGAGGAGGTCGGCGGCGATGGCGATAACGACGGCTCCAGGAAGCGAAAGCGTCCAATGAGCGTGTCGTGTGAGTTGTGTAAGCAGCGAAAGGCATGTAACACCAGCATCGCCCACGTGGCGTCGGGGGAGCACCGAGGTACCGTATTACTGACTGACGATATCATCAGGTCAAATGCGATAGAGGCCAGCCTTCGTGTGGTTGGTGTGTCCGCAATGCCCAGGTTTGCGAGTACAAGGAGCGAAAGAAACCTGGTCTTCGTGCCGGCTATGGAAGAGAGCTTGAAGCAAGACTTGGTGAGCGGACCTCCGAGACTCCCAGCCATGTATAGACAGACGGTCCTGAGATGGGAAGACGCTAATGCTCGAAAGACAAGCTCGAAGGCGTGTTGAATACACAGCAACAGGTCTTGCAGCAGCTGGCTGCTCATCTACCGCCTGTCCAGGCTCATGTGTCTCCGGCTTCACAGCATTCGCAACATGGACAGCGCTCTCAAGCCGCTCTCTTCATGCAGACTCCTGACATGTACCCAACCGCTGCAGCAATACAGTACAATCGATTACACCCCCACCAAGGCAACGACGCTGATCAGAGCAGTCAAATGCAACACCAAGCGCCACAGCACTCTATTCACTTATCACAGACAAGTCCGAACGAATATGCACCCAGCAATCCGCCACTTGAGTCCCCTAGCCTCAACATCACTGCCGCTCAGGATGGTGCCATGAAAGCAGTCTCACAGGATCAGGACTTCCCTCCTTATGATTTGCTCTATGCCTTGACAGACCTTTTCTTCAAGCATATCAACACTTGGTGCCCAATACTCCATCGACGTAGCACTCTCGATGCACTCTTTGGTCCTAACGCACTGGAAGAGGCAGATCGAATCCTCCTTCACTCAATCGTGGCTACAACTCTACGCTTTTCAACAGATCCCAGACTGAGTGACCAGGCTCGCCAAAGGTATCATACCACTTCGAAGCAAAAGGTTCTTCTCTATGGTCTCGAAAACAGCTCAGTGAAAGCTCTTCAGGCGCTAGTCATACTGGCACTTGATACGGTAGGAAGCTCAAATGGTCCGCCCGGATGGAACTTGCTCGCTTTGATCACCCGAAGCGTGGTACAGCTCGGGCTTGCTGTGGAGACGACATCAGCTTCCATAGCACCACTCTTCCCTTCAATCTATACACTGCGCGCAATGGTACTTCCTGAGCCAAAGTCTTTTATCGAGGACGAAAGCCGGCGTCGCTTGTTCTGGATGGTCTACCTTCTTGACCGATATGCAACCATTGCCACTGCTTTTGAATTTGCTCTGGACGACAAGGAGATTGACAGAAAGCTGCCTTGCAGAGATGACCTCTTTGCCCGCAACCAGCCAGTCGACACACGCTGGTTTCAGACGCTCGAAGGAGAACAACATCATCTTGGCGAGATGAATCATTCTGAGAATCTAGGCTCTTTCAGCTACTACATCGAAATCGTTGGCATCATGTCGCAGATTCATCGTTTTCTCAAGAAGCCTGTCGATATATCTGCCTTATCAGATGTAGAGCAATGGCAGAAGGAGTACCGACAGCTCGACAGCAAGCTTAATCAGTGGAAGTTCAGCCTTCCAAGCGAGTATGGCAACATGTCTCGACTCTTCAGTCCTAATGGCGGGAATAAAATCGTAAACTGCATCTGGATCATGCTACATGTCACATACCATACGTAAGTTCTACATCACTTCCCGCATGAAATATATCAGCCCTACGGCGGCAAAGTCGGTCATGCACTTGTTGATTTGTTCGACTCGCTAACGTAAGCGCTTCATCAGGACTGTCATACGACTGCACTCCTCAGCCGCATATCCCACGACCAGGTCGCCGATATTCACTCCGTCTTTTAGCGCCAGTCAACGATGTCATACTGCCGTCGAGGACATTTGCGCCCTGTGCACATATGTCCGTAGCAATAACATGCTCACCAAGCTCGGGCCCCCCTTCGCTTTCAGCCTCTGGGTCGCCGCAAGACTCCTACTCGTTCACGGCTCCACTATCGACCACCATGTCAATCCTGCCATCAACCCACTCGTAGAAACTCTTCGAGAAATGGGCTACTACTGGAAGGTGGCTGAGCGATACGCGACGCTCCTGCAAAGAGTCATGGACGAATACAGCGAATCGGAAAGAGCACCCGTGCCTGCCTCCGGAGTGCGCGAGACACCCTCGACAGTACGAATCCTCGCGGATATGCGTCGGTGTGCTTATGATCTAGACTTCCTGATCTCGCGCCAGCCTAGACAGTACTTTGGCAGTAAGCAGGTCAACTCTGTCACTCCCGCTCGTACCCCTGCCCCTAATGAGTTGGAGTATCTCGACGTTTTTGATTTCTTCAATATGCCTAGACTGCCCTATGGCGGCCCGGCCGATGCGAGTACAGTGGGTAATGGTCATGGGGAGAGCGGGAATCCTGCACCTGAGTATCAGAGTTTCATGGATTATCACACGCTGGATGGTGCGAGTAATGGGAGCGATTGGCTTGTTCAGTGATGTGATGAAGCAGTGCTTTGAATTTTTTTTTATTTTTTTTTGGAAAACTTGTACAGTTTTTAGTATGCTATTCGGATGCTACTTGTGTGTACAGATAGGCAAGCAATAAGTTAGTAATTTCGAGCAATGTATTATTAGTTACCCGCACAGTACATGTAGTAACTTTATTGCAAATCTCGACCGCACACTGAATATCTCCTAGATCGTTGTATGAGCCTATTAACACAAATTCGAATGCTGTCATGTCATGCCATGCCATGGATGAAATTTTTTCCAGATGTACGAAATCAGACCTCGTTTCTCGCTAATGCCTACATCGAATGGCTTTCAATTCCTTGATCTCTTAGCTAAGCATTTCTTTTAGCAAGCTAATAACTAAACCGCTACGCTCCGCCCTGGATTCTTGTCAACGGAACGTGAGAAGTCATGTTGACATGTATATTTCCAAGGAAAAATATTTTCTCTCTGGATTTGATTCTGGGAACGTTCGTGGCTTATCAGTTTCTACTCTTCTTAGTGATTGAAAGCGGTAAATGTGTTTGAGCCGTAGCATTGAAGTGAAGCTTCACTTGGGTGTTTTATTTTATGTTTGTTTGGTGTATAATCGCTAATTGATCACGTCGCCTTTTTCGCTAATCCATATCATGACATGTCTCGTCGTAGAAGTATCAGTATCAGTATCCTGATCGCGTACAGCCAGAGAAGCAAATTCTAGGTTGTCGGAGCTGTGTGTCTCATAATAATAATAATAAAAATTTCGCTCACTAGACCTTATCATGTCGATGATTTGATCTGACTTGCTGGATTTCCTCGATCTTTCTTCTTTTTCCCCTACTTCTTCTTCGGTCCCAACATCGGCTGTCCGATATCTTTGCCGGTCAGCCGCACATTGGCAGCCTTCTGGATCTTCAGCACAGCATCCATGGCGGGGAAATCTGCTCCCGTTCGCTCGAGAGCAGCAACGACAGCGACGTCCACGTTGGCTTTTGACGCAAGGTCTTTCTGTGTCATGGTGTTGCCTTTTTGATTCTTGAGCTGAGTGCGTGCTTGGGCGAGTGCTTTGGAGACTTCGTCGGGGACTTTCTTGGTAGCGACGGGTCCGTCGGCGCGGTCGACTTTGGTGAGGCGTTGGCCTTCTGGGTTCCCGGAGGCCTGTGTCGTGGATTAGTGAATGCGTGGCGGATGTTGGGAGACGTGAGATGGCCTTACGTTTGCAGAGGAGAACTTCTTGTCGGTGCTGAGAATGGCACCGCTACGCTGAGCGGCGTTCAGGGCGGACTTGCCCTTGATTGTGGTTTCGCGCTGGGCAGTGCCTGGGCCGCGCACCTTGGATCCGATGCGAGTGACGCTGTCCCACTCCTGGTCTCCCATTTTGTCGGCTTGTTGGTTGTTTTGGTGGGGTGATTGTTCGTTGTAGTGTGGCCGATTACTCGAGGCTGTGTTTGATTTGTTCTGGTGAGTATACGTGAGTGGCGAGATGTTGGTGTCAATATCAAGAAAAAGTCGGGTGGTCAGATGTGGTTTTGTGGTTGGAAGGCAAAAGTGAATGACTGTTAGTGAGGCTGTGAACGGTGTCCAGATCGGAGAACGTCACCGTCGTCGGTAGAACGCACTGTTGGTCTGTGCAGTGCCTTCCGCAATCACCTTCAGACAACTCATTCACTCATTTTTGAATTTGGCATGTGAAAGATCAAGATGCTCGCATAATTGAGAGACTGGTCGTTTTGACGATCTGTTTTCAACTCGTACATGGTCATTGCAATTTTGTTCTGCACGCGCTCACAGACAGCTGCGAATCTCATAGGCATGAAGCAGCACCACGCGATCAGTGCCTAGTGCTTCACCAACGATTATGTTTGCTGAAGTGGCCATTGTCTTGATCAGATGGTGTTGCAGGAAGAGAATCTGCCTCCGCAGGCGTCGGCCCTCGGGGTGGTATGTTTCTAGCTGCGTGAAAGCGATAACGATGGGTTACAGTTCTACAGGGCTGGCCATAGCTGCCCCGACAGCTTGAGGGACAGAACTAGGTTGAGCCAGTGTACCATACTACCAGCAAATCTTCGTCTCCTTCAAACATGTGAAGAAAGCTCGTTTGCGGAGAACATTCTTCCCACCAACACCAGCTTTGTTCGTCTCTGCATACACCGTCGATTCGGTTAGTTCTAGGGTAGCGTCGGCATCGGCATTGTTTCAATCTCTCGGCAACATATGACGTTCTGATCACGCAGCTGTCCGTCCTTGAAGTGCTGACTAGCACGAGCGAGCGAGAACGACGAGTCCAAAGTTCGTTCAGTCGCTCGTTCACCTGGCGACCATTGTGAAGCCTGTGCTATTCTAATTAAAGGATCACGAACGAAGCTTCTCGCCGGCGCATCATTCACCACCGAACCCTTCCTTCATCGACAGTGTTGTGTGCTGGTCAACCATTGTATTGACGACCCGGAGCGATGCAGTACGCTCGCTCCATCACAGGCACCGTTTCTAAAGCATGGAACAGTCTGAACCCAGCGACTTTGTCCGGAGCTATCGACGTGATTGTGGTTGAGCAGGAAGATGGTTCGCTCGCCTGCTCTCCATTCCACATCAGATTCGGAAAGTTCTCCCTTCTGCGACCCTCCGAGAAGAAAGTCGAGTTCAAAGTCAATGGCGAGAAGCTGGACTTCCCCATGAAATTGGGCGAAGGCGGAGAGGCATTCTTCATTACTGAAACACATGATAGTGTCCCCGAAGCACTGCAAACGAGTCCACTCGTCAGTCCCGCGAGCAGTCCAGAGCTCAAGCCGAACGCATCAGAAACTCCAGTCTTGCAAGAGCCGGATCCATTCGACCTCGAAAAGGAGCTACCTTCACGAGATGGGCCAAAGCGAGGGCACAGTAGGAGTACGACTGAGGGAATGCCAGTACCTGCCATGCAGAGAAGACCGAATAGCGATCTGGGAAACTTGACGCCGCTGTCTACGTCTCCTACTGACACTCAATTCCTGAAAGACCGACCTCGGCCTGCTTCAGGAGACTTTTCGGCTTTCGTGCCTCCGACCTTCGAACGGACGTCATCGGACAGCGCTATACCAGCCGCGAAAGCTGCTATTCATGAATCTATGAACCATAGTGAGCTGCTGATGACTCCTGGCTCCGAACGCTCGCCTTCGCCTCCTCCAACAGATCGGCCCGCGAGCAGCCCAACGCCCGAGGAAGAGGACGCAAAAGCTAGGGCATTGAATCTTTCAAAGAGGTTATGGACTTCCAATATAAGCAACCAGGTCACAGAGTCTGGTGATATCATGCTTGATATGGCTGCGTTCAAGAGCGGGAACAAAGAAGCTTTGCAGGCTGAAATCGTAGCCAGGCAGATCCTATCACAAGAGCTCGATGGTCCTTACGACATTGGTGCGCTCATGGGTGCTGACGAGAAAGGCAATATATGGATCTATAGCAGCGAGGAGGCAAAAGACGCTGCTAATAAGCGAGCAGCAGCTGGAATGGGCGTCTTCAATCCTGCTGCGTATGCCTCCACAGATGCGATCTCGGATCCTGGATACCACAGCGACGATGCTCGAAGCGTGGACTCGAAGCCGGAAGATTACACGCACACTCGTCGTGATTCCGATAGTGCGGTAGGTCTGCCCTCGCAGCCTAGCTCACCAGGCAGAGTTGCTGGAGATCCGAATAAGAACTACGCAAAATCCATCCGCTTGACCTCCGACCAACTCAAGACTATGAACTTGAATGCTGGAGCGAACAGCATGTCATTTACGGTTAACAGAGCTACTTGTACTGCCGTGTTGTGGTACTGGAAGCACGACGTACCGATTGTCATCTCTGATATTGATGGCACAATCACCAAGTCGGATGTCTTAGGCCATGTTTTGAACACGATCGGCCGCGACTGGACACATCAGGGAGTGGCCAAGCTCTATACCGAGATTGCTTCAAATGGCTATAATTTTCTATACCTGACCAGTCGAAGCGTCGGACAAGCAGATACTACCAGAGCCTATCTAGCTGGTGTGGCTCAGGAAGGATACAAATTGCCTAGGGGGCCTGTCATCCTCAGTCCTGATAGAACCATTGCGGCTCTGCGACGAGAGGTCTACCTCAGAAAACCTGAAATGTTCAAAATGGCCTGCTTACGTGACATCATGTCCCTCTTCGCGGGTCATGGCGGTGCTCAAAACACCACTGAGAATGCAATCGAGGCAGGCTTGAAGCCACTCACCGGCATCGATATGCCAAGCGGGCTGGGCACTGGTCGAGGAAAATCAGGCTCGCCATTTTACGCTGGGTTTGGCAACCGTCTCACAGACGCACTCAGCTATCGCTCAGTGAACATACCCAGCACACGAATCTTCACGATCAATTCAAACTCAGAGGTGAGCTTGGATCTCCTCAGTCTGAACACATACAAGACGGCTTATAGCAGCATGCGAGAAATTGTCGACCACTACTTTCCACCTGTCGGATTACTAGTGAAGGGTGGCGGCGAAGAGTTCACAGACTTCAACTATTGGCGCGACCGGCCTATGGATATAATTGACTTCACTGACAGCGAGGACGAAGACGACGATGCTATTGGAGATGCTGTCTCACGCCTCACCAAGACCAACACCCGCGGAAGCCGAAGCATTCTGAGCGAGGACGAAGCAGGAGATGACATGGCGGAGTCATATTTTTCGGGAGACGGACGACCGTCGCTCGACCAGTCAATCGCGGAATCACTGGTTGATGATGAAGAATTGACAAGCTCCATGATCGACGATGAAGATGAAGAATACGATGAAGAAAGTGGATCTGAAGCTGAGGAGGAGTCATACGAAGTCGAAGTCTCACGCGGCGAAGCTTGTTCTCCTAGTGCACCTAGGACACCAGAACTCAATACTAACTTCCGTCGGCATGATGAAGCAGAAGCCCGGACGCCGCGGCAAGGGGCGAGAGATCGAGTAGTTGACCGAGCTACCGGACTAGGTATGACGACTTTAGATGAGAGCAATGCGAAGAAGCGATAGCATTTTGTGTACGAAATGGATGTTTTCGGGAGTCCAGGTGGTTGAATATGCATTGCGATGCATGGGAAGGCGTTCATGAATGAATGACATTTTCGAAGAAAAAAAAGCCCTATAGAGCTACAAACGAGGAGCCAGGCTCGTCGTACGCGCACATGTGTGGTTGCGCTGTTTAGATATGTGTGTATAAAGATGAATTAACGCTCATGGCGTTTCAATGAATCCAAAAAAGAGACTCGTTTACTACCACGAAATCATAGATCTTCCATACTTCCATCACTCCAGACTCCAGATCTAATCTCTACACCAGACCAGACCATCGGACTTGCCTTGCCACTACATGTATGATATCACCCATCATCGCTTCTCCCCAAAACACTATCATTCCGAACATGTTGTCTTCGTTGCTTATTATCCTTGTGGTTGTCGTTCTTTTTGTTCTTGTTGCTGCAACTCGGACATGCCCTCCAAATAATCAAAGTAGAATTGCAAGTTTGGCATTCATTCCGATTTTTGTTGTTTTTGTTTTTGAGACTAGACAAAAAAAAGTCAGTCTTGACATGCTGGCCTCAAAATTTCAGCATCCTTGACTTGACAGTAATAAGACTTACTATTGCCCAATACTGCAATTCGTGCACGAAGTTGGGATTTTGCCTGCTATGCAGATACATGAATCGGTGGTGTGTGTCATGATGGTGTGCAGAAGGTGAGGTAGGTATAGATTATTAGAAAACTACATGTATGTACAGTACACGTGTGTATATATATAAGGTCGGTATCGGCGAGCCGCTCGGAAGGCAATGGAAAGGAAAGCGTGTGGTTTGTGTTGGGCGTTTCGACGGAGGATTTCGTTCGTCGCCCGTCTTCCCCGAGTAGAATAAATAGCCGACCGTTCGTTCGTTCCATGTGGTTGAGAAGTCTTTCTTGCAATAACTTAAGTGGTATCGTTTTGAGAAAAAAAAAATGCGAATGCGAATGCTCGCTGTTACGCTGCAAACTTGAGATCTTGACCTGACTGACCGACCGACCGTGATGCGCCGTCTATGCCGTTCCTCTGCCATACCTAGCGTTGAGGAGTCGTGAATGAATGTGTGGGAGTTTGTTGATGTGTTCTAATAGATCTGGCCAGCACATTATCGCCGGAAGCTCGGAGGCAATGGGGCTGGTGGGGGAGTTCCACCTCCACCTCTACTCCTGCGGCGCTCTCGTCTTCGTTCTCGCGGAGGCTCCCGGAAGTCTACGCTGTCTCTTCTCTCTCTGATCTTTCGGGTCCCAGCCTCTTTTGGGGCGCCAAATCTAGGGTCCAAGATTCGCGTGTCTCTTTCGCTTGGGAACTCGAAGCCGATCAATCCGAAGTAGTAGTCGAGCACTTCGGGATATCGCATGCAAGATGTTCGCCAGTCTTGGTCTACGCCCTGCTGCAATGCCGTGTTGGCTTGGTGTATTTGTGAATGTATGAGGTGGACTTGTGCCGGCTGTAGAGGTGGCTGGCCATTGAATCGGCGGTATAGTGTGTAGTATGGGAGAGATTCGAGGTAATTGCGGTGCGTTTCCATTCGCATTGCGCGTAGCTGATTGAATGTGGAGATGATCTGATTTCGAGCATGGTTTAGCACCCATTCGCTACAGTTGTGTCAGCCAGTTAATCCTTCCAATGCTTCTCGGTCGTGGTCTACCGTATTGCGTTCAGCCCCGCCCATCTTTCCATGGCTTGTGAGAGTGCCAGCTCGAGTCTTTCACCCTCATGAGGACACTCCGGGAACGGCGGCGCACCGCATATCGCGCAGTTCGCCTCCACCGGCGCCGTCATATCTGCGAGGAGCCCGACCATCTATAGTCTTCTTTCTCGCGGTCGAATGGGTAAGGTTCTTGACGTTCGTGATCTGCTACCGGCAGTGTCGTACCATAGTCTGAGGACGCGTGAGATTGGGGCACAGAATGAAGTATGAGTACTTAGTCTTTCAGGAACAGGACTCGAGAACTGGTGGACAGTAAGGAACATGATGTTAGAGTCCGTGACAGCATCGTGATAGCGGTCCAGTCCGCTACGGAACTACTGCAAATGCTAGTACCTGCACAGCTTGTTCGCGTGTCTCCATATAGGCTCATCTTCATGCTGCTCCGCTTGCCGTCAGCGGACGCTCGTCGTCCTGCGGGCTTACTTTTGGGCGGTGGACAGCCTGCATGCCGATTGGGCGCGGCATGCAGTATGCGCTGTCATTAGAAAGGGAGCCCTGGTGACCCGCGGCTGTCAACCACAAAAATGGTTCTGTGAGCGGGCAGTAGAGGATTGCTGTGACTCGATACAGTGCCAGTCGGCAGGCAGAATATGCTGGTTGGCGAGGTGTAGACTTAGGTACTGTATGTCTTGCAGATGGATGCCCGATGAGAACGAGGGCAGAGCGATATATGTTACAGTAATACCGAATCATCCCGAGCTCCATCCGTGACATATATAGTGGTGTCTTTCTTCACAAAGGATCTCAGTCTTGGTCGAGCATAGTCGCTTGACCTGTACTTAATCAAACACTTTTACTTCACTGAGAGACCTGAGATATATGATGAGACATCCGCTGGCATATTGGGCAGTCCTTGGCTGGTCGATCATGCATTGCAATTGGGTTATATTCTAAGCATCATGTATCAAGGAACAATGTGAGAAGGGCCGGCTGGCGTTTGCGTATAGTCTTTGTTTCTGTGGAGAATGCAGACGTCAACGTCAACGTGGCGGCGTTGGTAGAGATGACCACTTCATTCGCTCGAGCGGTGCTTCGGGTGGAGTAGGAACCATCGTCACATGCCAGCAAGTGAAGTCCCCTCATCCTCGCCCCTGGCCTGGCCTCGGCGCACTTCGCATATTTCGAAGACGCACCTCTTCACCGCTCCAGCTATGATACCTTGACTGAACAACAACTCACATCAAATCGCTTACCAGCGAGTCTGCCATATCCACTCACCTCCTGCTGCCTTCCACATGGAATCAGTATTTATACTTAGCATTTTCTCGCTATTCGACGATCAGTCGCACCCACCCATACAGTGAACCAAGGTCGCCACTGCCCTACGAACAGAGAACACAACACATCTTTTCCGTCGAGAGGCCTAGCGCCTGAAGTCTCCCTCTTGTGACCTGCGAACCTATTGAAACCGAACTCTAAAATCGACCGCCGCTATGCGCGAAAAGGACCTGCGAAAGATCGCTCTCGAGAGCGGCAAGACTGTGTCGCGCAAGGCGCGCTCAAAAGAGAGCACTCCGCCTATTAGCCGTGGCAGTTCTGCCCAGCCATCACCACGCGGCTCGCGCATAGCCAGTCGCCAGGGCTCCGACGACGAGAGCGAGCTGAGCGACACCACAGAATGGAGTACGAATAGTATCGATGCGCTTGTTGCGCCCTCGGAGCTCGATGACGGACCGGGCGACGCTTGGGCGGCAGAACTCGAAGACTGTATCAACACATTGATCGATCGCAAGCGCAGCTCAACAGAAGGCCGCGAGCAGTACTTGAGCAGGTTCAACTTGATCCTGACTCGTCACTATGCGGAAGAAGAGCTTAAGCCGAAGATTGACGAGATCGTGCCAATACTTCTGAAAAGCGTCAAGAGCGGTCAGAGTGAGCGCGAGGTCATCCTGGCTCTCAAAGCCCTGGCTTTGATCATAATTACGGAGCCTTCTGAGACCGTGTATGATACAGTACAAGGCATCTTCAAGTCAACGATCAACGATTCGCAACATGGTTCAGCCAAGGTCGCTGCAATCCATGCGCTGAGCCTTGCAACTTTCTATGGCGGGGCGACAGTGGAGGAAACTGAAGAAGTCATGCAGTTTTTCTTGGAAATCGCATCTTCTGATGGAGCTGTCATTGAGGCAGAAGACGATGCAGAGGTTGTGGTCGCATCCCTCGAGGAATGGGGTTTGCTAGCAACACAGCTCGATGACATGGAAGATGCCACTGAGGAGGCCATGGACACCTTTGTCGACCAGCTTGAGAGCAGTGACGTTGGAGTTCAGATTGCAGCAGGAGACAACATTGCATTGCTTTACGAAAAAAGCTTCACCGAGGCCGAATCAGATGATGAGCCAGCAGATTCAGATGACGAAGATCGAGGAAGAGGCCCACGCATGATCAAGCGATACACAGTCTACCGACAGGAACATTTACTCCAGCAGCGACTGGAGAAGCTTGCTAAAGGGCACTCCAAGCGCGTCTCGAAGCAGGATCGGAAGAATCTGCACACAGAGTTCAAGGACATATTGAACACGGTGGAGAAGCCAACACGAGGTCCCCGATACAGTACAGCTTTGGACGAGGAAGGTCGCGAATATGGCTCCCGCATGAAGGTCACCATCCATGGAGGTGGAAAGATGTCCATCGACAAATGGTGGAAGCTCCACAGGCTGAACGGCCTAAAGCGTCTGCTGCAGAGTGGGTTTATGGTGCATTACGAGCACAATCAGGTCGTCTTCGACAGTCTACCTGTCATTGTCGAAGACAACTAATCATCAGCTAGAAAGCATGACGAAGGATGAACTATGTGGTTATGAAGTGACGAGAAGAGCGGTGTGCATTGTTCGGCGTTGAGATCTGCTACCTAGCGAATACCCTCTCTCATTCTGGCATCTATTAATGAAAGCATTCATCTCTGCATGACCAAGCGCTTTGACAAGAGATTTTTCGTGAACTAATCTTTCCTGTAGCGACAACGGAAGTTCTACGTGCAGATGCTTTCGGTGTAACAGAACCCATGATGGACTTCTAATGCGTCATCCCAACAGCTTTGGGATTGACTCTCGAAATGCTGCCTAGCCTACTCAATTGACTGAAGGACAAAACAGCTGTATATAACGAAGGAGAGCGAAAAACTCAACCACATCAACATAGCCGGTAGAACTACAACGCCCACGATGCAGACCACGTCCTACATGGCGGATGGACTCTACAGTTCCAAGGAAAAAGATCAAGGTAGAACTACTTATGACACGCATTGAAGTCTCATTGAAAAAAAATTGCATTCGATTTTTTTTCTTCCCTCTCGCGAAAACATCTTTTGCGTAATTTCCTTCCAAGTATGGGAAACGTTGTTTTTTTGGCGGGTTCTGCATCATCAAGACTTTGTGTGGCCGAAATACTTACTACTACTGTACACGAATGAGTTCTTGGAGTGAGAGATCAAGTTGATCCTATTCTACTAGGTAAGAGAAAGGTTGAGTTGCAGAAGAACAGGATCATCGTGGACTTTATTGCCCGAAAAGGCTAGGAAAGGCAAGGATGCATCAACGTGCATGATTCAAGCAGTCAGACACTTCCACTCATTTTACGAGAGCATGGAATATGTAGTGGAAGATAAAGATAAATTCAAACGCGTTTTCGAGATCTTGTTGAAAGCTAAGCTATCTCGTCATGGCATGTTTTCAATACCTCGAGTTGAGAGCAAGGTACCTGCGTATTCGTTTTCGATCTACTGTGAGTCTCGCTCCTTGACGAGCTGCCAGATGTGCTCATTGAAGAACCACTTTTCAAGGCCCTTCTTATCGATGGCATCAGCTCCAGCCACTGTGCCGAGGCACACGCCATTTCCAGCGCCGCAAAGGCATTTGAAGGGCCTATCCATGTGCCACTCAGTAGAAGGGTAGAAGAAGGTCAAAGCATCTCCTGGCTTGACGTCCCGATCTCTGGCGACTTTGACTTCCCCTGCGAGACCGGCGGGCGTGAGATGCTTCGCTTCCTCACCTAGCTTTCCAGACGGGGGCTCGGTGGGGTAGTTGCCATCTGCGTCAGGAGCATAAGTGTGGACTTCAAGAGATGGCGCACAGGAGTGATTCATGTACAGCAAAGCGCTGCGTGGGTCGGTCTGAGAGTTGGCCGAAGTTTGGATCGTCTTCCAAGAGGCCTTTGGTTGAGGGACATGGCTCGTGATGTAGGCAAAGTGGGCACCTGCAGGTGCTGAAATTTTGGAGACGACACAGAGGCCTGCTGGGGTATGCTCAAAGGCGACGAGATGTTCCAGGCCATTCACGCTGAGCTCGTACGCTGATTCTTTGCTGTGAAGGTCCGTGACGTCGCCAATTTTGGATTCTTTGCTGTTGGTCATCTTCGTGGTTCTGGCTGCAATTATCGAATTGCTTTGAGTAATAGGCAGAAGAACTCCGGCACAAAGTCCATGGGCCGCCTGATTGAGGTTTTCGAACAGCGTGTTGTGAGAATTTAGGGAAGAAGTGCGATCTGGGGCAGATCTGGGAAAGATGTACGGAGATAAAGAGAGACAGGCTCAGAGAGAGATCTGGAGAACCGAGGCTTGATCGATACGAGACGGCAGTCCGTTTGCTGCTGCTAAATTAATGTGTCCCACTGCAATTGACCTCACATGTGAAGATGCCTAGGCACGTCAGCTCTGCGGCTCAGTATTGGAGCATCTGACTGCTAAGCTAGCACCAGATTCATTGGTATGAAGGCGCTCTTCGCATATCTGCAGAGCCGGAGGGAGGTCATGTTTGTAATACTGCCTTTGTTGGAAATTTTACAAGGGGCAATCGTGACTTGAAGCCAATTGCCGCCTCATTGACTGCCTCTTGCGGCATCTGTCGATGAGACCACGGAGACCATTGGCAGAAAAGAAAAGATTTTTTTTACTCGCCTTCAAGAAAGTCCTAGCTGTTGTTGAAGCGAGGTGTGGTGTGATTCTGCCCGCTTGGACCGCTGCAGGGTCAACGCTTTCTTCACCACCACATTAAAGCTCTCGGACGATCGCACGGCCGATACATACACGACCATCAAGATTCCACTTACCTGGATAACACCACGGCCCTGGAAGAAGTCAGCTACTGTCGGTAGCAGGAGGAATTGGAAACATTGCACCACACAACATCGACTGTGTTACTGATCAAGGTGTGCATTCCAACAGCACGACATCATTCAAGGTACTGGAATTGTCCAACCGAGATCAAGGTTGTGAAGTGTGAGCAGGGGGTTGTTTCATAGGATAGGCAGTATTTGTAGAGTAAAAGTAGTCTAGGAAGTAGCAGGTAACGAAATAGAATCTCCGCAGTCCTCTGCGTCAATCTGATGATCAAGATCAGACAACAATCGAGACCGCGTTCCAGCTGGGACTGAGCACATTGTAATGGATATCAGACGAATCCCACGTATCATCTCCATACTTCCGGAACTCCTCCTCGCTGTCCGCCAAAGCTTTGTAGAAGCTTGCTGCAGCTTGAGCGATGCCTTTGTTGCCGACACCAGGCTTGTCCTTGTAGAGATGGTATTTTGATGCGGCGTACATTATCAGGCTCTCCTTGTCTCCAGGCTTGAAAGAGAGTAGGTATGGGATGTGCGAGGTCAGGAGCCAGTCTCGAGGATGATTCATCGGTAATGCGTCTACCAAATTCTGTTCTGTGTAGTCATCCAGCTCGGCACGCGACGTCGGTACGGGTCTATAGAGGCAAGCGGGCTTGTTTGGGACGAAGCTCTGGTAGTAGTTCTGCAGATAAAAGTTGGTAAGTAGAGTTCCATCCATGAGTTATCTCAAGCAGGTACTTTCTCACCTGCAGATAGTTCACAGCAGTATGCTGAGGTGATGCGAGGTGTATACACATCGTGACTGCATCGACCAGCATGGTGAAGTTCACGATCGTTGGAAACGTACGCATGTCGGCGCCGCCCCCAACAGGCGCAGATGGTGCTTGCATGATGTCACACCAGTCCTTGATAGATTTATCATGAAGAACAGCTTGATCGGCGGCATGAAGTTCGTTGCCGTAGTGGACCTTGAGCATGTCCTGCACGAAGTCGCGTATATTGAACCATATAGTGTAGATACATCTGGCGTAGGCATAGTTTCGATATCTGGTTTCGTGGCGTCTCGAGACTGGAAATCCGCGTCGTGCAAGGTCATTGGGAGCGTAGCTGCCCACAAAGTCAAATTTTCTGTACTCCGTCACCATAAAGGCTTTCGCTTGATCCAGTGTGAGGCCAATCAATTCGCAAATGACGTTTGGACATAGAGATGCGCGGGAGCCAGCATTGACCGACAGCGTCTTTTGCCACTAAAAGCAAAGGAGATCAGGGTCAGCACGTGCTTCAAAAGTGGATTTTGTTGCCTCAGAGGGCGAAGGCCGAGAAGAGCCTCCTGTGTCTGCAACTGTGACCCCAGCCGCGGTCACTTGGCAGAGTCATGTCTTGCATCCTTCGATGTACTTACGTGAGGGTATAGGAGCTGGAACACCGGGTGGCTATCTTCAAAGGCGCGTTGAGCTCCGACAATCGTTGCTTCCTCCATGAAATGAGTGTAGACGAGATGTGCTGTGATCTCATGGCGCACCTAGTCACTGCATTGAACACATGTCTTCGCATAACGCCAGGGCCAGTCTTCTCTCTGCTCAGACAGGCTGAGTTCTTTGTTGTAGATCGTAACCTGGTGCAGTGAAACGTAATGTCAGTAAGTTCAGCCAGTTTTGAAGCTCTCGTTGTACGCTACTGACAGATTTTGCTGCGCTGCCTCGCCAATCGCAGACAATCGCGAGAGGTTGCAGTTGGCCATCTGGCTGCAAATGAAAGAGGCACACAGCTGCAACAGAATAGCGGAAGTTTTCCTTTGCCATCTTGCCTAGTCCAGACTCGTAGTACTCTGTGTAGCTGTACTTCATGTCTTGGCTGAGAGCGAGACCTGCTCCTTCGCGAAAGTCACTGTAGTCCTGCATGTATAGCGCATCTGGGTCGTTGAGAACTAGAGATTGAATCTTTGACTTCATTCTCTGGTCCGAATCAGACTGAGTGGCATTTTCCAGGAAATGCACGATCCATTTCCTGCTTGCGCGTTCAATGGTAGTTGGATTTGAGCCAGTCAAAAACTGCTGGGCAAAACGACGGTCACTGTACCACTAAAAGTAAAGTTAGAGGCATTAGCAGCCGTTATAAGCGAGTAAAAGCAACTGGAACCAGTTTGTCTGATCGGCGCTGGTAGAGTGAGAGGGAGGGTGCAGGGTGAAGGCTCTTGCCCTTGAGATTTCTTACGTCAGGGATGTCGCCCATGTTTGGCAAATTGAAGATATCGTTGCGATCGAAGAAGCCTCCAGTCTTTGCTCTTTGACGCCTGTTGTAGTCCTCAACATCTTTCAAGGTCTGACCCTGGTCAGGTCTTCCCATGTCGCCAAGTGTCATTTCTGCCTGTCCCTGAGCGATAGCCACCATCGACGTAGTGATGAACCTCTTTGGGATGAGCTGCGGTAGCAATGCTGTCATCTGAGCAAGCCTCATCTTGTTGAACAAGTCTGTGCGTGTCATGGTAGACCTTTGCCACTCGCCGGGATTCATGTCCGATATTGCTCTGTTGCCGGCCAGGTTTAGATGTGGCGGATATCCATCAGAGGCAGGATCTGTGAAACTGAAAGCCTCTCGCTTCTGCTCAATCGTCAATGGATGCGGGATTGATGGCTCGAAATTGGCGGTGTTCATGAACGAAGCATAGCTGGATTCGATCTGCTGCCAGATCTTGGTCAAGGCGAGCTGGGTGCCGCGATATGTCCCTTCTGCAATGGGCGATATTTGGATGTCCTGAAATTTCTGAAATAGCGACTCTGGATTCATGTGAGCTGCATCTCGTTCTTCATCGGTATAATTAGGCCTGGAAGGCAGTTTGTTTATGTTCGCTAGCTCAGCTAGGAACACTCCTGTATCCAAAGCAGGGATGGGAACATCTTTCAGATTGCTGGGCCATTGCTGTTGATCGGATTTGATGGAAGTATCTGTTGCTTTGACTATGACACCAGGCGTCAATGGCACGGTATTCCTGTCTGATGCCATGCTAAGCTAAGGGTGTTAGAGTAGCGGGAGGTGGGTAGAAGACTCCAACAAGTGGCACTCTCGGATTATAGCACAGAGAGTGGCGATATCTCAGAGAATGTACAGTCTTCAGGCAATCTCAAGCGAGCCTCTGTCGGCAGGGCGAACGTGCTTGGTGCTTGCAAGAGCCGCGCGGCTCATGCTGGAGGGAAGGCATCATCTGATAAGCAAATCCTGACGTCAGAGTACATAGCCTACATGTAAGATGAAGATGGAAGTGAGATACATGTACCCAGTGTTCTTGCGATGCTGTTGTTCAAGATGAGTAGGAAGGGGGAAAGGAGAGATCTCACATGCAAGAGCCAAGCTTTGGCGGATCGATCCGAGGTCGGTCCGCAAGCGAGAACTCTATGGACATCTTTTGCTAGCGAGGGTCCAATTTCGGCGTCTGAACTTGCGTATCCAATAAGTATTATGGCTTCAGACGACGACCGGTCGAGATCGCCCGCTCGAGATGAGCGCCCCAAGAAAGGCAAGAGCAGTGGCTTCAAGTGGAAGGAGAAGCGAAGTCGAGATGAAGACAGCAATAGCAATTCACGCGACAGCGGACGACTAGAGCGTGGGTATCGAGACAGGTCACCACGGCGCGACAGCTACAGGCGTCGGGACGACTCGCGCGAGCGGAAGGAGGACGATCGTAAGAGAGATCGATCTCCGAAGCGAAGAGTAGAGGACGATCACGAAGGTGCTCGTGGTGCAGGCGACAGCTACCGGCCAGCACGAGACCGCTCGCCGCCGAAAAGAGACGATGTGGCTTCGAAGTTTGGAGACTATGTTCCTCGAGCCAGGACCGAAGACAATCCAGGAGATAAAAGCAAGCCTGGCGAGAAGAAGAAAAAGGAGAAGAAGCCAAAGGCTGCACCAGTCTCGAATGAGCCTATGATTGTGGTAAACGTCAACGATCGACTCGGAACTAAAGCCGCCATACCATGCTTGGCGAGTGATTCCGTAAAGGTGTTCAAGGCCATGGTAGCAGCTCACGTGGGTCGTCAGCCTCACGAGATTATGTTGAAGAGGCAGGGCGAGCGACCTTTCAAGGATCAGTTGACACTGGAGGACTATGGTGTCAGTAATGGCGTGCAGTTAGATCTGGAACTGGACACTGGTGATTGAGAAGTTCGACCTCAAATTAAGATGGTTTCGGCCAAGTCATGATTATATGGCTGGCAGAGATCTTCAGCCATCTGGCGAACGTGTATGAAATACGGCATCGCGACATCGAGTCTGCACGCTACCCATTTAGGGCAGCTGCGGAGCTTCAGAAACGGATGCTGGTCAAACGAAATGCCTCACTTCATTCGCGAACGATACAGAGCCTATGCACCTGACCTCCTTGGCATTCCGCGTTCGCCTCCTGGCTTCCGACAGAATCGCTTGTGTCTGCGATAGTCATAGCGCTGACACTCCTTGCTGCAATACCTTCGGCGTCTGCACACGGCGCAAACCAGCATGGGCGAGCCATCGTCTTGCTTTTCTTCGCAGCATCTCCCACACAATTGCAATATTGGACTCTCAACTCCCTCAAGGCTGCCGGTGTCTTCGTGAGGATTACGACGTTCGTCCTCGAGGCACCTAGCAAACGCCCGCGGAGTAAATTGAGCCCAAATACGTTGAGCCTCAGCAGCCCTGCCCGGAAAATCTCCAAGTTGGTACTGCATGATGTCCGTGTGAGACGTTGCAAAAATGTAGAGGACATCGATGTGCTGCAATTGAAGTGGGCCTCCGTCTTGTCGAACAAACACAACCTCGTCAATTATGTCACCTGCTCCGCCTGTTCCGAGCCCCAGCGTCGTTGGGCCGGGTGTGTTCAGATATAGAGTCAGATAACATGCCAAGCTGTTCTGTCGCCTGATCATCTCTTGTCTGTTGAGACTGGGGTCGGGAGCTCGTGCGCAACGGATCTTTAGTGGGAATCCGAGCATTTCTGATGCACGAGAAAGCATCCAGCCAGGCTCATTGAACATACGTCTTGTGATTACAATACGAGTGCCAAATTCGACCAAATTGCCATTCTCTTCCGGCTGGCCTGGTCGCCACGTCACGGCATCAATGAGGTCTTGGTCTCTGTCTGCTTCGCTATTGCTCATGCTGCAAATGCGCTCTGCATGTGTCTGCAGGTCACTGTTGGGACCGCACTTCCTTCAACTGACGGCCAGTCCCTTAAGCCTTGCGGCTTGTTTGCTAATTGCGAATTTCAACCTCAGTCAGTGCCAGAAACACTCAGAACGCGTGCCAGAAGGTCCATGATTCTGCTGCTGCAGACATGACTAGCTCGCACATTACCTATGGTAATACCAATTCTCTATATATGACATCAGCCGCTGTGTATTGGACCACCGCTTTCACGCTCCTGTTTGCGAAGCAGCGAGCGCAGCTATATACTGGGTCTCGGAGCTTCCGGGTTCAAGGAGCACAATAATCTGCTTCCATTAACGCGGCAGCTGCGTTGGATCGCGCGGAGAACAGTGGAAGGTGCATGTTTCTGCAGCGGCCGGTGGTCAGTGTGCATGCTCTCATACCACTCATCGCATCTAGCTCATCCACCACGAGCAACAAAATGCCTCTTTTCTGGTCGCTGCTCCGACCGCGGCGCCTGTCCAGGGTATCGATCTCGACTTCACGCCCGAGAATCCTGCGCCTTTTCAGAGTCGGCGCCGAACATGCACCAGTCGCTCACATTCGCGCACTGTACTGAAAGACAGAAAACGCTTCTGTCCAAAGCGATTGGCCAAGCTCACGAGCTCCTAGACCAATGGAAGATAGCTCTAAAAACACCATGTGGTCCACGGGGTGCGACTCGTTTTGAGAATCTTTATGGGAATATTACAACGCGGAAGCGTCTGCTAAATTGCCAGTCTGAAGCCTATCTCTGCCCATTCGTGGCCAGGAGCTAGGGATCTAAGCAAGAGGAAAGATCGAACCAAAGAATGAGATTGAGACAGGCTGCAGGAATGTAAGAAGAATACGCCTGGATACTGCGTTGAATCTACATCTAGGCTAGCTTCTATGCTCGGCGAGTCTGGTCGGTGTCTCGTGGTTTCGAATGTCATTTTACCGACTACGGAAGCTACAGTCTGCTGAGACTCTTTGATACAAGAACGATCAATGGGATGAGCAAGCCTTCGAGCATAATGGTCCCGTCCCTTTAGCGCGATCGCTTTCTCGGATGTCTTCCAGGTGTTGCGAGCTATTTGGTGGTCTTTGAACATCGAGCTTGCTGGAGCCTTTGTCGCGTAGGGATAAATGGCTGCTGTGAAGAGCTTGCGACCGGGTATGCTGAGCAGCGAGAATACCCAAGATGCGTTTTGCTAATCTCTTCGCAGCTTTCTGGCGGTTGGCTGCCACCCAGGAGATTTTTATCATCAAAGGCCAGTGGATCGAAGTCGTAGGCCCTCATCCTCTCACAGAATTCCAAGCACATTTCAGCCCGGCTGTCGATGGTGGAATCTTAAAGACGATAATTGGCTGTAGTCGAGCGCATGAACCACTCGTCATCGAGGCGGTTAGTCACGCAGTGTCAACTCTCGGAGTAGTGAGTCGCCTTCGTGAAGGCATAGATGAAAGCGGAGCGGGAAATTCGATGACCAAGCTCAACACAGAGGACTTGAACGTCTTGGAGGAACGATACTTCGGCAAGCTAACAACAGAGCAACAAGACTCAATCACCAGTAAGCACGTCGACGATCTCGACATGCTGCGGAATGTGCTCTAATGATTCCCAGGCATCCTCACGACGGCGAAGGAGAAGATGATGATGTACGAAATGTTTTGGGTGTGTGTCGAGGCATGTGCAGCAGCAACAGCAGGCGGCTTTACCGTCAACGGAGTCACTGGCAACGAGACGGTATACCTCTGCCCAGGCATGTTTGATCTCGGGACATCGTGGTGGGAGATTGTGCTCGAACGAGATCCCGAAATGCGGATTGAAACGCAAGCAATGTGTCGCAGCTTGACTGTTGTGCACGAGATGATGCACCTTGCCAACAGACCGTGGCATGGCATCACAAACGACCGACTTCCCGAGTTCAGTAAGTT